>JAPKLW010000691.1:50673-170833 GCA_026898455.1 Plectranthus barbatus
TAGTGTTAACTTTGTGCATTTTTGTATCTTACATGTTCATTTATTCCAAAGTGTGTTAATAAGATGAAACATTTTAAGGGCATAGTTTTAAGAACTGTTGATGTTGGTATTGAGTTTTATAGAGACTACGCTCGTGTTGTTGCTTTGAAGAAGAAGATGTTTAATTTTTTTTAATTCGTATTTATGTAAAAATGAAGTAAATCGGGCTAAAAATGAAGTAAATTGGGCTAAAAATGAAGTAAATCGGGCTTAAAATGCAGGTTGTTGTTTGTGTTTGAGTATTTTTACAGTTTTAGCCTTTAAAGATTAAAACTGCACGATATTGGGGCAAAAATGCCGCATTTTTCAATATGCTGAGAATGAATCCTGTTCGTCGATTTGATGAGATGGACGCGCGAGATTTATTCTTATTTCTCATAGTAACTCCTATTCTCACCTGATCACTACCCTATATATATATATATATATATATATAGAGGTTAGATCATATGAGAATAGATGTTAATGTAAGAAATGAGAATAAATCTCAGTCTTTGATTTCACAAGATCTGCAGTCATGTTTTAATAATTTCCGTCTTCATTTTATTCTCCACGAACTTCATTATTACATATTTAAGGGTATCATTGTCATTTAGCCTGATGGTATCTCTCTCAAATAATTTTCATTTTCATTTTATCCTCCGCGAACTTCATTATTACATATTTGGATCTGTTATTCCTTTTATTTTTGATTTTTCATAAGATTTCGATTGCCTTGTTGAGTCATCCAATACTCTAAAATTAAATTAAATTTTATTATTATTTAATTGAATTTTCTAATTTAATGAAGTTTTAAATAGATAAAATGAACTTAACATATTCTTCTGAAAAATTGATTTTATTTTTATTTAATTTAATTTTTCCCATTTAATGAAGTATAGAGGAGATAAAATGAAGAGAACTGTTTCTAAAAATTTGATTTTTTTTTCTTTTAATGATGTATATAGGAGATAAAATGAAGAGAACTGAAATATTTTTTACGAAAATTTGATTTTATTTTTATTTAATTTATTTTTTTCCATTTAATGAAGTATAGAGGAGATAAAATGAAGAGAATTGTTTCTAAAAATTTGATTTTTTCATTTAATGATGTATATAGGAGATAAAATGAAGAGAATTGAAATCATTTTTTCAGAAAATTTAATTTTATTTTTATTTAATTTATTTTATAATGAACAACAATTGAGATAAAATGAAGAATAACTAAGATATAATGAAGAACTACTAAGATAAAATGCATGTCACGTGTAACATCAAAATTCACATCGAATTTATTTTATAATGAATCACAATTGAGATAAAATGAAGAATAACTAAGGTATAATGAAGAACTGCTAAGATAAAATGTATGTCATGTGTAACATCAAAATTCGAATCGAATCTATTTTATAATGATTCGCAATTGAGATAAAATGAAGTATAACTAAGATAAAATGAAGTATATAATACATAAAATGAACAAAACACAACTTTTGCGCCCTGTACGTTCGTAAGACTATGTTGCCCTTTAATGAAGTAAAATGAGGATAAAATGTCGCATTTTTTTGTTAAAGCTCTTATGTAATCTGGATCGTTGATGTTGTCGAATCTATGGACGAGATTTATTCTCATTTCTCATGATAAGGGCTATTATCATTAGATCAGCCCCCTATATTTATTTATATATATATATATATATATATATATATATATATATATAGTTATGATCAAGAGCTAAATTTAAAGTTTGTGTTAAATAGGAATGAATCGCAACCATTGAATTGATAGCAACAATGTTTGAGATTAAAACATCAAATATTCAAAAATTAAGATAATTTTGGTCCATGCTCAATTGCTCTATAAATCGTGCTTAATTGCATTAAGCATAATTTATAAAGCAATTAAGCATGAAATCTGGACAAAAATTTTAAGTTCAACCATTGATTTTTTTATTTTTTTTTTATGAATGGTGTAGATTCATTCCTATTTAGCACAAAGTAACTTTTAGCATGAGATCTACTCCCTATATATATATATATACACACACACACACACACGATTCATTCAAAAAAAATCCATGGTTGAGATTAAAATTTTGTCCAGATTTCATGCATAATTGCTTTATAAATCATGTTTAATGCAACTAAGTACGTCTTATAGAGCAATTGAGCACGGACGAAAATTATACTTAATTTTTGAATATTTGATGTTTTAATATTAGCCATTAATGTTATCAATTCAATGGTCGAGACTCATTCCTATTTAACACAAACTTAATTTTAGCACTTAATCATAACTCTATATATAGAGAGAGAGAGAGATAGCAGGGGCGGATGTATGAATGAGATTGGAGGTACACTTGTACACCCAAATTTTAATTTTATTATTATTATTAAATATATATTTATTATTATTTATATACATTTTTTTAATTATTTATACATCTCTTTATATAATATATCTCTAATTTAATTTTATTTATATATATTGTATCTTCAATTATAACTTTTTGGATCCGTCACTAAGAGATAGGGGATTCGGTACCTGCATGTGTATTTGTTTCCTCTACGTAGGGTGGTTGGGCTCAAATAGATAATACCCAACGTAGGAAGGTATTTGGCTTTGTTCCATGCCTTCTCCAATTTAGGGGGTGTTTGGTTGGTGGGTTTCGGAATCAGGGAATGGAATGATTCCGAAACCCACCGTTTGGTAGTCGGGTTTCATTCCCGTGGGAATGACTTGATTCCCAAAAATATGGGAATCCCCATTCCCCTATAATTTGGGGGGTTTCATTCCATTCCCATTTTTATGCTCAAATTTATTTTTTTAATTATTATTTCCCATAATATTAGTATTAATATAATAATATTATAATATTAAATAAGAATATTATTATAAGACATTATATTAATTATGATGTTATATAAATATATTATTATATAATCTTAATTATAATATAAAATATTATCATAATTATATATTATTATATTATTTAGTAATATTAATAAATAAAATATTATTATTAAGTAATATTAATAAATACATAAAATATTATATTAATAATGATGTTATGTAAATATATTATTATATAATATATTATTTAGTAATATTAATAAATAACATATTATTTAATTATATTTAATAATATTAGTAGAATAGTTATAATATAAAATATTATCATAATTATATATTATTATATTAATAAGTAATATTAATAAATACATAAAATATTATTATTATAAAATATTATATTAATTATGATGTTATATAAATATATTATTATATCATCTTAATTTTTTATTTTAATTATATATTATTATTATTATTATTATTATATTTTTAAAAATTAACAAATAAAATAAAATGATTATTAATATATAATTTAAAATTAAATATTAGTAATCTTAATATAATTATGATATCATTATAAAATATTATAGTAATTATGATATTATATGAAATTTTAATTAATACATAAACGTATTAGTATATAATCTTAATTATAATGTAAAATGTTATCATAATTTTATATTATTATATTATTCAGTAATATTAAAAAATAATTTTAATTGATAAAATTATATTAATTATTTTAAAATAATCATTTAACATTAATATAATTATAAATAAATATATAATATTATTTTATTTTTTATTATCAAATTAATTATTATTTGTGTATTATTTAGCATTTTTCTTAATATATAAATTTAAAATGATTCCAAACCCATCTTCTATACCAAACATCTTTATTGGAATAGTTAAACCCATACCCATTCCTTTTACTTTCAAACCCATAACCATACCCATACCCATAGTGATTCTCACACTTATACCAAACGCCCCCTTAATTCCTGCATGTGCACAGCAACGCATGATTTGCACTTTATTACTAGTTAACTCATACCTAGGAACTTCTTATGAATGGGACTGCAAAGAGAAGATCCAAAACTTCTCATATAAAAGTTTTAGTCTATGTTAAAATTTCCATGAAGAAACAAATTATCCTCTTTAGTTGCGCAAGTATACTACTACTGATAATTTTAAAAAGTTTCCGAGAGAGAAGGTCACGAGTATGTGATCATTTAATTTGAGGGTAGGATTGTTGAGTATACTAACCAAAAAGATATACATTGAAGTATTCCTAAGAATAAAATCGAGAAAACTTAATAATTTAAAATGAATAATATTACACTAATATCAAACTTAACGATTTAAATGGAATTTATGACCAATTGTAACTACACAAACTATTTAATGATTATAATCCGAGGTCTGTGAACTAGCTTTTTGCCGTGTGAGCTGTCAATTACCCAATCCACTAGTTTTGTGTTTTTGAGCTTAAACGATGTCGTTTTGATAAAGCTGTTAATACTATTAGCTTTTAATTTTCGTCTCACATTTTTTATGTAACGACTATAAATAAAATTAATTATTTGTGAGTTAATCAGATTTTAATTCGATATAATTTTATTTGAGTTTAGTACTGATTTTTGTTTATTAAAACAAGTCGAACTAAAATTAGTATGAAATAAATAAAAAAAAGTTTCAACTATATAAAATTAATATTTTTATGATAAGTCTAGTAAATCCTTGATTAGCTTCATTAATTATAAGAAAATTTTGAAAATATTTTTTAATGAAAAATAATAAATTCTCTAAATATATTATAAATTTAAAAATATTTTTAATGCTCAATTAAGTTAGTAAACTTTCAAAAATTAGATTAAAAAATATGAAACTTGACTCAATAATAAAAAATGAAACTTATAGAAGACACTCTCGAGTCGATTATACCTCCAATTTCTACATATATTATAATTGACTAGTTATCACAATTACCTTTAATCTTTATATATAACTACGGAATAGTAGTGATCGATATAGGTTGGAGTCTCATTCATACTTTGAAGATTGATATCATGTATTATGTGCACTTTTAATAGTGATTAATTGTGCACATTATTAATAGTAATAATAAGAAAAATTATAAAAGCTACCAGGGAAGGGAATTCATGGTATTAATTAATTAAAGAATGCCAAATGGAAGTGCAACATATCACAATATAATATTTATTATTATTGCTGGATTGGAATTGGGTTTTGACGTTTAACGAACTACTAATGTGTATCGACTGAGTAGTTCAGAAGCCTATTCAAGATATTGTTGGTGCATGTGGACCACCATTATTAAATATTTGTCACATTATCGAGGCATATTTCATTACTGCGTATCATATTGGGTAGGGACACGTCACTTCTTTTTCCTGTCATATCCATAATTCAATATTGCACCGCTTGTAAATTTTTAATAATGACACAACCACCCGCACTTACCAGTCCTTTCATTTCATATTAATTTATTATAAATAAAATTCTTTAACCCAGTAAATAAATAAATAACTCTAGCAATGAGGGGTAGCCATTTTCGATATAACACAGTAATAAGGTATTAATTTGTATGCTAATAATGTAATATGAATTGAGGTTTATTAGTTTCAAATTTTTCGAAGATCGATAAGCACATAGAATTTGTGTCAGATTTCGATTGGATTTGAATCACATAATTCATTTAATATCGGATCATTATCGTGTCCATGATCAAATTCATGTACAAATTGAATCTGCTCCCACAAATCGAATATGAGTGAAAATGCCAAGTGTACACAATGCCAACCCCACTAATTGTTGACTTTTGATCCCGATTTTATTTTTAGACAGAATGGGACATGAGTGAAAATTACAAAATTGCTCAAAAGTTTTGGGAATTGGAATCCAATTTTTTTTGACTTATTTTGTCCCACAAATAATTGTATTGTCTTTGTTTTGGTTCATTCACATATCAAACAAACAATTATTGTTTGCATCTTTAGAAGTTTTGTTGGTCCTGGTTTATCAGAGTAGATTTAAATGCACAGTGGAATATAATTTGTTTGGTTTGGTAAATTTGTACTTATCCAAGTTGATGGTGACCTGTCAACTTGATTTGTCAAGTCTTTATTTCAGGTACTTAGTGTCAAGTATGTTTATTATCAGTTTTGAAAGTATACTACAACACTTGAGTGTCGAATTTTAAAAGTAAGTAAGCTGACCGCAAATATAAAAGCAACAAATGATAAAAAGGTTTATAGTGGTTCAGACAAAAAGTGTTCTACATTCACTTTTCAGACGAAAGTTTGAAATTCACTAAGTGTTAGATTTACAAGGTGCTCATGCGATCTATCACTTGCTGAAGAATGCCCCGTCCTTCAGTCCGCAAGCTCACTCGTCGGGTCATTTGCTCGTCCTTCACTTCAAAGCTCTTTGGAGTGTGGGCACACCACGCAGCCTACTCGTCGTTGGAATAGGATGTTTATAGTTCTCCCTTGAACTGTCAACTCAGCGGCAAGATCGCCCGTGAACGTTAGAGTACAAGGTGTACTTGACTGTTGTAGTCTTTCTTAGAGAGACAAACTAAGATGGCTTTTACACTATTTGACCCACCAAAACAATATAAAATAAGGAAATTTTTAACAAAATTCCTAACAAGTCTCATATAATTTTAAGTATAGTTTATAAGATAAGGGTCACTTTGATGTTTCAACTGATAAAGATGACATTTTTTGGAATAACATTCAAAAGTAGCAAATATGATAAATATCTCTAATTATTAGAAAAACTAAATTGAAGCATAAACATGACATTACTTTGGAATAAAATAATTTTTTCTTACAAAAATTTTGAGTACTTTATATATAATCTTGTTTTAGAAAGTTCATGTTAGGAATACTTAGTAAGTTTTGATGTGTTAAACTAAAGTCACTTGTCAGTCATGATGTTTAGGACTTACTAGATAAGACTGGTAAGTTAGAGTGATTCTAAACTTGTAAACGTCTATATGTTTATTGAGTTGTAGTAGACTAACAATAAGCTTGTCAATTGAAGCGAAGACTAGTCAGTGACTGTCGCAAACTGACTACCAACTAGTTGTAGAGATAGAGTTGAATAAGAGACTCAACTAATAAGCTCAGGTCAACACAAATGCATAAAGACAAAGTCGGAGAAAACTAAGAGTACTAAGGTTTCAGCCTTAGCAAGTCTAAAGATACTTTAGACTAACTTAAAGTCAGTTTGACCTAAAGATTCAAAAGCAATCGAAAGCCTGCAAATAGTACATTGTCGTACTTAAAGATGTCAGATAAAAGTTAAGCGTTCAACTACCCAATGGCTGTTCAAATCACATTTGAATGTCTCCCCTCATATATAAATACTCCAAAAAAATCGAGAGAGAAGGTTACACAACTAATTACTGTTATTCTGAACATTCAAGCATTCTAAGCAATTAAAGCTCTCTCTCACAATCGTGTTCTACCTGAGATTCCAAGCTTCAAGCTTGAGATCCCGAGTTATTATTTCTTAGAGACACTAAATCGGATAAGGCTTCTATTCTTTTCCAGAAGCTAAACAATCTTTCAACCCAATTCTAAGTTCTTTGAGGAACTCAAAGTTACACCTATCAGTTCTCAAGCCTAACGACATGTTTGTGGTAAATGTTGGAAAACTGAAGTTAACGAGAGAGCCTAGCGAATCCGTTCATGGTAAAGCTTATCGCCAGAACCTGCCTAGATGTCGGATGACATAAGAGCTTCCTGCAACTGGAAGAGACTTATTACAAGCTTGCATTATAACTAGTTTTAGTGAATTTCTGATCTAACTGATTGAATAATGGATGTAAGGTCTTTTGACATCCGAGTCACTAAAATATCATGTGTCATTTATTTTTATCAATTTTGTTTACATGCTTGCTCATTTAAGATTTAACAACTGAATAATTGTTGAAGTATATATTAAATCTGCTTACTTAAGAATGACTAAATTTAATCAGTTTTCTAATAACTAACGGATTTACGAACAGTCAGACTTTTGCTACGTGTTATACTTGATAAATTTGGAACCAACAATTCACTTATGCATGATTAAGGTTCGATTAAATTTATAAATTACAATAAAAAAATTTAAACTGAACTCGATAATAAATAAATCAAACTTAAACAAAATATTACTTAACGTGATTATGTTTGATATAATCCTAAAGTATATACATTGCCATGAAATGTTAATTCCATAAATGTTTTTTATTTGATGGATTAATCATAAGATCTTCTTTTGTCATTATTGTATATTTGAACTAGTATTACACCCCGCGATGCGTGAGAACTTTAATTTGTATTAAAATAATGTTGAATTTAATGTTTGTTATGAACAACATGAGTTTTAAACATGTGCAAAATCATTAATATATGATACCTATTGAGGTCCAAAATTAATTTGGCCTTAGATCGAATCAAACTCAACCCATCACGACAGTTCGTGCCAAGATTATGTGCTCCTTCAAAACAACCAACGATGTTCCCTATCTATGGATATCTTAAGTTTGCCATAGAAGTATTCCTAAGCTACCTTCCCCGAAACACTAACGACCCTCGAAGGACCAAAGGCAAAGACTACCAATCCGCTCCGAATTACTAAGCACACTCTTTCGGATGATAACCGATTGGCCCACTTCAAAGGGGTCCAATAAGACGGTCGGAGGTCGTCATCCCGCAATGTAGAATACAAAGCTACCTTCTTATAGAAAATGCCCTGCTCCTACTTCGGATCATAATAATACAACAAATGTCGGAGCATGGGTATCAACGTCTCGATTCTCACCAGAGCTCAATTGTTGATTCCTTCACCCACTGGATCCCATGACCATCCTTACCACAACATGCGTAATCATGAATTTCAATTGTCAATTACCACAAATGCACTGATCCTGCCACTTTAGTCAAGTGTCTTCATTCTGGAGCCGATAGTAGCATGGTGATAGAACAGGACAAGATTAATGTGGTGGATATAAAAGATACCGTATTAACTAAAGAAATTGGGGGAAGAAAGAAATTGAAATGGTTTTTGACTTGAATTCCGCGAGTTTTAGAAGGAAACTCAACATTCTCCTTTTTAAATTTATTTAATTTCTCTAAGGATCATCAACGGTGCTTTGTAATCTTTTTCTTCAGCATGATGAATTTTCTTACTCTTTATATGTCTTCTGTGAGGGAATAATCTATCACAAACTGAAAAATCCATAAAATAAAATATATTTATTGTTCAAAAATCCACCTACGAAAATAATGTACAACTACAAAATTAGAAAATTATTTTATAATTTATTAGGACTTGATAACACAAATGTACATAACATACTAAAATTATCATCGTCACGAGCTAATATCTTAAATCTAATTTTAGTTATAATATAGAAAACATAAATATATAATTAATAATTTTGTATTATTTTACTTTATGACCATAGAATTATTTATAAGATAACTTCATCCTCTATCTTGTTGATAATCTTTCCAAAATAACGTACAACTCGAAAATTAGAAAATTGTTGTATATTAAGATTGATAACCTTAAAATTATTGTAACAATATTTTAATACTTAAATTTTAAATGCATAAACTTTATATATATTTTAATTTCACAAACAATCAAGATTTAAAATAAAAAGTTACTTCATAATAGATTAAAACTTTATTCTTTAAAATAATAAAAAAATATTGTTTACCATGTTCTTGGTATTTTATTTGGAATACACTAGCTTTAAATTCATTTTAATTTTACATAAAATCAGCATTTAATTTATTTAATTTTCTTGACATGTCCAACACATAATATAAATATAATTAAATGTAGGAGTTAAAATAAGCGTAAAACTTTTAAATTTAAAAGGTAGATAAACTAAAATAAATTATACAATTATAAGTTTTTCAAAGTTATTTGTGTCACATAATCTGAAGTTTTATTAATTATTAAAAAATAATGTGTAATGATAAATAATTATTACAACTAGAACCTTCTATTTTTAGCTTACGATATATATATATATATATATATATATATTGCCTTCATGACTGAACATGTGTCCATGAATGAACAAAGACCAAAATTCAGCCCTTTATTTCGAAAATAGACATCCCAGATTTTCTGTTGTCATTTATCATTGTTTCTAGCTTCTTCTATCATTGAAAGGGCAAATTAGTCCTAAACGAAAAAAATTGAAATGGAATTAAATCTACATGCTGATTTTTCGGATTCAGTTATCAATTCAAATGCACCACGATTTATTCCATAATCTTAAATTAATCGTTATCATTGTTTGTGGCTTTGTATGTCATTGTTTATGGCTTTGTATGTCATTGTAAGGTTTTTCTGTCAACTTCCACTAATATATTATCGTTAAATGTATAAACAATTTTAATTATTCGTACAATGATATTGAACAAAGATAACAATGATCATAAATGTGTATTATTAATCAATTAAGATTAAAATGATATTTAATACAGGTAACAATGATAAAATAAACAACATACAATGCTACATATTAACTGAATTCACACAATGTAGAAAATAAATAAATAATTATCAATCCATTAAACAGGAATTCGAACAATGATACATTTATTTAAAAATAATGATACTCGTCTAAAATAATAATGATAATCGCATATGAAAAAAAATAATGAAATCTGCTCGTGAAGGCGATCCACCAAGTGACAGTCGGATCGATCATCTGCGTGCCTTATATCCAGCGCTGCGTAGCCACACGACATTTACTAAAAGTTTATGAACACATGCAGAATCGTAACAACATGAACATAACACACACAAAGAATTTTAATGTACACTGACGATTCACGGCAGCATTAGATCAAATGTGTCTCACCATGATTCATATATGATGGTAAATCCCACACACTCATTTCAAGAAATTATATATATCTAAAAAAATGAGTAGTAATTATAGTTAGTCATTAAACTAAATATCACAAATAAAATGTTCAATCATCCATGCTCGACGTCAACAAGTCTCCCAATTTAATTCATTGTTGAATGAGAAGCGATAAAAGCATGCAGTCGTCTACTTGAAAAATCTAAAAATAAATAGAAGCAGAGCATACATGTGATTTAAAAAAAAAGTAAAAAGAAAAAAGCAGAGAGTTCCACCATGTGTGAGATCTAGGGGTGTGCATTCGGTCGGTTCGGTTGAGAACCGACCGAAATTTTGAAAACCGAATGGACCGAACCGAATAAGGGAACCGAACAATTAATCAACCAAACCGACAACCGAACCGAATAATTCGGTTCAGTTTTGGTCGGTTCAGTTCTAACCGAACTGCAGCAAAAAAAATGAAAGGGAGAGGGCGTGCATGAGGACGACTGCTTGCGTGCGTGCCTGCGTGAGGACGACCCGGCTGCGTGCTGCTTGCGTGCGTGCGAGGGAGATAGGCAGGGCAAGCGACTTTGGATCTGAGCGAGATGGGAATCGAGAGGCCGCGAGGGCAGCGCGGTGACAGAGTCAGAGAGGGCGAAGCGGCGCCGGTGATGGGGCGAGGGCCGGCGCCGGTGGCGGTGTGGCCTGCGGGAAACGGGAACGGCGAGATGGGGGAGGGCTGAGGGTCAGGGCTACGGGAATGGGTATTGGGTGTTGGGGATATTCAATTCAATTAGGTTAGAATTTAGATGATGATGATGATTATTATTATTATTATTATTATTATTATTATTATTATTATTATTATTATCATTATTATTATTAAATTTATAATTATTATATATTAGTTCGGTCGGTTCGGTTCGGTTTTCGGTTCCGAAAGGCAGAACCGAAAACCGAACCGAATCTATTCGGTTTTCATTAACCAAAACCGAGAACCGAACCGAATTGTGCAGAACCGATTCAGTTCGGTTTTTTCGGTTCGATCGGTTCTTGCTCACCCCTAGTGAGATCTATCTCAACATTCACCACCAAAGCTACAACTCATCACATTATTTCAACCACCAAACCCAAATTCGAATCCTACCTGGTGTATTTTTGAAATGAAAACGGGGTCAACGGTAGTTGCGGTAGTTGGGGTTGTACATACAGCTCTCCTCATGTTAACCAGGTCTACTGGAATAGGCAGACGAGTCGCCAAACCTGGGTACATCACAGATTGATTACGTTTATGATAATGATTGTGATAGCAGGAGACAACTTTTGTTAGTGATTGTTTGAGAGTGAGTACCGAGTTGGTAGGCAGTAGCAGCAACTCTGGCGGCGATGTGGGCAGAAATGTGTCTGATGTTGGAGAATGGTATAAGAGCCCTTTCTCTAAATTCTCTTGGCTAACCTGCTCCGCCAGTGCTTCCGCTGTCAAAGTAATTAATAGTATGATTCCCAAGGGGTTGGGTGATGGTGGAGATGGCGGCGGCGAGGGGGGCGATAGTGCAATGGAGGAGATTAGGTTTTCTGCAAAGTAAATGTAACTTTGAATAATAATTACAGGAGAAATATAATTAATTCAGAATGAAATATAATAATTATGGAGAAATATATTTAATTGGCATGAAATTAGGAATTTTCATAACTAACAATTTTATATAATTATGTGATACCTATATTACCCTTTACTTAATATAAAATTAATTAAAAAATGACACGTGGCATATTATGGGGCGTCCAAATTTTAAAATGAATGGCTGAATATATGATCACTGTTCATTCAGGACATATAGTTCGGATTTGAACGCAACTCTATATATATATCTATATATATATATATATATATATTGGGAGCGGATCCAGTGAGAAAATTCTTAACGTGAGAAAGTGAGAAAGATGCTTGATTGCATTCACTGCATTGCTTGATTGTATTCAAGTCATTGCTTGATTACAATGTTGTTTGATTGTGCTTTAGTTGTTGCTTGATTATTTTGTTGCTTGATTAAATATCAACCTTTGATTTTTTTAAATCTGATGTACATGATTCATTCTTTTTTATTACACGGGGATTTTTTTTTACATGATCCCTCCTATATTTATATATATATATATATATTCCCTCCTAGACGCCCAAATATATACACGTTGCATAAAAAGGACGTATCGAATTGGATTAGAAAAGCTAAATTTTACATGGAAAGAAAATCTAATATTTGTAGAAAAAGAATGATCTGTCAAAACTTGAACTTCTTTTTGTCACATCGGGCTTTTGTTTTATACTCCCTCTGTTTTATAGAAATAGTCACACTTTGACCGGATAAGGTAATCAGTGTTTGTGAGTGTAGTGGAATTAATATTCTATTGATGTGTGAGAATTTTTTCCTATTTTAGGAAGTAGGATTAATCTAATGGGGCATACGGAAATGTTAAAATGATACTCCCTCTGTCCCTTATTATTAGTCCCAAATGAAAATGACACAGAAACCTATGTATGTGAGTGTAGTTGAATTAATAATTTATTGGTAAGTGTGAAAAAGTTTGCTATTTTAGAAAACGAGACTAATAAATAGGACGGACAAATAAGACGAGTGGGACTAATAAAATGAGACAGAGTACTATTTTTATGGAAGGGGTGTAGTATTTAATAATAGGATAATGATAGTCGATAGAGTCCTATGTGCTGATTTAGTTTATACATGTGTGTAAATGGTTGGTCCTCATCAACATGTGACATGCAATAATATTACAAGGAAATTAATGGTAATGTCATGCATAGAAATCAAATGGGAAAAGTATCAATTATATTACAAACTATTCAAGTTTTCTCAAATATATTACAAACTATGTATATTATTAAAATATATTACAAACTATCAATTTTGTTCCAAATTTATGACGGGATCAATTTTCCGGCGACGGAATGTTGATGTGTCTTGCCTGATGACACGTCAGCTTTGTAAAATTACACGTCATCAACCAAATATATTATAAACTATTCAAGTTTTCTAAAATATATTACAAACTATTCACGTTTTCTCAAATATATTACAAACTATTGAATTTTCTCAATTATATTATAAACTATATATTTTTCATATATAAATATTCAAACTTTCAAATTTGTCTTAAATTTACGATGAAATCATATTTATTTATATTCAAAATTTTAAATAAACATATAATTATATTTAAGAATATTTAAATAAAAATTCTTGAAATATTAAAAAATAAATAAATAAACACTTATTTTATTTTTTCTTTAGCTATCATTTCTCACTTCACCGAAAAAAAATATTATAAGAAGAATATTATAATAGTTAGTAATTATTATTGATATTTTGACCCTCAATTATTATTAATTATAAAATATTTAATTTTTTGTTCGGCGAAGTGAGAAACGATAGCAAAAGAAATATAAAAATTAAAATTAGTGTTTATTTATTTATTTTTTAATATGCTAAGAGTTTTTATTTACATATTTTTAAGTATAATTATATGTTTACATAAAATTTTAAAATATAAATAAATACAATTTCATCATAAATTTAAGACAATTTTGATAGTTTGAATATTTATATAGGAAACATAAATAATTTGTAATATAATTGAGAAAATTCAATAGTTTGTAATATATTTGAGAAAATCTGAATAGTTTGTAATATATTTGGTTGATGACGTGGAATTTTACAAACGATGACGTGTCATCCGGCAAGCCACGTCAACATTCAATCGCCGGAAATTTGATCCCGTCATAAATTTGGAACAAACATGATAGTTTGTAATATATTTTAATAATATGCATAGTTTGTAATATATTTAAGAAAACTTGAATAGTTTGTAATATAAGTGATACTTTTTTCAAATTAAATAGGTGTACCTGATAATTACGGCCCATCTTTTTATGCTTCAAAGAGAGCTCGATAGTACACCCGTCAATTAATTTTAAATCAGTTCGAAATCAGCATATCAATCTTTTTGGGTTGAATATAAAATTAGAGTTAGAAAGATTTTTTTATTTGAAAAAATTGGCCCGATGACGTTCATCATGTTTGTCTGAATATTACAATTTTGGAGAATTGTCGATTCATGATCCAAAAGATAGTTTAATTATTAATTCAGGATTCGAAAGATGATTTGTCAATTAAGGACCCGAAAGATCAAACAATTCTCAATCCAAGACCTGATATTGAAGTCCTGGATTGAGAATTCTATGATCTTTTGGGTTCTGGATTAAGAATTTTTGTGATCTTTCGAGTCCTGAATTGACAATTAATCTTTCGGGTCCTGAATCGATAATTAAACTATCTTTCGGGTCCTAGATCGGTAAAACTCCTATAATTTTTTATTAATATAAGTATTTTTTATTTTGTGCGATTTAATTTTTCGCATATATATTTTGTTTGATTAAAGAAGAATGCTAATTCGATAAACATTCAATTGCATACAATATCTTACATATGTAAAAAAAAAAAATTGTAAAGTTCTCGATTAAGAAATTAAAAGATTAGAATTGAAAAAGTAATTGGCTTCTTTTTTTTGTTCCTAGAAAATATAAACTATATTAAAAAGGAAAGAGAAGAAAAAAGGAAAAACCCTATAAAAGGGCAAGAACATTAATTAATTATCATTATCGTTTAACACCTAGATAGACATATAGGGTTTAAATGTTAAATGTTATTGAGGCCTAGGGACGAGAGCATATAGGCTTCCTTGGACCTTTGTTGACAATATAATAAATTGCTAGGATCCAAATCCAATTATTATTAATTAAAATTGAAATAATATATACTCCATATATATTTTGGACTCGGTGGGTTCATCATGTGACGTGGCTAATTTCATTACATATAAACTTATGAATGTGATCATATTTGGTCAAATAAGTAGTACATTAATAATTGGTGCAACTGAGATTTCAATATCAGAAAATATGCATCAATCATATGCATAATAATGAAGTGCCCATGCATTTATGCCTTCGCCAGCTGCTCTTTTTATCAACACAACAACAATAATAATAATAATAATAATAATAATAATAATTATTGACATTTGTCATTCATTATCATTATCGAAGTCTAAGGTTGTCTCCATCTTTTTTATTTTTCCAAAGCAATTAATTCTACGAAATTGCAATGATATCCATTAATCAGTTTCTATGATAAAATTTATTACTCCCTCCGTCCCATTAGAGTAGTCCCATTTCTTTTCGGCACGGAGATTAAGGGTTATGAGTGTAGTGGAATTAATATTTTATTGGTGAGTGTGAAAAAGTTTGCCATTTTAGGAAAATGGGACTAATTTATGGGACAAACAAAAATGGGAAATGAGACTACTTCAATGGGACGGAGGGAGTATTTTTATACTTACTCATATCAAATTATTGTGTGTTTCGATATACATATAAATATCAGTTGAACCAGCTCCTTGGATTCCGATCAAGCTCTTTCAAATTATGAATGATTTGATTCTGGTTAACTCCAAATTGAAATATTTCTACCTTAATCCTTAATTTTTAGTTTTTTTTAAAAAAAACTCTTATTTCTTTCAACCTTATAAGAAGATTTTGCCGTTAAGCGTTTATATTTATTAGTCTTTTAAACAATGAAAACATATACGAAATATTTATTCTTTAAAATTTAAAAAAAAACATAATATATAATGATTTCTATGTATTCATCAATATTTAAGTAACTAAAATATATTATTATTTTTTATTTCATAAAATAATTAATCATAAAAAATCAAGTATAAATTTTAATTAATTAGTACTATTAATTTTTAATTTTCGTAAAAGTGATTGGTGTGAATTTATTTTCTATTTAACATACGATAAGTTATTTTTTTAAAGGGAAGGTCTCAGGTTAGGCGTACCTAATCATTTAGGCGGCTTTTATCCACAAACTCAAATCCATTTAATATATTTTAATTGGGGATTAATAAATCTTATTTGGGTAGATGAACCTATTTGAATACGAATAAAATCTCATATAAATCGTTTAGACGTGGCTGCCTTAAAAAAAAATAAAAAAAAATAGATGAGATGTTGCCATCGAGTGTAGATCATTTTTTGACCCGGTCCGAATGTAGACACGTGGGTTTAATTACACCACATTTCGTTGGGTCAGGCCGTTACTATTTCTATTCTCGTATAGGAAAAAGTGCATCAGGTTAAGGCATAATTAGTTATATACCATAATTTAATTCACAATCATTTATTAATCTATACAAAATTATAACTTATTCCATCATTTTTCTTCTTGCCAAAAACAAAATATATGAGGAAAGATTGACTGATGCGCTGAATGGACTACTTAAAATCAAATCTTAATTTATTTTTTATTAAATACTCATTTTGTTTCTACTAACTCAACATACATTTAACAGTACCTTTTAAACTAAAAGCGATGTTTTTCTTCACTTGGATGAATGGAAATTAAATATTTCATCTGTCCCGTTGAAGTAGTCTCACTTTTTATTTTGTTTGTCCCATAAATTAGTCTCACTTTCCTAAAATGGCAAAACTTTTTCACACTCACCAATAAATATTAATTACACTATACTCACAACTCTTAATCTCCGTGCCGAAAAAAAAAGGGACTACTTATAAGGGACGGAGTGAGTAATATTTTTCTTTCTTGCTTTCAAAATCTCAGTACAATAATCCTAGTATAAATCGCTTTATTATTGTGATTATTATTATTTACGATGTTGGATATTATTTCAAATCCCACCTAATAAAACAGAGCATTGACCAGAATTAGGGTTGAGCAAAATACCCGAAAAATCGAAAACTGAACCGAACCGAATAAATTTTGGTTATTTCGGTTCGGTTATTTCGATTTTCGGTTCGGTTAGTTTTTTTTATAATTTTGGTTTTCGGTTCGGTTATTTTTTTCGGAACCGTAATAACCGAACTAACCGAAATAATATATATTATTATTATTTTAAATAATATATATTATTTTTTTAAAATAATAATTTTGATTTTTATTGATTTTCAATTTCCAAGTAATAATTTCGGTTATAATCGAATTACCAAAGAAAACCAAATTTAAAATTTTGGTTCGGTTCGATTTCTTTCATTTTAATTTCAGTTATTTTGATTCGATTTTTTTACGCGCAATAACCGCACCGAATAACCGAATACTCACCCCTAACCGGAATAGATATTCCTAAAATTATTGTTACGTTATGTCACCTTAGATAAACCGATAACTACGTATTTAATTGTTATAAGTTTTATACGCAACTTTGACTGATCGAACATGAGGCCCACCTAGACAAGTTAGGCGCCTCTATTGGCAGGTTCCACGCTATGTCATCAGTCCAAGAATTGTCTTTATATTCTTTTGAAAAATATTCCTACCATCTGGAATATATTGTCCACATTTCTTTTTTTGTCTGTTCCATAATATAAGTTTAATTTTTAAAATAGCAAATTTTTTACATTCTTCAATAAAATATTCATCCCACTTACATTCACATGCATTGGTTATTGTGTCCGGTCAAATATGGACAATTTGACCGTGACGGAGGGACTAATTATTTTCTCCGTTTTGATTATATGGTCTAGTTTAACCTTAAATATTTGTAAAAAGATTATTTAATATTTAAATACACTTCCTACATTACCTTTATTTAAGTGTTAATTAACTTTTCATTTTTATAATATTACACTCAATATTCTCATTTTCTAAAAGTATTCAGAGGTGTAATTGCAAATTACTAGAAAAAAAACAATACAAAATACATAATGTACTACATAATTAAAACACTGTAAAATAGTATACGGGGAAAATAATTGAAACGAAGGGAGTAATATTTTATAATTTTATAGATCGTATAGGCACTACCCTTAGGAAATAGTTGGTATAAAGGAATAAAATAAAATTAGTAATGCAGTGAAGATGGGAAATAAATAAGAAATTTACGGAAAGAATTTGCTTTACAGTCACCACATTTATCAACAAAATATCAACTATTCAAATTATATATATATATATACATGTATTTTTATTCGAAAAATTATGCATGGACTTGAATGGTGTACCAACAATTTGATGTGGACAGGAAGTACATCTATTTATATAATGTACATGATCAAATGTTGAGGTCGAAGTCAAACTACCATCATCCCTCAAAATGGAACACCAATCTCAAATAAAACATTCACTCTCTCTCAAACGAACTCATTTCATGCTTGTACGCAGAGGCGGATCTATGTAGAGGCTAGGGGGGGCTCCAGCCCCCCAGCCCGAATTTTTTTTCGTTCTCTAGTATCATGATCCGGTTTTTTTTAGTATCATGATCCCGTTTTTTATGGTATAGCCCCCCTCTTATAGAAGAAAAAATAGATTGAAATAAGGAAAAAGATGATATAAAATGATTGAAGTTAAGGTTAAGGCGAAAAAAAAAATTCAGCCCCCCTCGACAAAAATTTCTGGATCCGCCACTGCTTTTACGAAAAATAAACACAACTCAAACCACATTGCCATCAAGAACAGCATTAACTAGGAGTAATTAGCACATCAAATTAAATTAATTAAATAATACTTTGACCCTGCACCGGGTGGTTATTAATTTATCTTAGTACTAAGTTTTAAGAAACTAATACAAGATTTTAAAGAAAAATAGTCTAACTAAAAAAAAACTTAAATTCATATTTATCCTAACATGAAGATTTTAGTTTAATATAAATTAAAAAAATTAGATAAGATATTAAAAATATTTGGTCAACTATATTCAACATGGTGATATCTATTCTAAGCAAAAACAAGTATTTATAATTATCTTCACATAATTAACCAAAAAAATCATATTTTATTAATAATCTTGTTTATGATTATAAAAAAATGTCAAACCCTCAAATTAAACGGTCTCATCATTTTTATTGTGAGACGAATTAAATGATGTATTTCTTTATTATAAATAATGTAATCTTTTACACAGAAAAAAATAATATATTAAAAAATAAAATAATATATTTAACTTGTTGAAATGAAGTATTAAGATTCTTCTCACAATAAAAATTGTGAGACGATTTCTCAAGAGACCAAGTTTAATTGCATATCGATGGCTTTCACTTGACCTCAATCTAAAAGCTCACCATATATGAAATGGAATATTATATTAATAATTCAAGACTTCTAATTACTACTAGAGAACCAAGTTGAAAAAACCTTGAAATATTTTGCATTAAAAATATATTTATCGCTTCTGGACTTGTACAATATTTAACCGCTCAATCTAATATTGAGTCTCACTCTCATTTATTCTATTGTCATTCTCCTACATATTTTCAATTTTTACATCAAATCTCAAATTGTTGGCCGCCCGGGGAAGCTAACTGTGCACGGCTAGTAAATTCTGGATGTATGATTCTTTGACAGAAACCATATACTTCACCACCACGAAAATAAGAAAGAAATGATCCTTGTCCTTCATTCGGTGAAAACATCTCACTTGTGATCGAGAGATCAGGAGTTCAAGATATCCAAACTCTTTTATGCTAAAAAAAAAAGCACTAAATCAATTGGATTGTACAGAAAAAGTCAGAGAATGATCATCACACTTCATTGAAACAAAGAACACACTAAGACCACACTTCTCAGTCTTCCTGTTTGATTTCTAGGCCCTTCAGTCTGGATTCAAGTTCGTGTTGAATATCACCCTCTCGTTCTTCCCCTTCTTCGTCGTAGTCCTCTCCCTCTGGATCATTATCATCCAAAGGGCCCAGAGCACTGGGGCAATTCTTGAATATGTCTTTCACCTCATCGATCCCTTCATCAGATATGTAATTGCCATTGATGTCTAGCAGCTTAAGTCCAGGCTTGGTTACAACAGCCTGGGCCAAGCACCTAGCACCAGCCCTTCGTATCAAATTGGTGTTCATGTCCACTTCACACAATTCACCATGACCCTCCTCCAGTGCCTTGGCAATCAAGATAGCACCCTCATCCTTCAATTCGTTCTCTGCCAAGTTTACTTTGACGAGAAGCTGTTTGGAAGCTATACAGGAAGCCAGAACTGGAGCAGCTTTAGCAGTTATTTCATTTCCAGCCATATCCAAAACTTTTAGAGATGGGGCAGACTCCTTCAGGGCATTCCCGAGAGCAATAGACCCTTCGTCCTCCAAATTCAAATAACTGAGGTAAATTTCATATAGATTAGAAAATGCAGATAAAACCTGGCTCAAAGCCAATCCCGCATCAACACCAAACAAATTGTCTCGCATATCAAGCTTCTTTAAGTGATTACATGTTCCAAGTGCTTTAGCTAGTGCAATACCTCCCTCGGATTCCACCCTCGTTGACGAACATCGAAAATCTTCCAAAAGTGGAGATTTACTCACTATTTTAGCTATAAATATCGCCCCCTCATCTCCAGTCATGTTGTTATGAAATTGAAGGACCTTAAGTTTAGCAGTAGAAGGAATTAACTCATGGACTGCCATTGCAGCCTCCTCCGAGATGCCATCATTAATCAGATAAAGCTCCTCCAAATCATACTGGGAGTTTAGAAGCGAAACAAAAGCCCTGATACCCTTCTCACCCAAAGCATTGTAGGAGAGATTAAGACAGCGCAATTTAGAACCTTCAAGCGCTGAGGAGAACATTTCCATGACTTCAAGAGCTTCCTCCTCGGGCCTTCCAGCAACAAAATCCGAAAGGTCTACTTCAGTTAATTGATCCTTAATGGATGACAATATAGGCTGAGCTACGAGTGCTGCATCCCGCCCAAAACTTGTGTTGCTAAAACATATTTTCGTATATCTACGCCCAGGCTCCTTCAAGAGTTTCAACAGTTTCTCAGCATCACCAGCATCCATTACTTTTCTTGGATCTCCTGATATATCAAAAGTAGTTCCATCATATTCTTTTAATTTGCCTAATATACCAAGTTCTGTATCTGTTTTAGTAATAGGGCCTCGTTTAATAACTTCAATCATGAGGCGACTAGATTCCTTGGCATATAACTGGATCGCTGAACTTCCATCTCCATCCAGGTCATTTCCAAAATGTTGGTTAGTTGCAGCAAATGCTGCAGCCTCTATTCGCTTCGCATCCTCTTCAGCTTCTTCTTGACTCAAAAGGCCATACTTTCTTGACCAAATGGATGGAGTTACAAGATTCTTCGTCATTCTCTCAACAAGTTTCAGTCTTGTACTTTGGGTCGGAGGCCAAAATTTCACGGTTAAAGTAGGAACTTCCATATCAAAACAACCTAAAAAACTCATACAATTTAGACTCATAATGGTAGATATTGTGTCATCAAAGAAAACATGTAAGTAAATAAAGGTGATTGTTTAAACTAAAACCATCGACACTATTATATATTTTGTGGTGTCATATATTCAATTTCAATTAACAGTAAAAAATGAACAAATATTGCTCTGAAAATGTATTTCCATCATGAATTTCATATCCATGAAACAATGACTAATGCATTTCACACGCACACACATATCTGAATTCTAACAGCATCAGTTTGGAAGCATATAAAAATACATTAGAGAAGAGTGTCCGGCTACAAAGTAATTGTAACTGTTTCATCAAATAACACGCACTGCATCAGTACATTAAGTGATTTTAGCATTGTCAAACAAGCAGGTGATGACAATGGAAGTATTTAAGACTTGAATTATTAGGGAGATATTCCAACCAAAATTACGCGATTGGATTTCAATGATGGCTCTTATAAATAGAGATGATGGATGTCAACAGACCACACTGCTCAGAGACAGTTCAGCCTCCTTTTTCTCCCAAGCTATTCAGGATTTGGACTTAGATTAATCAAAATTAAGATCTCGCTTACGGCAACTAAAAAAAAATCTCATTTCAAAATTGATGAAAAAAAATAGCGAACTAGTATGTGATTTGCCTATATAATCTTTAGATTGATTCAGAATTAAAAAAGGACAAAAAAAAAAGAGTGCGAATAAAGAATCACGAAGATTGCATGAATGGAAATGAAATAACGAAGCAGCTCACCCGGCAAGAAGATCCAAATCCGAGTGCGGACGAGTTGAATGCGTGGATAAGAAAATAATGGCCGCCGATGGAAAATTGGGAGGAGCAGGGCGGCGAACTGGGGCTTGGTAAATTTAAGGGTTTTGGCGAAATTGAGAAAAGAGGGGGGAATCAGAAAAACAAATTTACAACTTATCAGCGCCAAAACTCAGCCGCCGCACCTGCGGCGGGTCGCATTGGGTCGAGTTAATTCAGTGAATCAAATTTCAAGCTCGTTTTATGTTAGTCAATGTTGGTAGGCATATTAATGCAAGTTTTTGCCTAATTTAATTATCGGTTACGACTCGAAAGATAAAACATTTTTCAATCTAAAATCTGATCTTGAGGTGTTGGATTGAAAATTGTATGATGTTTGAGGTCCTCATTGAGAATAGGTCTGCATTGAAAATTTTTGTGATTTTTCAGGTTCTGAATTGAGAATTAATTTTTCGGATCCTGAATCAATAATTAAACTACTTTTGGGTCCTAGATTGATAATACTCCACTGTATTTTATATTTTAAATTAAAAATAAGTAATTTCAAACATTGCAATAAGTAATTTCAAATACGGTCTTAAATGGCTCAACAAGAGAAATAATATAACGAAGAAAGAATAAAACAATCATATCCTAAATTCTAAAATTTGAAATTGTTAGTATAATAAAAAAAAAATATTAATCGCAAGTCATTTTTTCTGAAGTTGGTTTGAGACATGGTAAATTGGTAATGAAAGATTTGTAGAATGGTGGTGAAATTAAGTAGTGTTTTAATAATTAATTAATCAATTAAAAACCTCAAGAGTCAAAAAAGCTGGCAATGATGAAATTATTATACCCTACACTACAGTGCGACAATAATCATGAAAATTTGATACAACATGGCTCGCTTTACAGCTGATAACTTTAACTAAAAATAAAATTAAAATTGACGATACTAGTTCAAATGGAAATATAGCTGAAAATGAAAGTCCTAAACTAAGACTACCACAAATCTTTATTTTTTAATTGTTGTTGAAAAATGTTTCATGGTGTTTCAAATTGTTTTCTACTCTTGAAATCATCAAGTCTTCATTCACAAGAAAATAGGCAATTACATATTGAGTTTTGCTTATTTATTTGGGGGTTTGTCCATTGAAGTGTTGCATCTAAAACTCTCGTGTTTATCTTGTCCATTAATTATACTTGTTACGAATACATTCACAACTAGCTAGTTTTTTTATAAGTATATCGTATATTGAATGTAGTGTAAATCTTGGGAATGATCAACATAAAAACTTGTACTATTCAATTTTCCAAAATAACCATATACTCCTCAAAATTCTATATATGATTTTCTGATTTGCGTTCATACAAATCCATAGTAGGTTGGATTAAAAATCGTTTCATGTAGCTTGGCAAGGAAATTGTGAATCATGAGTGTTGGACACGTGTTAGGAAATTTGTTAAAAATTTCCTTATTTTTGTTTGGTTATGGTGGTTCAAAATTGATGTTTCGATCTAATCAATTATGTCTCTAGATTAGTTCCAGTACGGTCTTAAAGAGGTAAAGTCTTGTATAAACTTTTTATCGAGTTGAAAGTTGGAGCTGATCGAAAACCAAACTGAAGGATCAGTCTGGATGCACAAGACTCAAACACATTAAGACTCAAACCGAACTTACAAGTCTGAGATACATAAGTCTAGAACTGACAAGTTTGGGTCTACACCAAGTACGGAACTGACCAATATGGTCTCTTCAGTCCAGACATAATTACTTACCAGTCCCGGAACCAAGCCTATACTGCTTGATGACGTCACCAGCATGGACTTGCAAGTATGACGACATCAGCATGGATTCATAGTCCCAGTGTACAGAGACAAATAGAATGTTTTGAGGAACGTACTGACAAGTACAAACTTTAAGGTTTGGAGATTCCTTAAAGTCTGCATGCATGCCCAATACTTCAATCTTGATACCTCTGACTACCTGTCCAAGATTTCCCAAACTGATAGACTGTCGTTCTGACAAAAGGTGAACATTCACCATCTCTTTTAGAAAAGGAGCCGAAAAGCGAGAGAAAATATTGTACCTTTCTGAAAAGCTGACCTACCCGCTCAGAAGACAGAAATATCAGATTGGTCGAAAATTCGATGTGTCTAAAGGCTAGAAGATTCAAACCTTCAGATTCATCACCTATAAATACCAGAGGACTTCAACAGAAGAAGGTTACCTAACCTAATACTCTCTTGCGAGCTTGCTGAAAACTCTGTCAATTTAACGACTCAAAGTTAGAGGTTGTCTAAGCTTTTCCATGTGTCACAGTAGTGAACAAGAGACTCGGAACTTCTAAGTTCTTGAGTTATTATCTCTTAGTAATCTTTATCTCCAAGAAAGATTGCAACAATCAAGTACGTCTAGTACCCTTGACTATTGCGGGCGATCTTCCGCCATACTGATAGTTTCGGGAAAATTCTAAACACCACATTCCGGCGACGAGGAGGCTTCGTAGTGCGCCACGCTCCAAGTGAGGACCAGATGAGCGAGCTTGTGGATCGTGGATAAGGCATTCACCGACAATCAATAGGTCGTAGAAGCACCAGAATAGTCTTGATCTTAATAGATTTCCAGACTTCGAGTCTGAAGAGTGGACGTAGGACCTTCAGAGTCCGGACCAATATAATCATTTTCTTTTTATTGCTTTAAGTTTCTCAGCTTACTTATCTTTAAAACTCAACTTTCAAGTGTTGAAACATATACGGATATAAACGTATACTTGGACTTAAGTATCTAAACTAAGATTTGACAAACCAAACTAACACGTCACTATCAGTTTGGATAAGTACAAACTTATTAAAATAATTATTTCCACTGTACAATTTATAATAACTCTGAAAAAACCGGGACCATGTAAGACCTGTTGCTCATGCAAATTGGATCTCATTCTGCGAATTGAATTGTCCAAACCACCAACTCAAAATTTTGAAAAAATCCAAACCCAATTATCCGAACATATGTTCTCAAATTGAACCAAAACTCTGGTTTGAGTTTCTATTCAGTTTTGACCGAATATGTATTAATATTTTGATTTTATATAAACCACCTAATTCAAAAAATAATGTTTTTCAATATTTTGTAATCCATTAATTATAATGCACAACTAACACCTACAAATTTAATACTTAAATATAAATTTACCTCAAGAACATTCACAGTTACAAAATTTAAATATATTAATGAGGGTTTCGGTCGGTTCAATTGAAACTTAACCAAAAACTGAAACTATAACTCAGTATGAATTTTTTTTTTTCAACTAAAACCCTTCAAAACTTTCGGTTCAGTTTGATTTGAAGTTTGCGATTCAATTTCGCTCATCTCTAATTTAATACCAGAATCAAATGCGTGATGCATTATATATGTAGTGAGAGAGAGCAGGAGCATGTGGAGTGGACGATGAAGGATCATGCTTCTCCATTCGACAAACTCAAATTTCAAAGGTTTAGATGTGTCGGGGAGTGAGCGAAAGTGTCGACATTTCCATTGTTGGAGAGATAAAGCTGTCTCAGGTTTGCTGTTTCTTATCATTTGCTGATGATTGACACCTGTCGAAACTTGCTTATACTTTTAAATTTCAATTCAATTACCCATTGATTTTGGTGATTTCCTTAATCAGTGAGCCTGAGCCCCCCCTTTTGTTAATTATTTTCCATTCGCAAAGATACTTGCTGCCTTTCATTTCACGTGGGTCTGCCCAATAGAATTCCATCTTTTTGCACTAATTTGTTTCTATAATCATTGTTTAACAACCCCACACCCACATTCATATATTCTAAAGATAACGTATTACTCATTGTTAATTAATTATATATTCAAATCTACTTCCTTTTAACGTATCAATTTTTTTTTTATAGCAATTCATTTGGATCAAAATTAAAATAACTCAACTGGATCGAGCACAAAAGAGAATCAAAAATTAAAATATTTTGGAAAAGGAAAAGTTCCAATGGTCCAAACCGAAGCAACCCAAAACTCAACGTATTAACTGGAAAATTGAAATTTTGAAATTAAGTTCAAAACTTCTCAACTTAAATGATGGTGATGATAGGCCATACTTTACTCATCACTTATAATTTGAGTATAGATATGATGATATTAAGTTTTAATTTAATGACCGTATTAAAATATACATATAACTATTTTTCTTTAAATTTTACAAAGATATAGTACTGTAGTAGTAGTACCATATGTTCTTGAAAAATCCAAGAAGACGAAGGTGGAGATAATTAAGGTACGAATGACTTGGATAGATGCGAAAATGCATAAAATGAGTTAAGTTTAAGGTTTAAGGGTTACTCAAATTGGAATAAAGTTTTTGCCCTTAATAGAAATATTTAAGAATCCCCACGTGTCACTGACTTATAAGGCGACGGCGCCATTAACAACCCGTTGTGCTTTTTCATTTTTTATTATTCAAAAATCACCGATTGGCCCTCGAGTTCTCCACTATTCTAATTTAAGCACCCCCCACTTCTCTAAAGAAAATATTGGAATCCCAAACTAAAACAATTCATATTTGGGCATAAAAAAAAAGGAAATCTCTCCCCCCTTAACCCTTTCAATCAATCTGCAGACTTCATTTCTTTCCTAAGCTCAACAAAAGTAGCCTTTTTTCCCTTATCTTTATTCTTCATTTTTGGAATGAAGAAAGTGGTGATGTTTTGAGGGAGAAGAAACCCTAATTAATCTTGACCACAAAATGGGGCGTGGGAAGATTGTGATTCAGAGGATCGACAACTCTACTAGCAGGCAAGTGACGTTTTCAAAGAGGAGGAGTGGATTGTTGAAGAAGGCCAAGGAGCTTGCCATTCTTTGTGATGCTCAACTTGGACTCATCATCTATTCCAGCACCGGAAAACTCTATGAATTCTCAAACACCAGGTTTCTCTCTCTCTCTCTCCCTCTCTCTCAAGAATGCTAGCTCAAAGTCAATGCCTGATTGGCATCCTAAAACCTTCAACCAAGAAACGATATATATAGCTAAAGCTAATGTTAATCCTTTACGAATACCGTTTTGCATGGAATCTAATCTAAGAGAGGCTGATTCAGCTGAAATTGGGTATGCAAAGCTTCCAACTTTTTTTTAAGACTAAATACGAGACATAGGTCTGATCTTGTGACAAGAACACTTACTATAATAAAGCCTACACAATAAACTTTGAATTCTAATCCCTAAAATCTTGAAGGAAACATTAGATGATGTTAATCTTTTAAACCTAAACTTCTTTTTTTTCTATATTTGATTCAAGTATGTATACGTATGTGAAAAGGAAAAGAAAAGATCTGTGTGCCCAAATCCCACATTAATTAAAGGGCATGTCTTCGATTCCGGGGTGCAGTAATTAAAGTATTTTAACTATAACCATTTGATCATAAATTTCATTATCCCACATTAATTATAGGGGCATGAACCACTTTATAATTATGAGGTATCTCTATCTTAACGAGCCAATATTGTAAGGTTGTAAAGTTGAGTGGATACTTATAGCATAATAATGAAGTATCCATATCGTTACAAGCCGATTTATAAGAGTGAGTGAATGCTAATACACTGAATATGTAACAGAGATGAAATATGGTGTCGAAAAACTCGATTAAAAATTGCATTTTAGAATTGATCTAAATCATTTTAAAAAAGATATTTTGATTGAACTAAAACATTATCTTATCTAAATTAAACATTGAAAAAAATGATATTTTCTTTTAATTCAAGCGGATATGAAGAGTAATTAAAGATAAGATTGCCATTGACACTTGACTTTCTCTTTAAGTAGTCATGCCCTGCATGATGGTGGATTCTATTTTATACTATTTTTTTTTATGGAAATTTAACTCATGAGATATAAAGTGTGTATTAATTAAAACCACTCCACATTGTGCCCCCATGTGTTTGGATCTTTTTCTTCATCATTTCTCAAATCTTTAACCTCAAATTTCATAACATTTATTTGAAATGAAAATTTTGTTGGATAATTTCCTCCCATAGCTTTTTCCTTTGCATCATTGGCGATATATGTTTCCTTTTGTAAAGCTATATACGCAAGTAGTTTAGAAAACCATAAAATTATGGCAAAGTCTTAGATGAGACGGTCTCATCATTTTTATTGTGAGATGAATTTAATGAAATGATGTATTTCTTTATTGCAAATGATGTTTCACCATTTTTATTGTGATATGAGTTTAATGAAATGATGTATTTCTTTATTGCAACAAATGATGCATTTTTTTTGTTGCAAATTATGTAATTCTTAAAAATGAAATGATGTATTTAACTTATTGAAATGATATATTAAGGTCCGTCTCACAATAAAAAAATAGTGAGACGGTCTCTCAGGAGACCAACTCTAAAATTATTTGTTTATTTATTCTCCAACATTGATTCTTAATCTCAAAGTAGGCGAATTATCTTTTAGTTAATGAGTATGTTAATTCAAATTACATTTATTTGTGCAACATTTTATTTAAATAAGCATACGTTAATTTTAAACACACCCACTCACACACCCAGATATCCCCTGAGAGTTCCAACCTGTGATCTCTCAATCATAAGCAAGGTGCTCTAACCACTACACCCCAAGCGAAGGGACATTTGCGCTACATTTACTTAGCCAGACTGCGCACACACATATGGTGATGGATGTTATGGCGGATTCATAAATTTTATGGGGCTTCATTAAATTTAATATAGCAAAAAGAAATTGCATATATGAGTGAAGATTTACCCTCATAATAATGATAAAATATATAAAACTCATACATTAAAACTAATTTCAATATTATACATATATTTAAAAATATTACGAATAAAATAGAAAAAAAGTTTCAGCCCCCGAAAATGTTAATCTTATGCATGTTCACCTTTTTATTCTTCATGACTCGTTGATATATTTATCATACTTTTTCTTACTTTCATCTAATTTTTAAAGTCACTCTTTTGGTAGAAAACAAAATGAATCAAATAAGAATCAGGTAATTTGTATAAACTTGAAATTAATCTTGATTTTGGCAGTTTGCATAGTGATTTAGAAATACTAATTAAAATATTTTTTGGGAACTAAATAGTGAAGAAAACTGATGTGTTTTAGCTCAGACTTTTAAGCATATTCTTCCTCTTACTTTATATATATGTGCCATCTCATTCTTTGATATATGTATATATATGCTGCTCCAATAATTCCATTTTAATATACGAGGCAATTTGAGTTTATACCCCAAACGTTATCTTTGGCGTAACCCTAATTTTGTACCCAATATCAAAATAATGAATGGCTTGAACTATGAAACATTAATCGAATATTTTGTTGTCGGATATATATAGATGCATTTTTTATAAATAAAACACTTACACTTGGTTTTGGTTGTACCTTGTCAGCATGAAATCAGTTATAGAGCGTTACACTAAGGCAAAACAAGATCAGGTTAATCCGGGATCCGAGATCAAGGTAAGGTATACTTGTAAAATTTGTTAGGCTTAGGCATGAGTCAAGTACTCTCTCCGTCCCAATTAAATATGTCCTCTTCTTTTCAGCACGGGAATTAAGACTGTGAGTGTAAGTGGAATTAATATTTTATTATTGAGTGTAAAAAAGTTACCATTTTTGGAAAGAAGCCAATTTAGTTGGGACGCCCGATTTGGTAAGATGATCTATTATGCTGGGACGGAGGGAGTACTTAGGTAGGGTCTAGCGTCTTACGGTCTTAGGCAGTTACAGTAGAATTTTGATCTTCTTCCTTGTTGCAAAATATATATGTGTTCATATATAATGTGCATTGCATGTTGAAAATATGTTAAACTTGGCAATATTTTTACTTGCTAGTTTTGGCAAAGGGAGGCAGAATCATTAAGGCAACAATTACAGGATTTGCAGGAAAATCATGGGTAACGCCCTCTACTAATCATTCCACTTCAATACATTGGAGTATATATAATATGTAGCTCATTAATTGGATAGGAAATTGATGGGAGAGCAACTTTATGGGTTGAGTGTGAAAGACCTACAGAAACTAGAAGACCAACTGGAGTTGAGTTTGCGAGGCGTGCGCATGAAAAAGGTTCCATTGAACACCAATATTATATTGTATATATATATGAAATTATTAATTAATTCGAATATATATAAATGCATGTTTGCTCGTCTTTCATTCTATGAATTGGTACTGTAAAAGCACATACAATTAACTTATGCACGTTGTGACAATATTATGTATATGTATATGTATATGCAGGAGCAGAAACTAACCGAGGAGATTCAAGAGCTGAATCGAAAGGTAGGTCTAGCTAGGTTTGATATATTGATAACACATATTAACATGCATGTCCGATCCTGCAGGGAAATGAGATCCATCAAGAAAACATGGAGCTGTATGAGAAGGTAAGATTCATTGAACAACAAAACATGGAATTGTATAGAAAGGTATTGCGTTTAATATATAATTACTGATCACTCCATTCTCTACTACTTTAATTTTTTCAGACTCACCTTAATTCCATCCATTTTACCTCAGGCTTACGGTGCAACGCCCTCCTCCTCAGAAAGCCAGACAGCCTTTCTTCCACTCCACGCCGGAGTTCAGCTTCAACTAAGCCAGCCTCAACCTCAAGATGTCGATACTTTAGCATCTTCAACCCAATCAAGGTACATTTTCACTTTTATCATCATAACATGATATATACAAGAACAAAACCTAGCGTGATCAACTGTTATCGTAATTTTAAAAAGAAAATTAAATGCTGATTTGAATCGTCTTTGATCATGTCAGAAGATAACAGTGAGCTCGGGTACCTTCAACTATCAACCACAATCCATCTCCCACCGGCTAGATTAATATCTCTTGGAGATGCCTGGGCAGAATTTTAAGGATGGATTGAGTACAACTGTCTCTTCACATACACAAAATACTTTGCGATTTGTTTGTGTACGTATCACAACTATGATTAAAAGTTTGTTGTTGGTTCCACAAAGAGAAAAGTTGTGATTCCAAAATGAAGAAGAAGAGTCTACCCCCATGCGATACACACCCGTACGAAGAAATTATAATGGAAATTATCATTTAATTATACCCTATTATCTTTATCAAATATAAAAAAATTTATATCCTAATGTTTCTAATATTTAATTTTGTCACTGTTGGAAATTTTTTCATATTAATAGAAGGTATTTTTAATTGATGCACTTTTTTCTTTTTTTCTTGTGTGTAATGTTTGGGCTTGGCAAAATGTTGGGCAACTAGAATTTGCAGCCGACGCTACTCAATTTAGATACAAACAAAGATAAAAAATTAAAATTAATTGTGAGGCCTCTCTGAGATTCAGTTCAAAACATAAATGGAAACATACATGATTCATGGAGTATATACTAAGCTACTGTAAAAAGCTTTCTCCAACTAATCACAATTAATCGTATGATTCGATTAGGGATTGGGATTTCTCAGTAAATTCAGGAATTACATACGCCTTTTCAGAACCCAAGCACATCATCGACGATAAAACCAAGGATTTGATGATTGTGTGTGAGGGGAAGAGAGGGAGAGAAGAAAGTGCATCGATAGAATTCCGATTAACACTTATACATGTACAGTTTGCTTTAGGATTTGGCGGCGCACTCTGATCGAGCGCAATCATCATCTCTGCGGCAACCGTCGTCGAAATTTTGGGAGTAGCTAACGGCGTCGTACTGGAAAGTGAGAGCCTTCCCCGGGCTGTAGAGTCTCTTGCCTTCGCTCAGTATCTTCCGGATGATTCTGCGCAGCCTCCGGCGGCGAGGGCTCTTGCCGACGTGAACGCGAGAGTAATTTTCGTGCACCGCCACCGGGATGCACGACGGCGACATGCAGCCGGTGAGGTATGACCGCCGACGGCGAATTATTATATCGCTCATTATTTATGTTGATTTTTAAGGCGGAGCGGAATATTTATGAGGTGTTGTGGTTGGGTGATGATTTGATTAAACAGATTTAAGGATTATTTTTTGCTCTAATTTATATTATATTTTATATATGCAACGAAAACAAGAATAGTTAAGTTAAATCATATGGTGGGTGCCTGGTTGGACCAGAACAGATGCGGTGATGTTTCTACTGTTAATTATTTATTCATATCATTAATCACTAACCTCCATGATTAACCTGATCATTTAATTGAATAGTTGGTTAAGAAAAATATCTCCCCAAAAAAATCTGTTATTAACCAATCAATTATTCACCAATAATTAAACTTTGTAGCTACAATATATGTAGTAGTAGAAGTACATTTTCATTTATTTTATTCCTTGGGCTTCAATTCTAGTTGCAAAATAGGAAGTAGTAGGATCGGTATCAAGATTTTATAATTATTGAATAATCTAAATAAATGATGTCAATTGATTTGAATATGATGAAAGGTTTCAAAGTTGTTTTATTTAAATACTAGGAATACAGAAAAACAAGTGAAAATGGACAAATATAGAAATTGGTGTTTAAAAAATATCCCACAATATACGAAATATGAATGATTAATTTTCAAGTTAAAAATTGTTGGATTCAATTTGTAAGCGGATAAATGGTTAAGGCGCTAAAATGATTACGTAGGCGGCCGAGAAACAAGAGCCAGAAATATTGCGGGATTTTCTGCCACCACCCAAAACCTCACCCAAATACAGGTGAGGTGACACTCCCTCACTCTCTCACACAAATCTGCGCATGCCCTCTGCTTACGCCAAGATGGTGTTAGCAATGGCTGTCAGGAGGCTTTCCTCCGCCGTCACCAAACCCCTTAAGCGCGGCGGCTCTCTCTATTACATGGTCGTCTCTTTCATCCACCATTTCATTTGTTATGCATATTACTTACGTGTTCTCGTATAATGAGGAAGTTTATGCTGTGCCTGTGCAGTCATCTTTGCCTGATGCGGCAGTCTACGAGAAGGAAAAGAATGGCGTCACGGTTTGTTTGACGCTTCTTCTCACTTTACAGCTGACTGCTTTTTTTTTTCCCTTTTTCTTTTTGGTTGATCTGAGTTTGATGGGTTTGTGGTATATGTATGTATACTAATGCTGTTATAGTGAAACTTGCAGTGGCCAAAGCAGTTGAATGCTCCGTTGGAGGTCGTTGATCCTGAGATTGCTGACATTATCGAGCTCGAAAAGGCTAGACAGTGGAAGGTCACTTCTGTTTCATTTTCTCTTCTTTTTCCTACCATTTTGTGTGTAGCAATTTGTGGAGTAATTATCAATTTCATCTTCTGTTTTCTATTTCTTTTCTTGTGGGATTGATTGTGTCTTAATTATTGACATCCATGTATACGTTACAGGGGCTTGAGCTCATCCCCTCGGAAAATTTCACTTCTTTGTCTGTGATGCAAGCAGTTGGTTCAGTGATGACTAACAAGTATAGTGAAGGATATCCTGGCGCAAGATACTATGGAGGAAATGAGTATGTATACAACTTTACCTTTTTAATCTGTTTCTGTTTTTCTTCTATTGACCAAGGGTTATGAAATTTCAGATACATTGACATGGCTGAAACACTATGCCAGAAGCGTGCTTTGGAAGCATTCCGGTTGGACCCTGCAAAATGGGGAGGTAATGACATTCAGCTTTGTTATCAGATTCAAGTCCATGGATGTTTATGAGCCCTTCTTGTTGCCTTGATGTTAGCTACATACTGTGACATGAACCACATATGAATATGGGATACTAGTGAGACTAATCGTTGTCATCTTTTATAATGCAGTAAACGTGCAGCCTCTATCTGGATCACCATCAAACTTTCAAGTCTACACTGCCTTACTCAAACCACATGACAGAATTATGGCACTTGATCTTCCTCATGGAGGGCATCTCTCTCATGGTTATCAGGTACTTCCTGGTTCTGGTATTACGCGTGATGATTTGTGCGTATCCACTCCTAAACTGTGTTTTTTAGTTCTTTGACGTCTCACCTTACTCTATAGGGAATATTAATTAGTATTTACACAACTGTGTGATGAGCTTTCTCACTTATCTGATTGATAAGAATATTGTGACTGCTTTAATATATTTATTTGTATTCTACTTTTCAGACTGATACTAAGAAGATATCTGCAGTCTCTATTTTCTTTGAGACTATGCCATACAGATTGAATGAAAGCACAGGCCTCATTGACTATGATCAGGTTTGTTCCTTTTTCTCTCTTGGTCCGTATTTCTTGAGTCAGTTCACTCAATCAAGATTTGTTTCTGCAGTTGGAAAAGAGTGCTGTTCTCTTTAGGCCAAAACTAATTGTTGCCGGTGCAAGTGCTTATGCGCGTCTCTATGATTATGACCGCATTAGGAAGGTAATACCAACCATATATTCATGACATTGCTGTTGTCCTAACTCTTAAGATAGAACTGTGATCTCATTTCTTGGATGTTTTATCAGGTTTGTGACAAACAAAAAGCAATTTTGCTGGCTGATATGGCTCATATTAGTGGACTTGTTGCAGCCGGAGTTGTCCCATCTCCATTTGAGTATGCAGATGTGGTGACAACCACCACCCACAAATCACTACGTGGACCTCGTGGTGCCATGATTTTCTTCAGGAAGGGCGTTAAGGAGATCAACAAACAAGGCAAAGAGGTCAGCTGCTGCCTCCTTCCAATCCACCAAATTTATTTCTGTGATGCTGACTGATGATGAGAAATGTTTTTTTGACTATTATTTCTTGAAGGTGTTGTATGACTATGAGGATAAAATCAATCAAGCTGTATTTCCTGGACTCCAAGGCGGCCCTCACAATCACACCATTACTGGCTTGGCTGTTGCACTGAAACAGGTTGCCTCTCTAAATAAATACCAACTCCTTCTGCATTTATTTCTTAACAGAGTTGCATAAGCTCTGCAAGATATGTAACCTTGTTAACTCTTAACACAGGCGACAACTCCCGAATACAGAGCTTACCAAGAACAAGTCCTGAGCAACTGTGCAAAGTTTGCTCAGGTATGATTTTGTAGTGAAGGAAAAAGTCTGGTATAGATATATGTAAATACACTTCTTTGGTGGGCAGACAATCAGTACAACTCTGTCTAATGTTGCAGACCCTCGTGGAGAAGGGATACGAACTTGTCTCTGGGGGAACAGATAACCACTTAGTTCTTGTCAATTTGAAAAACAAGGTAAAGTTTGTAAATTCCCAGACTCTAGAAGTGCTATCCTATAATCTTGCAGTTGAAAATCACATGGTTTGGCAGGGCATTGATGGGTCGAGGGTGGAGAAGGTGTTGGAAGCTGTCCACATAGCAGCAAACAAGAACACTGTTCCTGGAGATGTATCAGCCATGGTTCCTGGTGGCATCAGGATGGGTAAACTCTTCACTCTTCTCATGAGCTTTTCCTCAATCATACCAAGTTTCATAACTTTTTCTCTTGCATTGCATTGCCATGTTAGGTACCCCTGCTCTCACTTCTAGAGGGTTCGTAGAGGAGGATTTCGCCAAAGTTGCTCACTTCTTCGATGCTGCTGTGCAATTGGCACTTAAAATCAAGGCTGAAACAAAAGGTTCTACTTGTACCTCCTCATCCTATATGGAGTATGTAATTTGCACTCACTTCACTGTATAATCAATCCTGCAGGGACAAAGTTGAAGGACTTCTTGGCCACACTGTCCACTCCCTCGTTCCAATCGGAGGCTGCGAAGCTCCGCCACGACGTGGAGGAGTATGCAAAGCAGTTCCCCACAATCGGCTTCGAGAAAGAGACAATGAAGTACAAAAACTGAGGATGCATTACATTCCAGGTATATATATACGTAGACACATTCATTCTTCCCATCCCAAACTGCTAGGAATAATAAATTAATGTTTAACGTGGTTGCTTTGTTTGCTTCCAATCACGCAGTGGGGCTGGTCTGAAACTTACAAGTTACAGAGATGAATATTTTATATATTATAGGTGAATGGGGGTGGAAGTAAAATAAGGATGGGACTATATCACAAGATCCGGGTTTTGATTTGATTCCTATATTGCTATTGCTATTGCTCCCTCCCATTTCATTGTACATTATTCATACCATACAGACCATGTAAGAATATATAGTTATATAGTGGATAAAACTTTCTTCTACACTCTGAAATGGCCCAACTACGGTGCTTGTTTTTAGATTTTGTGTGAATATTCAAATGATCATTAAAAAGAAACTCCAACCAAGGCTCGATATGGAATGATGCAATGCACACATTAAAAATTATTATTCCCTCCGTTTTAATTATTTAATCCGGATTAAGTGTTTTAATTATATAATTCAATTTCTATATTTAGTATGATTTATTTTAGTAATGTAATTACTCCTGAATAATTTTAAAAAATGAAAATATTAAATATAAATATTATGAAAATGAGAGGTTAATTAATATTTAAAATAAGGATAAATGTTGAAAATTTGTTTAAATATTAAATAATTTTTGACAAACCAATTAACTAGACTTGGAATGAAAGAGACAATATTTGAGAGGGGAAATATCAAATATCTTATTAATATCAATTTATAATCTCATCTTTTTCCACTTCTCAAAGTATTGTGACCTTTAATTTTCATACACTTTTTAAAATATCATTAACCATCCGTCTCATAAATTCTAAAATATTCTGATAAATTTACATATATATTCGAATGTTCTTATGAAATTGTTCGCATAATTATCCAGCATGAGAATTAAGAACGGCAGTGAAAAAGGAAAAAAAACTGAATATTCGCGAAAAATATATGCCAAGAATATAGAGGAGCTTTAACCTTTTTTTTTTTTTTTTATGGGAGTTTATAACTTATTAGCTCCTAAATCTTAATAGATATTTTTGGAATTAGAGGGAATTAATGAAAAATAAAATAATGTAAAGTAAACCCTCTGCTCTCAAACGACTTTCCCTTTCTACCCCTCTATTTCTTTCATATCCCGTCCATATCCATTCCTCCCCCTAGTCTTCACTCTTCATCGCGCTCACCTTTCTTTACACTCGTTGCAAACCGATCACAACTGAGATCTTTCTCTCTCCATCGCCGTCTTCCATCCCGTCCTTCTGTGTCTCATCTTCATCTGGCGTCGTGGAAATGGCGGAGACCGAGAGTAATCCTCTGCTGAAGGATTTCTACTTCCCGCCATTCGATTCCATCCGGGCGGAACACGTCCGCCCCGGCATCCGTGCGTTGCTCAAGATGTTGGTGTGTGTCTGAATTGTTCTTTTATTTGTGTCTGTGTGTTGATTGTACTGATGTTGGAGAGTGCGAGGTTATGCCTTTCTTTTTTTCCTGCTATGTTCTGGTTGATTTTGTAGTGTGTGAGGCTTGATTGGTTTGGAGGAATGTAGGAATCTGATCTTGAGGAGCTGGAGAGAACGGTGGAGCCGACATGGCCGAAGTTGGTCGAGCCTCTGGAGAGGATAGTCGACCGACTGGCGATTGTTTGGGGAGCTGTTTCGCATCTCAAGGCCGTCAAGGATAATGATGAACTCCGCTCCGCCATTGAAGAAGTCCAGGTATATACATGTATTAAATGCGTTTTTCGGCAATTATCATGTTAATCATATGTGGGGGATTTGTTGAAGATATCTTCAACAGGATTAATTATAACTTGATAACTTGGCCTTTATTGAATTCTTTATTCGGGGTTTGTAGCCGGAGAAAGTAGCATTTGGCCTCAAGTTAGGTCAGAGTAAACCCATCTACAGTGCCTTCAAAGCTATTAGAGAATCTCCAGACTGGGAGAAGCTAAGCGATGCTCGCAAACGGATAGTTGAAGGTAAGTAAGTTGGTTCGCCAGGCTCTACTATGATTTCTGGAAACACCGAGTTCTGATTGCCTCCTGTATTATGAGGTTTTGTTCGATTATTCTTTACCAATCTGGAAGTTTATTTAACATTCTGATCTTCACGACCCCTCACTAATTAATTTCTTCAGCACAAATAAAGGAGGCTGTTCTTAATGGTATTGCTCTTGAAGATGAAAAAAGGGAAGAATTCAATAAGATTGAACAGGTATTCACAAATATAGATTCATGCATAAAGTTGAATCTGTTTGCCTTGTTATTGATGATTTCCTCCAACAGAGTAAAATTTTATAATTTGCTTGCCTGCATGATTATTTGCATATGCTAAAGCATATAAACTCTCTGCAATGCAGAGCCAAATTTCTGAGCAAATAAGTTTTTTTTTTGGATGACTAAATAATATATTTCGGAAGTTAAGGAATCTGCATATTTCTATCCCTGTCTATACTCTTAAATTCTCGCAAATAAATGTTGCTTAGGATGCCATTTTCTGAACATTTGAAGGGTTTTCTGGTGGCCTTTTGTTTACTATAATTATTTTTCTGCTTTTAAATCTATGCAGGAATTGGCAAAACTCTCACAAAAGTTTGGGGAGAATGTTTTGGATTCAACAAAAAAGTTTGAAAAGTTAATAACAGATAAGAAAGATATTGAAGGCTTGCCGTCTACTGCTCTTGGACTGGCTGCACAAACAGCAGTGTCTAAGGTAATTTCATTCAATGACTGATTTGGTTATACTTCTATCTTCTATTTGACATGTTATCAGCTAGGTGCTCTTGCTAATTTGCATCTGTGCAATGCATTACAGGGACATGAAAATGCGACTGCAGAGAATGGGCCTTGGATAATAACATTGGATGCCCCAAGTTATATGGCTGTTATGCAGCACGCTAAGAATAGAACCTTACGTGAGGAAGTCTATCGTGCCTATGTAAGCCGTGCTTCCAGTGGTGATCTGGATAATACATCAATTATTGACCAAATTTTGAAGCTTAGATTGGAGAAGGCTAAGCTTCTTGGGTATAATAACTATGCGGAGGTACGATTCCTTGTTTCCTAACCACTTTCTGTAGACATGCCTAACAAGTGATATTTATCAGGTTAGTATGGCCACCAAGATGGCAACTGTTAAAAAGGCAGAGGAGCTCCTTGAAAAACTTCGGTCCGCATCCTGGAATCCTGCAGTTCAAGGTAGTAAATTCGAAATCCATAATGTTTGGAATATAGTGATAAGTATTTTCTTAGTAGCATATGCATAGCAGTGTAAGCTATATAGTTTCTCTCGGATTGTAAATTTAAAATTATAGTCTTTAAAGTAACGTCAAAGATTTTGTAGTATTTACATAGTTAGACTGCCTAATTTCATTTTAGCTGTTTTCTTAAACTTTTGCTGGGATCAGTGGAAGTAATAGATTAGTTTTCTCTGTTTCTTATCCTCCTTTCTTTCATGTGGAACTAATCTATTTCTCTGAGCCCCCCCCCCCCCCCCCCCCCCAAGTTAGAGACTTTTATGTGGAGATTTCACATTGGTGTCATTGTGTGAGCCGGACAGATATGGAGGACCTCAAAGTTTTCTCAAAGAGTCAAGGTGCTCCAGAAGCTGATGACTTAGATAACTGGGACACTAGCTTCTGGAGCGAGAGACTTCGTGAATCGAAGTACGAAATAAATGAGGTAGGGGCCGTATGACTTTTTGATCTGTCTCACAAATAAGTTTTGAGGTTTTGTAATGTTTTAATTGCTAAAGCATGCTTCATGGCATCTGTATCTTCTCGAAAACAGTTGCTCTTCCGTTATGCTCTTACTAGTAGATACTTTGACACTCTGCTCTATTCTTTTTCTTTTCCTGCGAAGGAGTTTTGCGGTATTATTATTTTGTTGTTCATATATTTTGTTTGCCAGAAGTTGTACTTAGTTTAGCTACGACACTACTGATAATATTGTTTGTTGTTCTTCTTTGATCGTTTATCTCTAAGTTAATAAATTTTCCTCGCTTACCCTTAACATTTAATATATTATCACATGTTTTTGTCGGGAGAAACTTAGAGATCCAATTCCTTGTAAGTCACTGGGTTTGCTCTGTGCTTACCTCTAGAAATAGGTACTTTTGTAGAATTAGAAGCTTAATCAAATTAATCTTTTGCATTTTGAGAATTGAACTCTGGTTGCCATTGTTATAGTTTTCTCCATTTTCTTATCTATGCGACTTCTTCCACTGGATATGCCATCTGAGATGGTTGCCCTTCATGGCTTCAACAGGAAGAATTGAGGCCTTACTTTGCATTTCCTAAAGTTATGGAAGGTCTTTTCAGTCTTGCAAATAAGTTGTTTGGGATCAGTATTGAACCAGCAGATGGTTTAGCTCCAGTAAGATTTTTACTCCTTTGGGAAACATTTCCGTGGTGTTTGTGTTTAAGATCAGAGGTGTCATCCTAACATTTTTTTCTTTTTCCATTTAGGTTTGGATTAGTGATGTTCGGTTTTACCGGGTCAATGATTCTTCAGGTAGCCCAATTGCTTACTTCTATATTGATCCATATTCTCGCCCCTCCGAGAAACAAGGAGGTGCATGGATGGATGAAGTAGTTGCTCGAAGCCGTGTCATGTCGCAAGATGGTTCCTCTCCTAGGTTGCCTGTTGCGCACATGGTGTGCAACCAAATCCCTCCCGTAGGAGACAAGCCAAGCCTTATGACATTTCATGAGGTATGCCCATGTTTTTCGTAATATAGTATGGTGATTTCACTATATGATTATATACTGAACAACTTTCTGGATACAAGTCATTATAAATGTATGATAGAAGCAAAAACTCAATTCACGTACGAGACGTGCCCAAAGCAAATAAATGCTCCCAAAATAATATCCCTAATGGGGATTTAACCCAAAACAATATCCCAAAAATATCTTAAAAATATCTTTCCTAAACAAAATCAAATCAAACTAGGAAATAAATAACTTATCCTAAAAAACTCAACTAAATTTAGGAAAATAAATAACTTAATTAAAATAACTAAATCAATATAGCCACCGCCCACGGAAGTAGGCTCACGCCTGTTTTTTGCCGACAAGGATCGAAAACTTCTTCTCCAAGCCCAGCACAGTTCTGTTTCATATCAAGTTATTGCTATTGTAGGTCTACAAAGTGGCAGACTTTGCATGCATCCTACAAATTATTTTGTTTTAAGGTTTGATTCTCATGGTGCTAGTAGGTTGAGACGGTCTTCCATGAATTTGGCCATGCTCTTCAGCATATGCTAACCAAAGTGGCAGACTTTGCATGCATCATACAAAGTATTTTGTTTTAAGGTTTGATTCTCATGGTGCTTGTAGGTTGAGACGGTCTTCCATGAATTTGGCCATGCTCTTCAGCATATGCTAACAAAGCAGGATGATGGTTTGGTTGCTGGTATAAGGAATGTTGAGTGGGATGCCGTGGAATTACCTTCCCAGTTCATGGAGAATTGGTGCTACCACAGGTAGGTATTTCGCTTGTTTATTTATTATGAGTGTCCTATATTTCCAATTATAAAACTGAGAATGTTTTCACAAACTTATCGCAGTCATTGTCTTGCTGGTTTCAAAATGTTCATGCTATGTTTGTGGATCGATTCTGGAAAAACAGAGCTGTGATTTGAAAATTGAACTTATAACAATTTTTGGATTCAAACTGTTGGTTATGAAGCTAGTCTTATGTTGATTCTATTGCAACACTAAATGACATGTTCCTCAATATGAAAACATTTCTATTCTTCTCCAACCATATTTAGTCATATTTAAGATACAATACCTATTGTTTGCAGAGATACCTTGATGAGTATTGGCAAGCATTATGAAACAGGTGAAAGTATTCCTGATGACATATACAAAAAGCTTCTTGCTGCTAGGACTTTCCGTGCTGGCTCTCTAAGTCTTAGACAGGTTAGTGCATCTTCATCAGAAATAAAACAGTCTCTGCCACCTTTCAACTTCTCTTGTGCCTTTTACTTTCAGGCTTTATTCTTGTCCTGATAGTTGACTTGTGTTACTCTCATTAGCTTCTTCCTTTTCTCTTTGCTGGTTTCTCTTATTTTATTATAGTTTTATATTAATGATTCATAACTCAGAGCGCCTATCTGGTTGTCTATCTGTTCATCTTTTATATCATATAAATGTTTAAACCATCATAATCTGATGCTCATATTGCATTTAACTGTCACCTTTATCAAATGATGACGAAGATTTATGGGTTCTTTGTCCTTCAGACTTATCTGTGTTGAACCATCACTTGCTTATTCAATACCATGTAAAGAAATCACTAGACACAGTGCCCTGCAAAACTATCCTGCTGTCTTCTTTGTTAGAACTAGGGAAAAAATGAAGCTAGGTTAGGTCTTCAAGCTCGTCCTTGAATGCGGTTGTGTTTATGATATAAAGTTTAGAACTTCCTTTTTTATCAGAAATAGCATTTTTTTTTGGGCCTAAATTTGTGAAGTGTACCTGACATCTTACTGTACTAAAATTGATGAATAATCACGCTTTCCTGGTAGTCATACCACTCGTTATCTGTAGATTTCTTTGGATCATCCATTGTTAATGTATTTTGATTGTCCATCTTATGGTTTCCTTAATACTACTGTCATATGTCATGTTCTGAGTATGATTGTTGATTTGCTTAACACTGTTCTCATTCCTCAAATTATAAAAATATTCTGCTGAATTGTGACCTATTTCTATCTTGCTAGCTTCTAATTAGCTCGCAATGAATATTTCAGCTTAGATTTGCCACCCTCGATCTAGAGTTGCACACAAAGTATGTACCTGGTGGCTCAGAGTCAATCTTTGATGTTGACAAAAGAGTTAGTGAAAAAACTCAAGTACTTCCTCCACTTCCTGAGGATAAGTTCCTTTGCAGTTTTAGTCATATATTTGCTGGTGGGTATGCAGCTGGATACTACAGCTACAAGGTAATTTATAATGTTTCCCTGTATTGTTATTTGATATGCTTTTTCTGGTTCAGTTTCTTATAAGTTCAAGATTTAGAGCAGCAGGCATAAATTACCCTAGATGTTTTTCTTTTGTACAGAAACTTCATGCTTGATTTTAGCTTAAAACCAAATTTCCGGTATCCCTAACACCCAAGTGATGTTTAAATTTAATGCAGTGGGCTGAGGTTTTGTCAGCTGATGCCTTCTCTGCATTTGAAGACGCTGGATTGAATGATGACGAGGTATTCAACGCTCGTTATATTTCTATTATTGTGCGTGCATGTTGTAACTGAGTTTGTGCTTGGAAAAAAACAGGCTGTGAAGGAAACAGGCCGTAGGTTCCGAGAAACAGTTCTTGCACTGGGAGGCGGAAAAGCACCTCTAGAGGTTAGAATTGGTAATGGCAATGCATTTGGCTAGGACATTAATGATTTCTGATTGGCGGAAATATTTGTTCAGGTCTTTGTGGAGTTCCGTGGGCGGGAACCCTCCCCTGAGGCGCTGCTTAGGCACAATGGTTTGTTGCAAGTAGCCTGAGTTCTGGCCAAAGAACATCTTCAGATTTTTCTTAGACTGCTACTATTATTTACTTATTTAGAGCTTATAATTTCATTCTTAGTGTTCCATTTCAGAAAAATATTTATCTTTTAGTTAAACATGTGGATCCTTGTTTTCTGTGAGGGACAGGGACTTCTGTTTTCGGATCGACAGATCATATATTTATTTAATTGAATATTAATACAAAGAATTGAAATAGTCCCAACTAAGCTCTAAAAAGTAACTGATTTATCTGAAGAATGAAAGTGGGACTTGCAGCAAAAAATGAATTGTTTAAGTTTGTCCAACTTTAACAGAAAATAGACAAGAAAAAGTTTCACAACAATAAAACAGAAGCAGACAAATTACAATTATTCATCAACTTTAAGTTCCGAATTAGCAATAATAGTTTGGGACCTAAACTGTTTAGGTGGATTTTATCCATTAATCTAAGTTAAATCTATTTAATATTCTCTAATTAGGAATTAATAAATCCTATTTGGAATGAGTTTGGATATGGATAAAACCCGCCTAAACTGTTTAGGCGTGCCTAACGCAAGTTTTTGCCTAATAATTTTAAACTAGGAAAATATGCTTCGATCAGTCGATCTATGATTTCAACTGTTAATGCCATATCAATTAACATTATATTAGTAAAGAAGGAAGCATAACTATTTGAGTATATAAATATAGGGATGCATTATATGGTTACACATATTCCCTATGTTAAATGAGGCTAAAATCTAACCATTGGATCTAAATCTGGACGGTTTAGATTTAATTTAAAAATTTAGAATTTTTGGTGCATTATTTAGTTAAACATGTTACATTATTTGGGCATACTAGTAATTTTGTTACCCACATTTTTAATTACGTGAAATATGTAGTGCATACCTCAAAATTGTCTTTTTCTTTCTCCTCTATCTTTATGAAATTTCAAATAATCATAAATCACTCAATTTAAATTATTTTTCCACGTATTATATATCAAATTAAAGATAAGATTATCTTTCAAATGAAATTCACATTACATATGTTCGGAATAATATATTTGTCGTAATAATAAATAATGTAATAGCCTAAATTAAATAATGTAACATAATACAGATGTTAATGTAATGATATATTTAAAAGCACTGTAAGGATAATTAGGTAATAAGAAGAATTAGATAATGGTATTCGATGAACGTAGATCATACAACATAATATGAAGAATAATGTGTTGACATATTATGTTGCATTATTTGTATTCCTCGCGCATTATCTAATTCTACTTATTAATATTATGGTATTACATTATCCTTTGTATTATGTTACATGATTTCGTTTTAGTTATTACATTATTTAGTTTTACTACGGCTATCTTATTTCGAACATATGCAATAAGAATTTCGTTTGAAAGCTAATTAAATTATCTTTGATTTGATATATAATGTAATCTGAATGTTACATTATTTATGACAAATATGCTGCATTATTTGTTTACAATTTCAATATTATAATAAAACCAGGAGTCATATTTAAAAAATAAAACAAAAATACGCTATAAATGTAGTATATAAATAATAAATAATGTATCAACTATCATATACATAATGTAACATCCACATAGTAAAAATTGGTCGGCTGGTAGTAACCAATAAATTGCCCCATTGTGCATAACTGATACCAAAAACCACCACTAATTGTTGGCTGCAAAAATACTGACGAAGACCAACCAAAATAGATTACAACAAAGAGAAAAATAGTCGAAATTGGATTGTTGAATGAGAACCATCGCAAGATCGAGAGTTTTCTGCACATACGTCATCACCATTGTATTCCAACTCACACAATCTCTTTCAGACATTCTATCGAACAGCTTCTTCGCGACCTTCGCCATCCCCAAATTCACGTACCTAGAAAGCATGCTATTCAAAGAAAATAAATTCCTCACACGCAGAGAAAGAAAGGGAAAGAGAGAGTGTGTGAGAGAGATGGATGAGACGAGAGAGTGAAAGCACATGGATGACAAGAGAGATGTCTTGTGGTGATTAATAACCCTAAATAATGATTAATAAGGAAATTAAAAATGAATAATTCAAGTTTAAATGTGAGCCACATGATTTTAAAAATTAAGGGTTGAGATTTGGTCTCATATAACATATGGGAGGTGGGTAACATATGATCACAACTATATATATATAGGGAGTGACTCACATACTAAAAATTAGTTTGTGCTAAATAGGAATGAATCTACACCCTTCATCTAAAAAATTCAATGGTTGAGATTAAAACATTTTCACAGATTTTATGCTTTTTTGCTTTATAAATCATGCTTAATCGAATTAAGCACGACTTATAAAGCAATTAAGCACGAACGGAAATTACGCTTAATTTTTTAATCTTTATGCTTTAATCTCAACCATTGATGCTATCAATCCAAGGGCTGAGATTCATTCCTATTTAGCACAAACTTTAATTTTAGCACTTGAGTGAATCTCTCTCTCTCTCTATATATATATATATATATATATATGTTTGTTTGTATGGATCAATACTCAAATCCTAGCGAAATTGATTTTTGTGTTCATTTTAGGATCAAACATTTATTCATTGTAAACCAACATCCATTCATTGTGTTCATTGAAAATAATGATGATTTTTAGTCTATATGATAATAATTTTTTAAAACAACAATGAAACAAATTACTATTATAATATGAATATAACAATTCTTGAAAACAATCATGATTTTTAGCCTATATAATGATACTTTTTTATAAAAACAATGAAACAAATTATATACTGTAATATGGACAATTCTTATTTTGAGAAAAATAATGATCCATCCACGACTATTCAATGAAATAAACTATAAACTTTGATGATTTTATTATAATATATTTAATTAACTTTAAATCAAAAAAGCAACCATCAAAATGATGAGAAAATCAACAATGAAGTAATTTAAGCATATATAATGATGATTTTTAGTGTATATAAACAACAATATAGTAATTTATATACTGTAATATAGACACGATAATTCTTATTTTCAGAAAAAATGAGTTTACATGATATAATATATAATGAACACGTTCATGAATTAGGGAAGGTCTTGGGTTAGGCAGGCCTAAACGATTTAGGCGGGTTTTATCCATTAACCCATTATTTAGACGGGTTTTATCCATTAACCCAAGCCCAAACCCATATAATATACCCTATTTGGGATGGGTGAACCCATTTGGGTAGGATAAAACCCGCCTAAACAGTTTAGGCCTGCCTAACGCAAATTTTTGCCCATGAATTATTATGAGTTTATTATAATATATCATTAGGGAAAAAAAGATCTCCTTCTCTGCCCTCTTTACTTCTCCTCTCTCATATTCTGACTTTAACATCCATCATCATCCCATTTCTACCATCATACGCCATTGATCTCCCGCAGCGTCTTTACACATTCGATATTGCACTATCTACAAACTTGAGATAGTAACAAACTCAGAATTTGTGAACCCATTAAATTCATTAGACACCCACACACCAAGAATGAGATACACCAGCCATAAGAGCAAAGAGATGACATACCTGCTGAACTGCTAACAGAAACGATGCATTTGATTTTCCACGATGCATCTCGCAGACTTTATGACGTCTATGATAATCTTTTGTCTTACTCAAATCCGCAGAGCAATCTTCAACCTGGCAAACGGCCCGATTGATGCACTTCCTGCCAACTTAGTCTTCTTCCCCGCAGTTGCTTCCCCATTCTCGGTGGTTGCATAACTACGACCACCGAGGTTCAGAGTCAACCTTCTTCACTTAAACTCTGCTCACCAGAAAATAACAACGAACTGAGGATTTAGGAGATGAGGAAGTTTTTGTCAACCCTTACTCTTCTCAATGTGGGTTGTAGAGGAATATTCAAATGCACTGGCAGTTTTTTCATTAATCTTGGGCACCATTCAATCTCGATTTCCTCGATGGAGTTGCAAATCATAGCAGCCACACTCTCTAGTCTGTATTTTTTATATTGTGGAATAAGGGAGGAAATTGCAGGTGATGGACATAATGGTGATCTGTATTTTTTATATTGAATATTAAGAATTTAGGATTGGGAAAGTTGGAGAAGAAGAAGTGAAAGATTAGAAAATATAATTATTATTTAATTTAGTATGAACTAAGGTAATTATCTAAATTAATAAATTTATTAAAAAAATATTAAATATTCTCCTAAAAATACCCTTTTAATAAAATTAAAAAATAAATTATATGCCACATGTCATTACAGTAGCCATCAAATAAAAAAAAATATCGTCTGGATCATAGGTTAGTAGTATATATACCCCTAATAACTTAAAATCCCAATGCAAACGTCGTCGTTTTCTATAGGTGGCAGATCCCACGAGGGGGTTCATGACGGGTTTAGGAGGAACGGCGTCGTTTAATTGGCGTAGTTTCTTATCCCCAAAACCCAACCACTGGGGCTTTAGACCTCAAGCTGAAACAGAGCATAAGTATGGCCTCTAAACTCTCTCTCTTCACCCCCACTTTCTCTCTCTGCCACCCAGATATTTGTCCACACTCTTCAAATTCACCACTTCTATGTCCTTTCTTCCCTATTGTCCCGACTCCTCAGAATTTCCCATGCTACACCCGCGCAAAATCTAGACGAACAGCAGGTGTTCTATGCATATTACTTGCTCGCTGCTTTTAGTTTCTAGTATCGAAACTCGTTTGATTATTCTTTGATTCAGGTTTATCTCATAGTAGTGCAACTGCATCTGGAGCAGAGGTTGAGCTCGATGTTGACTTTGAAGTTGCCGAGGGGTACACGATTACCCAATTTGTTGATAAGATGATCGACGTTTTCTTGATCGAGAAACCTAAGTCTAGAGATTGGAAGAAATACTTGATTTTCAGAGATGAGTGGGGTAAGTATCGAGAGAGATTTTACAGCCGGTGTAAAACCCGCGCCGATGCTGAAAATGATTCTCAGGTTAAGCAAAAATTGATTGACTTGTCGAAGAGAGTTAGGAAGGTATTTGTCGCTTGGATTTTTATTGTTTTTCTTTGTTTTGCCTTATCAATTGTTCCCCAAGCTTGCTAATTGCTACTTTGCATCATGTTTAATGCCTGCTTTGATATTTGAGTTCATTGAACCAACTTTGCATATTCCAGAATTGATCTGATCTCTTGGATTTTGAACATGTCTTAGAAATTAAGTAACATAATGTAAAAACTGAATGTGGTGGTATAATTGTTAACGTTTTATTGACTTTGGCTGTCCTATTCATAGCTCTGTGTTGATCAAGCATTAACTTGGCAGATTGACGATGAAATGGAAAAGCATTGTGCACTTTTTAAGGAGATACAAGATAGCCCCTTGGATATAAATGCTATTGTAGCGAAGAGACGTGGGGATTTCACAGACAGTTTCTTTCGCCACCTCACTTTACTCTCAGAAACCTATGACAGCTTGGAAGACCGAGATGGTAATGCTTTTAAACAATTTAACTGATCCAGCCTAAGGAACATGGAAAAAAAACTTATTTTCATGAGTTGGTCGAAGTAATTCGGCAACCTGTGATGTATTCTGGTGGATGTAGTCTATAAAAAAGCTTGCTTGCTGGGGGTAATAATATGTTGAAAATTGGGATATATTCTTATCGGTAGTATGGCTGCTCAAACATGCCAATTATGATGTATGCCTACATGTGCTGTTTTATTTCTATGCATCATTAGTTAGTTTAGAAACCAGAAAGCTTTATGTAATAGGAAGTTGCACTTTCATCTAATTTGGATTTTATTTGTCACAGTGAATTCAGGTATAGGCACTGCCATTTTTCTTATTTTAAAATGGTTTTGGCGGGATTTCCGATATTCTAAGTTCTTCAATAAGAGTGTGTTGTAATCTTATTATTGAGCAGCGGTTGCAAGGCTGGGGACTCGATGCTTATCAGCAGTCAGCGCTTTTGATAATACCCTGGAGATTGTGGGAACGTTAGACGTTGCCCAGGCTAAGTTTGATGACATTTTGAATTCCCCTTCAATCGATGCAGCATGTGAGAAAATAAAAAGCCTAGCCAAGGCAAAAGAGCTTGATTCTTCTCTAATCCTATTGATAAATGGTGCTTGGGCAGCAGCAAAGGAGTCAGCAACCATGAAAAATGAGGTTTTGAACTGTCTTCCAACTTAATAAAGCTTATGAATGCATGTGAGAGTGACGTCTTTATGAGGACAGAATAAAATGCTTTCCTTCTGTCTTGTCCACATTGTGCTCAACTGTTTTCCTTCTATACCTTAGTTTTTATCATTCCCATTCTTGATTAGAGATCTTAAATGGGCTTGACTGGTCAATGGGCTGATTGCATCATTCTTGTAATGCTTTGCAACAAGTTTAGAGTCAAATGAAGACAATGCTAGTAGCAAGTTATGTAGGGAGAATTTATCCTATAAGAATGTCGCTTGCTTCTATTGAAAGATAGAGATTAGAACGTATGATATCTCATTATGGAACAATCTGTTGCTTTAGGTATGCATCAGGCCACAGATTCATTGTGCTTAGTTTAATATCGTATACTTGAATATGACTTGTTGAAATTTATGTATAGCTATTACAGCTTCATCATCGTTGCTGGAGTAGACTCCACACTCTGGCCCTGAAATCCCAAGACAAAATGTTTATATCCCTGAACTAAATCTCTGTGTTTGTTTATTGCCTGAAAATTACTTCTTCCGACTTCCATAAACATCACTATTGCATTTGTCAAGCACTTGGATGTATTTTTATAATATAATTAACTGAGTACATTTTTGCAGGTGAAAGATATAATGTATAGGATATACAAGGCAACACAAAGTAGTTTGAGGAGTATTGTACCGAAAGAAATTAAACTGCTGAAATATTTGCTGAACATCACAGATCCTGAAGAGCGATTTTCAGCATTAGCTACTGCTTTCTCGCCTGGTGATGAACATGATATCAAACAACCAAATGCTATATACACGTAAGAAAGCCTGTTTTCCAAATTGTAAAGTCACATAGTTGATTCTCTTTTTTTTTTTGTTGATTCATGCTATGATGTTTTCAGAACCCCAAAGGAGCTGCACAAGTGGATCAAGATCATGCTAGATGCATATCATCTCAATAAGGAAGAGAGTGAAATTAGGGAAGCCAAGAAAATGGATCAACCTATTGTTATCCAGAGACTTTTCATCCTAAAAGAAACTATTGAAGAGGAGTACTTGGAGCGAAATGTCAAAACAGAGGCGGACATGAACTCAGAAGACACTTGAGACACTTTTCTTATCAACAAGCGGTGCTGCTAAACACATGAGCCATAGTAAACCTATTGTTTCATTTCAAAGGTTTGTCAGCGTTTCCTTATTTGAATGGGATTAGTTATATTGTGTTGAGCTGTTGAGGAATTGAACTGTTAGATTAATGTCAGCCATCACATGTAAATGTCTCCCCTGATGAATTTCTGGATTATTAAAAATGGAGAATCTTCCCTTGCTCGTCATATTATAATCTCCAAATATGTTTTGTGTCGTGCATATTTTGGTTGGTCGATAGTATTCATCTATTGTATTTGGGTGACTGCATATATGGCTCGAGTAAAATCTCTTATTTTGTGAATATGACTGAAAGTCTTGCAGTCTGCCAGCTGCTTATGTTTCTGCTTTCTAGTATATTTGACCATCTCGCATGCTATAGTTACATTTAGGATTGTAAATAAATTAAATTGTTCGTGAGTTATTCGGATCTCGATTCGATAAAAGTTCGTTTGAGCTCGTTTATTAAACAAATCAAACTTGAGTATCATAATATTCGATCGTGAGCTCGTGAGCAAGCTAACGACCGTGAGCTCGTGAGCAAGCTCGTTAGCTACTCACGGTAGCTAAAATTAATAAGGAATATAAAATAACCTATTTATTATTAAGGTCCAAAATAGTTATGACCTATTTTTAAAATGACCCAAAAAATAAAAGGAAAAAGATGTCTCATTAGCACTCTGGTCTAGTGTTCATGATTAGAGCTCTTTTACCCTATACTTTCCATATATAACGGATTCTTGGAGTTGGTCAGATACTTAAAAAAGGAAAATTTGTACTATAAATAAAAATATCTTACAATAATATCCCCAAATAAACTGGTACATTTAAACTTGACAATAACAATATAGAAAAGAAAATTTTCTCTCTCATTTGAAAATCTTTATGCATGGAATATTTATTACCGGGACTTGAATTGAATAGAAATTAGACAAGAGTAGCTAATATGAATATTTGAAAAGAAAGAAAAATATATAGTGAAAAATGAAAATGATATAGGGGTAGGTTTGAATCAAACCTAAAAAGGGTACGTCATAAAGTAATAGTGGGGTTAGGAGTCCCACTCGTCCACTTGATCTTCATCACTTCATAGCATAAATATAAATTGTCACTACTCATAAATCTTACCAAATCCCACTCTTATATTTAATTAAATTATCTTACCTCTCATTGATTCCCACATTAATACTCTCTCCAATTAAAGCTTATTGTTCCACACTTCACTTGTCTCTCACACAATTATCTGGATGGTTTAAAGCAAATATAACGATTCTTTGAGAATAAACAAGAAAATATTATTAACTATTTCAGAATAATATACAACTGTTTTATTTCTCGGAATCAGATGTTGGATGAGGAAAACTTGGTGATGTTATTTTTTGATTGATTGTCTGAAAGCATGGCAATGTCAATAAATCGGCTAATAATTAGTTTTTTTTTCTTGATTTTATTTTAATGGAGAAATACATTTAATAATCTGATCGTTGCAAAAATCTTCTGGGTGTACTTGATAAAAAAAGAAGTTATTTTGTAAAAAAATATGTTCTAGATCAATTTGTATATACATAAACAGAGTAATTAATTATAGATTAATATTATCATAAAAAAAATCAAGCTATGTATTATTTATTCATAAGTTGTCTAACTAGCTAGATTAATGAAGACAGATCTCAACATGCGTGGAGATCGAATGAAAAATGTATTGTTTGTCGTCTATAGCATTGAATTGGCTGACATGCCAAAACTTCTTTGTCTTTAGTCATAATATACATCTTAACTATGATATTTTATTAAATTTATCTTTCTTTTCGAAAACATTTCATTTATAAATATTTTTATATTTAAAGAAATAGAAGTGTAGAGAGAAGGATGAAATATTGAGTCGCAACAAATAAAATGTACAGTGAAATTAGGTCAGGGGGGACAAAGTGGAGCACATATCCCTTTTGAATCATTACTTTCTCTCATTATAATATGTTGATTAATTCTTTACTATTCTAAAGTTTGAAGATATATATCTTTATTCATGTTCATTGAGAAAAAGTACCAAATGGATATTTAATTATTTCATCTAAATATTAAATATGTCCATCTCTAATATTTTTTTTAACAATTTCTCCATAATTAACATTCTTCATTTTCTAGTATATTTGTGTTTAAATAAATATTATTAAGTTTTTTATAGAACATTGGAAAGGCTAGTTTGTGTGATCAATCATATTATTTCTTTGAGATTCATAGTGCTTTTCTATATAAAGTCATTTCATGTTGGAAAAAAATATATAGAAGTATTAACCATTTCGAGATATAATATTAATGATTTTGTTCAAGACAAATGACTAGCACAGGAAATCTACTCCAGGATAATAGTCTCGGACCACTAACCAAATAATTAGCAAATCGATTCGGATGATAATAATAAATCTAACAAAACAAACAAATCAAACTTAGAAAAATCAAGAATGTGAAAAAAAATAGGAGAGAGATTAGGGCAAGACCTTGTTTCTTACAGTGAAGAGTTAATGATGCTGCGAGCGTGAAGAAATATAGTACTACCTCCGTCTAGTGGTGGCCATGGGCTGGTTCCGGTTCAACACGGTTTGCTTCGGAACCGGCGGTTCGATGAATATTTTATTTTTTATTTTTTATTTTTTCAGCAATATGTGGTGCTCTTTGATTCGTCAACTTTCGAATTTTCAAGAATTTTATCCCGCCGTTCAAAGGTTCAGAACCGGAACCGGTTCCGGTTCGGGCTATCTCTTGAACCTGAACCGGCCCGTCGAAAAACGGTTCCGGTTCCGGTTCCGGTTCGGAACCGTGAACCGCCGGGCCGGTTCAGGGCTGGTTCCGGTTCCAAATGGACACCACTACCTCCGTCCCGCTACAATAAGCCCTTTTCATTTTGACACATTAATTTCGGAGTTGTAAACACTAGCTACGAAATTAATGTGTCAAAATAAAAATGACCTATTGTAGCGGAACGGAGGGAGTATTAGTGCGATATTTTTCACATTATGTAGGATAGACAATTTTATTCTCAAATGACTGAGTAAGATACTATAATCTCTAGTTTGGGGCACAAATAGTTTAAGCAATTTGATCATAAAGTTTGAGCTTTAATAGAGATAAATGGGTCTATTTAAAAAGAAATGAGATGTTTTTTAGAGAGCATAAAATCTTATAGAAGATTTAGTCAAATAAAGACAGTAAACAATTGACATTCCTTATACATGAGATGATATCAAATAAAAAGAAATTCTTGTGTAATAAAAAAAAATGAATTATGTCCATTAAATCTTAATAAATCAATGGTTGATATGCAATCCAACAACTAAAATATGATCAAGCAACATATTACTGTTGCTTGATAGCGTTTTAGTTGTTGCTTGATTATTTTGTTGCTTGATTGTGTTTCAATTGTTGCTTAATTGCATATCAAGCACTGATCTTTACAAATCAAATGGACATGATTCATTCTTTTTTCTCACATAGAAATTTTTCTCACATGATCCGCTCCCCCTTATACATTTTGTTTGTTTGTTTGAAGGAAAGTAAATGTCGTCTATGGGGGCCTCCTCTCACTCTGTCACCATTGATTTTAATTCTCATGTTGTCCATCCACCACATGCTTAATTTAATCATTCAATTACCATATTATATATGCATATTAATTTAGATTTAAATAACGATTTTCTATCTTGAAAGGAATAAAAATCTGAGACGATGATATATATATAATGTAATTGAATTATAAATTAAATCTTATATACAGGCAGCGGAATGGATTGAATTTGATGGCGTAGTGCCTCAGTATAAAGGCACGGCGATCCGCGGCGGCTTCGAAGGCGGCTTCTCCACCTCCACCACCATATTCCCCGGCCGCGGCGGTTCACACGGACACGGCAATGCTATGAACCTCGGAACATTATCCCCTGGCATTATAACAGGCAAGCTCTGATTCTCTTGCTGCTTCAAATTCTGAATTAAACAATAACAAATCATGAGTTCAACAAAATCACGATGAATTTAATCCGGAAAAAAAATTGTATATTTATTAAATAATTACCGTATCGGGGAGTTTAGGCTTGGAGGGGGCAAGATCGCCGTCGGCCTCGATGTCGGCGGTGTCAAGAGAGAGAGTGCGGCGGAGCTTATCCCAGTGGTAGCAGCAGGAGAATATGCCGCTGAGAGTGAATATCACCAGCAGCAGTAGGGCGGTGCCGAGAGGAAACCCCAGCGACGGCCGCGAGCCTCCTCCGCCGTGGTATGGACTCTCCATCACTAGATTTTCTTAAACCACTCGATGATGATGATGATGATGATGATGATCTCCCCAGTCCCCTCATCCGGGGCGCAAGAGAAGCGCACAAATAATCCTACAAGTACAGATATTGTGTTGTATGTATGGAATGGAATTGAGAGTTGAGATGAAATTGTGAAGTGAGAGAAAGGGAATTTATAAAAGAATTTAGGGGTACGTACAGAGGTACATTAGCTGTCCGGGGCGTGGTACGGAGATGAAAGGTGTGGTACACCCACTCCCACTCTCTCTCTCTCTCTCTCTCTCTCTCTCTCTCTCTCTTAGCAGCTGTTTTTTTCTTTCTTTCTAATTTTAATTACTATTTAAATACTGCTAATAATAATAATAATTTCTAATTAGATTGGATTACGGAAAATTACGACTATGAGTGTGACTATGAATGACTCTACCCGCTTTCTATGCCGCATTTCTACCCTAAACTTATGTTTTTCTCTTACTACACGTTTATAACACCAGCAAAAGGACGCACAACAGCTATAGATATGACAATTACTGGATGTTATTCCGAATACTGATTCATTTTAAAATTATTGGGTTGATTCCATTAAATCGAGATTAAAAATTTAAAATTTCTTATTTGAAGAAAATCGTTCTAAACAGGGCAATCTCAAACTGCATAAGTTGATTTGGTTGATCCAATCAATAATCATTAATTTTTAGTCCAATTTCAGATTTTTGTGTATAAAGTTAGGGAAAACTTGTTATTTTATCCTAAAGTTTTCACTTTTCTTGGAATTTTATCCAAAGAAATTTTTCCATCAGGTAATTCTATATATATTTTTATTCTATCAGTTAATTTTATTTCGATAGTTAACAGAGTTTAAATATTCTTGACTCAATCATTTTTTTTTCATGTGATTGTCGACGCATTATCCACGTATATGCTTATTTACATATCTTACGTTGTTCCAATTATAAAAAATTCAATGTGGTTGCCAGTGTTATTAGTATTTTATTTTATCTACGTGTAATGTTTTAATTGGAAATTAAAAAAAACAAATAAAGATCTACGATTCTACGTGGATGACATGTCGACAATTACATTGAAGAAAACGATCGAGTCAATAACACTTTAACCTCATTAATTATTTGAGATAAAAACTAATTGATAGAAATCAAAATATATGATAGAATTACTAGATTAAACTTTATTAGGATATAATTCGGGGAAAGAATCAAAATATATGATAAAATTACCTGATAAAATTTTATTGGAATAGAATTCTGAGAAAGTAAAAACTTTGTGATAGAATGTCCAGTTTCCCATAAAGTTATAAATAGATAATGAGGATGTTAAAATATACTCCAATTATGGAGTTGGAACATGTCTAATTGTTACTAAAATAAAGATGTGTACATTATGGTTATTAAAGTTTATAGACACATAAAGATTGTAGTAATATATTTATTTTTCTTTTTTATTTTGAGATAATAAATATTTGAGTATAATTTCATGGTTTAGAATAACATAAAATATCTTATAAAATCATTGTGTAAAAAATAATTGGTGAATTACTGGACAAAGTGGTTGATACAATAACCCATAACACGAAAGCTAGCATATTAAAATTCTACTCTTTCCTTATTACTTAAATTGCCGATTTCTTTTTATCACAATAATTAAGGAATTATAAATAAAAGAAATTAATAATTTATTAATTAATATGAATTACTTTTTTATTTTAATAATACGACTATAAATAATGCGTATGAAAAAGGAAAATGAAATTGATAGAAATGAGAAGGTGGTAATATCAATTAACATTCCAAGATATTATAATGTGAATCACACACCTCATATAAACATTCTTAATTTATTGATTTTGAGCTGACTAAGAAGCATCAAATCTTTATTTCGGATCACTTAAGTTGAAGTCGTGAATCAAACCTTTTCTTCCACGTACAATAGTATCTCAGTGATTTTTCTAATATTTTTCGGAACATAAATAAATAAATAGAAGAAATTGCTATAACCAAATTTAATGAGAAGGGCCGCATTGGACTATATTTGTTTCAGTGACCCTTGGAGCTCGTGAAGGACAAAACTGAAAATATCTGTTGAAGGTGAACGACTACTATTTGCCCTCAAAATACTTCAAACTCCCATCTTTATAATTTTTTTTAAAAAAATTAATATAATTCCAATTATAAATGCTCGTATTAATGTCCCTATATGCTGATGTAGCAATATAGAAAAGCTACTCAACTACTTCTTAATAAGCTCCAAAACACCATATTTAAAATGCAGTGCTGGTATTCATGAAGCCTTGACCAGAAATTTATTTATTTGTTTTTTTCGCCACACATCAATTTGTGGTTGGGTGAAAAATCAGTATTAGATTTGGAAATATTAATAGGGTTTGGTTGAAACTATTTCAAGAAAAGATGGTGTTCAAATAGGATTTCGCCACCACTCTGCTTTTTCTGAAACCATATTTCAAAAAGATCGATGAAACAGTGGTGCAGCCCTGGTCCATTATCATTTTCTTCTTGAATTTTTTGGGGACCTGTCGCAGTGGATTCACTTTTGAATCACGACATACAAATACAGTTGCAGTTTGAAAATACATTTCATCAACAACTCTATCGATCATTCATTTAAAAAAAAAAAAAAAAACTGTAGTGCAATATTTAAATGGAGAGAAGTGTTTCAACATAATTTGAACTTGTGATCAATTAATCATAAAAAAGTGTTTAATTATTTACTTTCCGAGGAGATGAATACAAAATGATTTTTTTAAAAAGTTTCTGCGTATATATGATGCTTTCACATTGACCTAACTGATAGTATAGACAGAAAGATTTAGGGGGAGAGAAAAATATATGTAGTGATTTTGTTAAAGTGTGTGATTGGACAAAATTGATGGTTTGGGTTAATTAGCTAGGGTTGCATGATGTATTCCACTTCCCAGTTTCTTCATCTGGTCCACCACCACCGAACTCTCCTACTTACACCTACACTTTACCCATTTCATTTCAATTTTTTTTTTCTTTTTTCAGTCATCAATTTTTTGTTGCTGTTCATACAGCATCTGGGACTGGGAGTTATATTTTTATGCTTAAAATTGATACATTCCATTAATACTCAACAGATTTATTAGCATATAGTAACAGTAACTGCAAATGTTGAAAAATGATTTAATGATTGCCTAAAGGAAATTCATATATCGAATAGCCATGATGAATATATTTATATTAAATTGTGTTCTTTAATACAATATGATAGATATTGAATATTTTTGCAATCATCCCTTACCCTATAATGAGAGGACTTATTTATAATAAATAAAAAGACTCGTGCCCCTTCATGAAGAATGACATCTATTGGTGAATCACTTCTTCGAAAAGTCGCGTCCCTGGAATTGAGATACTTCCTCGAATTGTACCTCTTCAAACCGTGATACAACTCTTCGAACTGATCGTGTACTTCGATCAACATGGAGAGATTAGTTCGTCCAATGTGGTGCCTCAAACTAACATAGCTCTTTGATATGATAGCTCCTCGAACTAATATAATTCATCGAATGATAGCTCTTCGAAAAAGATAGCTCCTCGAACTAATATATTTTTTCGTATGATAACTCCTCGAATTCAGAATCACCCCTACAAACAGCTTGCCTTAGCCAATCTTCATCTTTTTGAACAAGGAAGTTCTTCGACCCAAATAATTGTTAGTCAAAGCACTTCCAGGTTGGGCTTCTATTCATTTGGTCATCCAGATAGTCACGTGATATTTCTTCTTTGACGGACTTGCACTTTTTTGGGTCACAACACTAATTACATTGTGAAATCTAGTTTATCGAAATAGCTAATTCTGTTGCATGAGTGATATATATGACAATTATTTATACGTTAATCTCTATTTATTATGAATCATAACTTTCTAATCCATCAAAATGGCAGCCCATTACATTAACATATACTATTACTATACTTATAGACTCAAGTAACGTTGTACATAAAAATTGTATGATTCAAATCTTAAATAACTATATTTACTACTCCCTCCATTCCGATTATATAGTCTAATATTTGATCTTGCACTTTTATAAAAAAATATTTAATATTTAAACAAACTTCCAACATTACCCTTATTTAAAGCATTAATTAACCTCTCATTTTCATAATAATAAATTTAATATTCTCATTTTCCAAAATTATTCAGGGATGTAAAGGTAAATGACCATATAAAAATAATACCAAATATAGAAATTGGACTATATAATTGAAATACCCTAAAATAGTAACCCGAACTATATAATCGGAACGGAAGGAGTATTTAAAAACCTTAAATAATGTCCCTTCGCTCGGGGTGTAGTGGTTAAAGCACCTTTCTTCGAGCTCCCAGGGGGACATCTGGGTGTGTGAATTTTAAGATTAATGTACACTTATTAAAAAAAAAAAAAACCTTAAACAACCACTTTTATCTTTATATTCAAGAAATGACCATTTTTCCAAAATACCCCTTTTCATTAATAATCTTGCATTATGCCAAAATTTGTATTTCGACACCTCTCATTTTAGAATAACTTGCAAATTCTAATTTTAGGATTTTAAAATCATTTTAGAATCTGCCAAATAAGTTTTTCAAAATTTTAATTTATTTTTGAAATTAAGAATTTCATTAGGTTGTGAATGAAAAAATCTAACTGTAAATGATCAAAATTCAAGTCGCCAATGATTACATCTAAATTTTTTAATCTAAATTAATTTCATATTTATTTAAACAAAATTAATCGCAAATCTAATCAACATAAAAAATTCCTATTTTCGATAACGAATGTATTTTATTTTTTAAACCTTATTTAATTGTATTTTGTTTTTTAGATCTTATTTTAAATTATATATCTTTATTTCTTTATGTCGCAATTACACATTTATATATGTACCCCTATATAGATAGAGTATTTACAAATTAATAGTAGGTGCTATTAGTTCAATATATTTTTTAACAACTATTTTCTGCAATAATTGTAAACCTTATTAATAGTAAGGATATTTATGTCCATTTACTTTAATTTGACATTTGTTGAATGGATACAACAAATAACTATTTAAGGATTTTAGATAGTCCAAGTGACTATTTTGATATATATTTCTACAAATTGTATTGTACAAATATTTTATGACTAAAGAATGGTTCAACAATGAAGACTATTAGTCCCTAATTCCGGCGTAATTAAAGTGTATTATTTGTATTTAATAGGTCATATGTAATAAATGAATTTAATCAAATCTGGAAATAAGTTTTCCTCGTGTGAATATAACTCGATAAATGAATTAGGCCTACGCACTCAACTGCAACCTATTAAAGCCCAACCATCCTAGTGTTCAGTCCATGGACCTAAGGAAATTTATTTTCCTATAATAAAAATGTTATTTTTGTATCGAAGATTTTCATATTAATATTGTTTATTCAGAAACACTTAATAAAAGTTTATAGAAATATTATGTGTTAAATATAGGCACTTTGAGATTTTGAATTTTTTACCACAAATATTTTGTTACGTCTAAACCAAACATTCATAAAGACAGAAGATAAAGGCAGGCAGCCCATGGGCCATCCTAATGGGCGATGAGAAAATTCATTAACCTCTTAACTGTGGTTAAACTAAACTCGACCATGGCTAAATAATCACCGGCAAAACCGGAGCTCCACCGGGATTTTCGCCGCACCATCCATTTCCATAAACCAACTTATTCAAACTCTTCATCATTTCATTTCTCATTCATTCACTTTATCCTTAAATTTCATCTTTAAGTAGAGGGAAAGGATTCTATTTATTAAGATTATGTGGAATTATGGAGCTGAGCTGTGCATATATAAAGAAATAAAATGCAAATTGAGATATTATTCTACAATAAAGTTTATTCTTAGATTAATCATACCAATATATGATATTATATTATAAATTGGTTGATATAATACAATATCAAATGCAATTATGGAAGATCTGGATGCGGGATTGACTTAAAGCAAGCGTGCAAAGCTAAGTGGCAACTAATGATTCTCGTGCCACCAACCCATAAACCCTTCTTTTCATGCCAAACAAATACAACACAATAAAAATCAAATCATACTTTTAATATAATATGGAAAATGAATTTGATTTAAAAAATACCATGATGATACTTTAAAACAATGAACCATTACTTGAGTATATGTTTAGTAAAGATTTTGCATTAAAAATGATGTGGAGAGAGAAAAAGGAGTGGTGGGGGCAGGGTGGACAGAAGAGGTTCAATTGCCGCTTTCCTGTCCCCCTGAAAACAATCAATATTTTAGGCACCCCTGTTTTCCCGTGTCCCCTTATCTCCCTTCCGAATCCTCCCACTCCCTTCATAAATATCCTCTCTCTCCCCACGCTTTCTCTTTTCTTTCCCCGTTTTACCCTTTCCACCCAATTTGAGTTCAAACCGGTTTATGTGATTAATTACAAATTAATGCTGTTGAATTGCGAAATATGAGCGGACCCACAATGCCGTATCATGATGGAGTTGCTCCATGTGAATTTTGATCTCCTCCTGCCACAAACGTACTACTTAATCCACTAGGGCTGTTTTGGTCAATTCCTCACTCCAAATATTTCCTTCATGATAATCAATCACACAATCTTGTCAATATAAATCTAAAATAAGTGATTACTCTAAATCTCTAAAATTAGAAGACTACCATCTACAAGTAAGAAAATTTACTCCGCAAAAACATATAATCATACAAGTAAGAAAATATCAGCTTTATCTTTTAATAATTTTTACCGAGCTCTCTCTCATTCCTTCGGCTCAGGTAAAAAAATAAAACCTTTCTCAAAATATTAAGTACTGGACGGCCAAGTCAGAGAAAAAAGTGCCCGGGGGTAGTATAGTCACTTCATACGGCCAGGAATTTTTACAATTAAAGAAGCAGAACACTGTCCTCAAGAAACTGTAAAAAGGCATAATTGGCTGTCAACATTTACCAACCTGCAGCAACGACAGGTAATTATTTTCCGCTGCTAGAATCCTACGGCCACGATCCATTTCCACAAACCAATCCACACGTTGATCACTACCTCGTAGAAAATAAAGTTTGTTGTCAATTACGCTTTTACCCCCAATTTTTTTTTTTTAATTTTGCGCTCTTTGCTGAGCTTCGAGGTTCTCGGCCAAATATAAACAAAACAAAGAGCTCTCTCTCTCTTGCTTTTGTTTTTAGCTTTCTGCTCGAATGGAGGGTCCTTAAAAATTCTCTGCATTGCGCTTACTCCTTTTTCCTACAGTTTGTTGCTCAAAGCTCCGATCCTCATCCTCTTTTCGCTGTGTTGTGAAATTTTGATCTTCCGGTATGTTACTATTTGCATGCAATTTTGTTAACTTAGAAATTTAATTTCTTGTATCTAGGAGTTTGTTTATTTTTTTTTTCATTTTTCTTCCTGCGCCAGTGTTTAAAAATTAGAGCTTAGATCTTGTGGAAAATTTCAATTATGTTTTGAATTTCTTACGATATTTCACTATAGGTGTTGTTTGCGGCCAGTGTTCTAGTTCTTTTTGAGATTTCTGGTCTTTAAACATTTATGCGTTTATTTCTTAATTTTGTTTTGTTGAATGTATTTCTCCTTTTAAGGGCATTTCTCTGCTTTTCGATCAGTGTCTTGAGATATATGTATCTGTTTGTGTTTTCTTGCATTTATATCACTTTCCCCATGCAAAAATTGAAAACTGCCGAAATCCCACGGGAAAAATTGAAATTGAAAATGAGCTTTCGGTAGTACTTTTTTCTTACTCATTTGTTGAATACCATATGAATATGCACCGGCCTCTTGATTAGTGGAAAAAACATATATTGTCTCAGTTGAAATGTGGAGTAAGAGCATATATTTATGTGTTGGACTTTTTTTTAGTTTCTCTGGGTGACTTTATAATTTGACTTTGTTCTTTTATTTTCCTTGGCGTCACTGGTAATTCGTTTTTTGTTTTCCCGTAATCTATTTTAATATTTCCCATCACGATATTTCTAATAATAATCCGATGTCTCGAAAAAGTGTGTGGTCTCTATCGGCTTAACCTACTGTCATCGTATGCATGTTTGTGATGCTAGTAGTTGGTTACAAAAACTACCGACTTTACTTGGTATTATATTGATTTTTTAATTTGACAAACATGAAATATTGCTCCTTCTGCACTACTGTAATTATAATATGTGGTTAATATGATTATTTTCTTGTATGCTATGATTCTTTTCTGAGGATGTAACTGATCGTGTGGGATAATAGTTTTGATATTGTAGATACCTGTGGCATCGAAGAATTTTGAACTTGATGTCTCCGCCACTTTCGGGGGTTGAGGTGCAAGGTCAGTGTAATGTATTTGTGATGGCTTCTTCGGCATCAGCTGACTGTATTTCACAGAGTTGCTCGGGTTTGAAAGAGCACAATTATTTTGGGTTGTCCGAATGTTCATCGGTGGACAGTTCAGCCGTCTCAAATACAACAGAAGTCAAGAACAATCTAAATCTTAAGGCCACAGAATTGAGGCTCGGTCTTCCTGGATCACAGTCACCTGAGAGAGATTCTGACTTTTCCCTATTAAGCTCAGTTAAGCTTGATGAGAAGCAATTGTTCCCATTGGTTCCTTCAAAGGATGTAATCTGTACTTTGCCACAGAAGACCATAGCGACGGGAAGCAAAAGAGGATTTGACGACACTGTTAATGCATTTGTGGAATCCAAAAGTAACATGTTTACTGAAGGCAACTGGATGTTCAATGCTGTAGGTTCTGATCCTGTACAACCGAAATTGGCTGGTAATATGATCTCAAACAGGCCGTCTGCGACTCAATCAGCCATTAAATCTGAATTACCGGTCAAAACATTACAGGAAAGCACTAACAAGACAATTGATTCTAACGTTACTAGTGCTCCTGCTGCTAAGTAAGTATCAGAATATTACAGGATAGTTAACCAAATTAATACCAGTTACTGTCTACTGATTTGAGATTGAAGTTGCCTTGGGGCTTTTGAAGCTTTTAATTACTGTTTTGTCTTTCCTTTTGCAGGGCTCAGGTTGTTGGTTGGCCACCAATCAGATCTTTTAGGAAAAACTCTCTGGTCCCAACCTCGAAGAACAATGATGAAGTTGATGGTAAACCAGGTCCAGGTGCTCTTTTTGTCAAGGTCAGCATGGATGGTGCTCCATATCTGCGGAAGGTGGATCTAAGAATGTACTCAGCATATCAAGAAATTTCTTCTGCACTCGAGAAAATGTTCAGCTGTTTTATTATAGGTATTCTGTTCTGTGAGATGTTGATTTTTCATGCATTCCTTACAATTTATGTATGACCGTCATCTGATTCAGGACAATGTGGACCTGAGGGGGCTCCAACCAGGGAAATGCCGAGCGAGAATAAGTTGCAGGACTTTCTTCACGGATCAGAGTATGTGCTGACTTATGAGGATAAGGATGGGGACTGGATGCTTGTGGGAGATGTTCCATGGGAGTGAGATTTCTCTCTTTCTATTTGCTTATGAGTATTGACACTGCCTGTTGTGACATCAACAATTAACAGATTTGTCAAATATGTCAAAGTATTGACGTTGCCTGTTTTGCTAATTAAAAAAAAAAAAAACCTTAAATCATTTTCTATCAAGTGTAGATCAGTGTCAGCTGTTGAAGATCCAATAGGGCAGTCTACTGATCTTCTCGAAATTAGAAATTTAATGAAATTCTCTAGCTACTGGGACTTCTACTCTTGCTATACTCAATTTTATTAAGTTGCTGGTTATTATGTGATATAACCAGCAACTTAATCATTTCATGTCAGTTGGAAGAAACATTGTCATCATGCTATTTGTTATTTGCAAACTTCATCGAAAATTTAGTACGATTTCCTATTTGTCAGCGTGTAGATTTGACAGCAGTTTGAAAGGCTACCGTGGGTTCATTTTGTTGAATAATCTCATTTGACTGGCTTTGCTGTTCTGTATTGCTTCCTGTTATTGGGACTGCAGTACAAGCATAAAAATATTTCACTCCCGTCAGCTCTTGGTTTATTCAGTTTGAGTAACCCAATTTGTTTTAGTCTTCACTCAATGGATATGCTCCGTATTTGTTTTATGTTCAACCTTTAATGAGTTGAGCAACTCATTTGTTTTTCTTTGACTTATCTAATCAGCTAATCCTTTCAATTTCCCCATCTTTCGTGGATTATATAACTATTTTATTGTGCTACTAATTTAGGATGTTCATTGCTTCATGCAAGAGGCTCAAAATTATGAAAGGGTCTGATGCTATTGGATTAGGTAAGTGTTGTTCATTTAAGTGATTTTATTTCAGTAAATATTATTTGCTCATTGATTCTTCAGTCCAATTTGGTTAGATATTTTATCTGTGCTTCTATGAGTATTCTGTTTGATTTCATTATAGCAATAACCTCAAGCCTAGCAGCCTTGTACTGTATGAGTTTTCTGTAAGAACCAGGGCTCTCTTGCAACAAGTTGTATTTGTATATACATTGGTAGCTGGGAAAATAATTTATTTAGTTGAAAGGTTGAATGTCCTTCAGTAACTTCTATATACTGTATTAGGTCTTCTGCCTTTTCTTTTTAAATAATTTTATCAACTTTTGCATTTTTATGTGGTATGTTTTGATTGCGGGTCCTGGGGGATCTTCTGTGGGATTTGGTTAACTAGTGAGTAGTGTATCAATGTTTCTACAAGTGAAATACATGTTTAACTTAGTGAGATGATAATTATATTTCAAGGCGGCTCATTCATCCAGAGCTCTTGGCGTACTACTTGTACCATTGGGGTTGGATGTACCTACTTCTAGCCTACGCAGTCTTGTATAGTTTGTCTTTTAGAATTTTCATTGGATTTTGTATTACACTGTTGAAAGGTTTGAGGTCTATTGGCTCTTCAGCTTCTTAATGTCATATTTGTTGTATCAACTAGTGCATTTCTGCTGTTGGATTGGTCCATGTCTTCTATTCTGATGGGCATTTAGACTTCATCTTCTTATTTTTATGTGTGTGTACATCTTCCAGTTACTAGAGCTGCTGCCATAATGTGAGAATCAGTTAAATTATTTTGGACAGGAGGTATTCTAATTCTAGTTTTGCTTTGCATGGTTACAGCTCCTAGGGCTGGGGAGAAATCCAAGAAGCAGAACTAGAATTCAACGAGGATGGTTGCTATCTGTTTGCATTGTCGGGTGTGATCCAGATGACGAGCAGAAATGCACATGGATTTGACGCAGAATGGTTTGTCATGGAGTCTGATATCAGTTTTATGTCTGCTGGTGGGTCTGCATATGTTTCTACATCTTTATTTTGTGTTAATCCTAATCTCCGATTTCTTTGCTGGCATAATACTTCATACTTGAATGTTTGTGAAGTTCATACTTGTCTGTTGTTGGATGAAAAACTCTTTTGTACTACTACTGATTGTGCGTGATCTAATATTTGTTGGATATGTTTTGTATGAAAGTGCCACTGCTTTTGGCGTTATATTAGGAGTAATATGTTCATTGAAGCATGAATCGGTATGGTGTGATTCTCAACAACTCAGGCTTACTACCAACTTTCTTTCTATATAAATGTTCAATTTTGAAGGTTGTTTGTCTTCTTAATCCCAATTCCACCACTACCGTCACCACACTCGATATATTTTAGGTGACAAATAATAATTCCAGATGCCAATGTGATTCGTGAAAGCTGAACGATGAATTTCATTTATGATTTATGTAATATTATATTCTGGTTAATTAGCTGAATCATGGATGTACATATTGTATGCAGTTTCTTTAGAATATATTCAAAATCCTGTGTTCGAGTTGGATTCCATTAAGTAAAATGAATGAATAGGAGGCTGGCTTCATGACTCATTTCTTTTTGGGCTTTAAAAACTGTTGAGTGCGCTTCATCATTAGGACAATAATTTTTTCTATTATCTAGTGCAGATTCTGTTCCATATATAGCATTACTTATTTACGCAATTACTATTTAATCACTCACACAAACATCTTTTCTTTCATAGAATGATTGTGATTCGTAGCTCAAATTCAATATTATTTGGACATAGTGGTGCAAGTTAACAATAAAAGATGTAGGTTGTCACATGTATATATACCCACATCCTACGCCTCTAAGTATTATACTCCCTCTGTCCCGGTTTCACATTTGATCGGACATAATAACCAAAGTATGTGAGATGAATATTTTATTGATGAGTGTGAAAATTTACTATTTTAGAAAATTTGACTAATATTGTGGGATATACGAAAAAGGAAATGTGGAAAATTTACTCGGGACGAAGGGAATATATTTTTTGCTTTCATTTATATGCCATATTAATTTGTGTTTCTGCCCATTCATTTACAGTGTCCTTCAACACCATAAGCTAGACCTGACTCTGAATTTCATGGAAACAATGGATCTTCAACTTGGCTATATATCACATAAACAAATATATATAAATTACATTAGGAGCGTGCATTTACAGGTATGAAAATTATGTGGAGTTTTTTTGAGATGCAACTTTGCATGTCTTGATCAAATGATGAAATAATTTTTTAAATCTTTTTTCCATAAACATTGCGCCGTTGAAAAGCAACATTTCTTTATATAAGTCATAATTTGAATCAAAAAAATTGATCATCATATTAAAAAGTTTCGGCAACTGAAATTATTTGGTCCTAAAAGTTACTGGCGATATTATGTCATTGTCTCCCCTCTTTTTAAACCAACACATCCAACTTTCACCCTTCCAAATATTTCCTCTCACCAAAACAATCATCGTTGATTTCTCACATGAACCATTATAACTCACGTTTTGTATCAATCTAAACTCTCAAATTAATTTAATTTAATATAAATTTCATGTTTAACATAGATATAATATATATGTATATATAATTGATTTGCAAAAAGGAGTTGATAATTCATTAATAATTAAGTGATTATACTATTAATATTATATTGATTGTTTAAACAAACTCATTTGGGATCTCTCTATTCCTTTTTTTTTCTTATTCTATGGGCTGCTCGTAAGCAAGTTAATTAATTGCCTTCTTTTTGCGTGGTTGCTTATATCTATATCTATATCTACAAATATATTAAAAATTGTGTGAAATAATAATTTGGTGAGTGTCCACATCCCATATGTCAATTTTTATTGGTGTATTGGGACTATAATCAAGCGTTTTGTTTTGCTTAATCTTCGCATAAATTAATCAGAGCCATTTTTTCAATCATTTTTTTTGGTCAAAATGAATATGGGGTTGGATGTTGTAGATCGCATTGCAATCTTTTATATATTTAATATAAAAGTTGTTTGATTAACGAAGCACTGAATTAAAGGTACCTTTAAATCATAAATTATTTCATGTGGAGTAGGGACTCCATGTGTAGTTGCTTCACAAATCCTAGCTAGTGGGAACAAAAAGGTCAGATGTTGAGGCGCAATTCCTAATACTGTTGTTTATCAGATTCTTGAGATTTGATCATATTTTATTAAATTAATTTTAATCAGTACATTTTTGTATGAAGTGTTGGGCTGAAAAAGAGCACGTGCATGGGGTGTAAGCATCACCGCCCCCAAACCACAATGCATCTGCGTCTGTAGGTTTGGCTAAAAATAACTACTTGTGAAGATAAGGGCACATGATATGTCTTTGCATGCTTTGCAAATTTAATTAGGAAGAGATCAAGGTCCATATCAAACCAAATTAACTCATTTCACACTCCATCATTCTCCTTTTTTATGCATCACCGCAACCCTTTTCACATAGGGCGTCAACATCCCCATTTCTTCCTACAAAAATAGCTTGTAAGGAGAGGGGATCTCCACTATTATATAGTGGTATACTTCAAGGTCCATGACCGATGTGAGACATTCAACACACCTCCCTCACGCACAACGTAGAGCTTCACGGGGATCCCATCATCGGGATATATGAAGTCTCATCATCGGGATAAATCGGAAGTCCCATCATCGGGATACATCAAGTCCTATCATAGGACAAATTGGATCCCACATTAAACCGAACCTGACTCTGATACCATGTCAAGATCCCCACTTCTTCCTACAAAACCAGCTTCTAAGGAAAGAGGACCTCTACTATTATATAGTGATATACTCTAAGGTTCATGACCGATGTGGAACATTAAATACATAAGGTTTTCTAATTATATATATAGATTTAGAGAAATGGTTGATTTGTTTGAAGAGTGAGAGAGAGAGATGCATGTTATGTTATGGTTGGAGACTTGGTTACGTTCTGACATTCGCATTTACTGCTTCTGATTCTGTGTACCGCCCGTTTCATAGCTCCACCACCACACCTATATAAACATACAACGACTAAAAGGCTAGTTAAGAATGGTTAGGTAAAAAATTATTAGATAATAATTACCACTCTAATCTGTATTTTACTTGGAAAAGTAACGAGATTGAGAATCAGTATTTGCTGCTTTTAGGGCATGTACAATGGGGGATCTTATTTATTTAAGATCCCCACCTCATCCAACTTAACTTATCTGGAGGAGAGAGAGAGGGGACATGACAGAGAGAGAAGAGGAATGGGATCTTATTTAAGATCCCAGTTCTTATTTTTTTTTTTTTGCCTTAGTCTCACTTGCGGGTGCGTTGCACTCGCTCTCCTATTGGCGCGTGCGTACACGCGCCGGAGAAGAGAGTTGCGCTGAAAAGTTTATTTTTTTTGCTTTTATTTTATTATTTTTAAATGTTTTTTTCTTTAATTATTTATTGAAATTGTATTTTCTCTTTTTTTCGTTGTTTTTTTTTATTTCTTTTATTTTTAGATTTTAAATTGTTTAATTTTTTTATTTAATTATTTATCTATATTCAGTAAAACAAAAAAATATATATATATATGTATACATATAATATTAAATATAATATTAAGTAATTGTTATGATAAGTGGGACCCATGAATAGTATAAAGTAAAAAGTGAATGTATAAAATAATGATAATAGATATTGATGTGGATATTTATAAAATGTGAAATGATAATAATTATTGATGTGGCGCACACGTGGCGGGATCTTAAAATTTTTAAGATCCCACCATTGTGGGTGCCCTTAGAGTGTGATGGACTAGGCAGCCCCTCCCCTCCTAGGGGTGAGCAAAATCGAACCGAAAACCGAACCAAACCGTAAACGGCGGTTTCTGTTCGGTTCGGTTCGGTTTATATATTAATTTCGGTTCGGTTCGGTCTGGATTTTTTGAAACCGCCAAAATTTGGTTCGGTTCGGTTTTAACCAAAATATGGCGGTTCGGTTCGGTTTGGGCAGTTCGGTTCGGTTTCGGTTCGGTTCGAGCGGTTTGGATATGAATTTATAGATTTGAACTTAGATTTGAATTATTATTTATGAACTTGTTTATTTGAATTTATGAGTTAGACTTGTTTGTTGAACTTGTGGGATTATATTTGGTGTATTTGGATTTTTAATGAATATTGGAACATGAAAATGTATGTTTTAATTCAAGCATTTTGAAAAATAGGTGAAAAAAGTTCGGTTTAAACCGAAACCGTGCGGTTCGGTGCGGTTTGGTTCGGTTCGGTGCAAACCGCCAAACCAAACCGAAACCGCCCATTCTGTTCGGTGCGATTTACATACTCCTAGCGGTGCGGTTCGGTTTGGTTTTTTAGGATTTGCGGTTTGGCGGTTTGGACGGTTCGGTTCGATTTTCAGACCGAACCGACCGTTGCTCACCCCTATCCCCTCCACTCCACCTAAACAATTCCAAGATTTCATCAACTTGTCTCCAAATTCATTACTTTTTGCATTCATTTCTACACTCTTCTAATAATAAACACCTACTACATCTATCCACTTCTATTTTTAGTAAATCCAAATTCAAACAATTGAGATTACATTGTGGAAACAAATTAAATATTTGAAAACGCAAATTAAATATCATTGCTTTCGCCGCATGTCGGCGGCGGCCCTTTCTGGGTGGGTCTGGGCCGGTTGCCCTCACCCCTCAATACTCTTTCCTTCTTTAAATTTCAGATTCTGAATTAATTTACGATATAATTTTAATTTTTGTATTACGATACCACTATATATTAAAATAAATTTAATATTTTAATAGATCTAGTGATCTCTTAAAACTTAAAAGAATATGGTGTTTTTTGATAATATTAATGCACCAGTAAAATACTAGTTTAAGATTAAGGTAGGATAATTTAGTTTTGGTTTTTAAATGTTTAATTTTTTAGTTTCAAATTTTGAGAATATTAAAAAGATGTTATAGATTTGACAAAGAACTAAAAGTTAAGAATAAAAACTACTCACTCGGTCCCACTTCAATTGTCCACCTTTCTTTTTTTGTCCGTCCCATTTAATTATCCACTTACTTAAAATGAAAAAATAATACTCACTCACTAATAAAATACTAATTTTTTCTATCTTTACTTGCATTAATTATTGTGCTAAAAGCAAAGTGAATAATTTATATAGGACTTAGGGAAGTAGCATTTTTCTTTTCTTAAAAAAGGGGTGGTGAAAAAGGAGTGTAGAACACGTGAGTTAGGCAGTGTGAAATGTGTTAATTGTTAAATCAAATCAATCAAATAGTCCGGTCCCGCCTACTACTTGTTATACACTATAGTATACATATATACGCTGCCTATTTTCGTCGTTTACTTTCTTTATATCATACACTCTTAACACATCTATAATCTTCAACTGCAAATTATTAGGAACTCCATCCGATCTGAAATAATTGTCTTGTTTTCTTTTTTTGGATTATTCTAAACAATTGTTATATTTTCCAAAATAGATAAAATTAAAAGTTAATTAACTTAATTGAACATGATTAATTAATTTAATTAATCATGTAAATAAAACCTCCAACCCTAGTTTCCCACCCTCATTCGTGACTGTGTGTGCTGCTCTCTCCACTCTGATTCTCCCTTTCCCTCCAACCCTATCTCTTCGTCCCTTTTGCCGATCTCAAGCGCCGTATGCACCGCCCTACTTTTCCACCCTCGTTCGTGTGCTGTGTGTGCGCCGCTCTATCCATTCTTCATCTCCCTTCCCCTCCAACCCTATCTCTTTGTCCCTTTCGCCGATCTCAAGCGCCGTCTGCACCGCCCTAGTTTTCCATCCTCCGTCGTGTGTTGTGTGTGCGCCACTCTCTCCACTCTTCATCTCCCTTCCTCACCCTATTTCTTCGTCCCATTTCACCGATCTAAAGTTTCATCTGCCGCCCTCCTTTCCCCGCAATGATGAAACTCTCACCTCCATCTACAGATACTTTGTTGTCGGCCCTCACGTTACCGTCCTCTGTCACCATTTTAGCATTTTCCGACAGAAAAGTGAATGAAAATTCGGAATTTTGCATAACCTTTTGTCCTTTTTTATTATTAAATATTAATTATTTTACTAATTGTACCATTACAATTCCTTATTACACCCAACATTGGTATCTGTGTCATTTTCAAACAAGACAATTGTTTCAAAATAGAAGAAGTATTTTCTTTATAATTGGTTTTCGTAGGTTTGAATTATGTTAGAGAAATTTATCCTCTTTATACAGAACTCATAATTTCATATGAATTAATATAATGTTAAAATAAATTATAAACTCGAATTTGAATTTGATCACAGAATCACGGGTATAATTAACTAAATATAATCGAAACTAGTTCAATTCAGACTTTTTGAGAAAGGGTTCAGATCGATATGTGGCAAAAAAAAAATATAAATAAAATAAAATTAAGAGACATCCCCTAGTTGCGTTTCGTAGCCTAACAAAAATGGTTTGATTTTTAAATGTATAGATATTAGTAGTAGGCGAGACCAAACAAACCTAAGTGAGACTGGGGCACGATGGAGACTAATTAAGGCTGAAAGATTCTCAAATATTTTAGCATAGCTTCTATCTTTTCATTTCATTTTCTCAACCACATCCTTCCCTATTTCTTTATTTTGTTTTTCATTTAAATATTCTTTTATAACATCTCACTCAATATAAACTGGAGAGTAAAATTACAATATTGGTTTATTGGAGATCAAAATAATTGGCTTCACCAAAGATAAATATATGGAATAAGTTAAAATATGAGAAAAAGGATAATCTGTTCAAATAAATCTAATAAAGTTATAAGAATCTATATTAAATAATAATAATAGATTTGTCTCAATTAATCTTGTAGATTATGAAACTTCCCTTTGTTATCATGACATTTCTCATATCAATTAGCATAAAACATATCCAATATTTGTGTATAAATAAAGTTTCTTGAAGTACAAATAATTCCTTCACTACTCAAAAATAAGAATAAAAATTATTTAAACAGACACTTGTTTAAACAAATACAAGAGCAATTCATTCAACTGGTTACAATTCTTTGGTAATATGCTATAATATAATTAAACACATGTATGATTAGTTAAAGTATTTTGTTTATGATCAACTGAGCATAAGTTCCAGCACAAGATATAACATTTCTCTCTATTTTTTTAAAAAAGGACGATAAATTAAAATATTCTATTTAAAGAAAGCTGAATTTGGTTATTGTAGAAAAAATAGAGAATTCTCACTGTAATTCAAGTGGATAACATTAAAAATATAAATCGAGTATGATGGAGATGTGAGTGATAATGAAGGATGCACCAACCCATAACCATTTTTAAACACAAACATCTTTAATGTATTTAATAACCGAATCATTATTCAATTGAACAAGAATACAAAGTCATAGAATGATGATGGAATATTAAATGTATTTGCCATAATGTGGGGGGTCTCTTCCCCATGATTACAAAGTGAATGCTCCTCACTTTATTTGCGTAATCAATAATAGGAAGATGAAATAATAAATTAAATCAATAACTATACCACCATCCTATACTGCAGAAATAAATTCACCCATCAATTAATTCAGCTATTTACTGGTAGAAGAAGAATCTCTCAATAATTACTTTTCAATATTCATGTATATATTATTTGGGAATTACAATATTTATCAAAAAAGAATTTTTTTTTTTCGGAAAAAATATTATCTTTATCAAGGTGGTTGTTTCGAAGAAAGTACATAGAGATGTTAGGTTTAAAATAGGAATCTCGATTCAGACTCGGGAAAGTAGATATCTGGATATGGCAGAAAAGGGATTCCAAAAATTCACCCATTTCCAAATTTGTTTTTATTCATATCATTATTAACAATAATACAATTACTTCAAACTCTTTCATCTAATAAGTCCGAATTCATAATTTATTGGTCCTTTTCATCACTATATCTCGAACAAATGGACTCTATACTTTGTACAATCATATAAATTCATAGTGCAACATTAGTATTTTAATTATTGTGTACTAGGCAAAGTATAACTTGTAATATTATTGTACAATGTTTAAACTTTATCATGTACCTATTAAGAGACAACAAATTGTGGGCCCTATTAAGGGTTTTTTTTTTTTTTTTTTAACAGCGAGCAATTTTTTTTTCTTTCATAAAGATGACAAAAGATTATAGATTAGGATGAAAATCTCTAATGCTATTTGGAACACTTAAAAAAAGCTGTATTGATGACACCAACAAAAAAGGTACATGACAATAAAATTAATGCTATTCTCTCCAAACAATAATCAACTTAAATTTGGACAAAATAACCACTGTCCAAACCCAATAAATTGAAACAGGAATAACTCGAGCCTTTAAATTATGCATAAGAATTTCATAATAAAATGTTAATAGTACTCTCTCCCCTTTTATGCTATTAAAAACGAGATGGTGTGGTAGTTTCATAATTAAAAATAGTAGAATGTGATGAAAATGAGTTAGTATAGATGTAATAAATTGCAGAAATTTAATTTTAGGTTATGATTGAGGTGGAGGCTTGAAAAACTTAAAGAGGCAGGTATATCCACTCCGTTGACTTAATTGAATACCGACAGTTGCCGGTAATTTTTGTATTGCTCCCACTCAATTATATAATAATCCCTGTTTCTAATCCACCCGTAGAGAGAGAGGGAATTGTGAGACGGAGATGGGTTTTTGGAGGTATGTGCAGTGATCTTTTTGCCTTAATTATGATCGCTGCTCTGTCATCTGCGGCTCTACTCTGATTTCAACAATAAAAATTTTTATTTTTGTGAATTGAAGCTCTGATAAGAAGAAAGGTGTCTATTTGTTTCTTCCAATTTTTTTTTTGTCTTGTATGATGAGTTAACTCTCTCATGTACGCCCTCTTTTCTCTGTGTGTTTTGTCTTCTCCAATTCCGCTTTTACTCATCAAACTCGTAATCGTTTGAGTCAGAACGCACTCTACCTGTTTGTAAAAAGGCTTATTCAAAATGGTTTTGAGCTGGCGCCGAGCATTCTGCACTTCAATTCCTGAAGAACGTGACTCGCCGATCATCAAAGATAAGTCCACCCCTACTCCTAGGCTCAGGTCCAGATTCGGCGGCATTTTCTCTGAGCCCTCCACGCCGCGCCTCCAGTCTGAACCGGTATCTAGTCCCACCCTTCGCTGCACAACCGCCGCGTCTACTGCTGCTTTGCCGTGCACCAGGATTCCGGCAGAGAGTCCCAAACTTCAATGCAGAACTAGAAAGAGCCCCAGATTCTATCACAGCTCCGCCCCATCTTCGCCGCGCTCGCCATCGACATTTTCTTTGCTGAAATCGGGCCTCCGCATCTCAAAGGTTGTGTGTAACTGAATTTGAAAAGTGGGATTTTTTTTTTCTCTCTTACTATCATTTGCTAATTATGAATGTGTCTATTTCTGCAATACTATACCGTGAGCAGAGTAGGTGCGGAATATGTTTACAGATTGTGAAGATGGGACAAGGCACGGCCATATTCACGGCGGAGTGCGGCGACGCCTTCCATTTTCCGTGCATCGCCGCCCACACGAAGAAGCAAGGATCCCTCCTCACGTGCCCCGTTTGCAACCTCACGTGGAAGGGGATGCATCTGTTGGAAACCGATCACCGAAATCCCTCGCCCGGACTAAACGTGCGCCGAGATTCCAACAACGACAAGGCTTGTGTGTTCAAGGTGTACAATGACGATGAGCCGCTCTCTTCTCCAACGCCTGGTGCCCGGTTCAATCCCATACTCGAATCCGACGAAACTGAGGAGGACAACGATGAATTTCCTGGCTTCAATGCGATTCCTGATAAGATCATTTCGAGGAATGTGGAAATCGCTCTCTTGTCGGAGGCGGCGGTCGTCTCTGTCGGGAAGACCAGCGAGACCTACGCCGTTGTTTTGAAGGTCAAAGCTCCTGCACCGCCACCGCGCAGAACTCCCATCGATTTGGTCGCGGTGATCAACGTCAGCAGAAGTGTGACTATCGATAAGCTCCACCTAATGCGGAGGACGATGCGAATGGTGGTGTCGTCCCTCTCCGCTGCCGACCGCCTCTCAATCGTAGCATTCTCCACCACATCCAAGCGGCTGTCGCCACTCCGCAGAATGTCCTCCGCTGGCAGGAGATCCGCGCGCAGGATCATCGACGCGGTAGTTTCACTGGACGGTGGTGCAACCAGCGCCACAGACTCGCTTAAAAAGGCCGCCAAGATTATCGAGGATCGCCGAGAGAAAAACCCCGCCGCCAGCATCCTGCTTTTAACCGACGGGCATCGGAGTGGCCCGCTCGTGTCATCCACTCGCTTCACCGCAATGGAAATCCCCGTCCATTCCGTGAACCTAGACGCGTGCCTGAACGCGCCGTCAGTCGATAAATTCGCGAAGTGCATCACCGGTTTGCTGAGCCAAGTGATGCAAGAAGTGAAGGTACAGCTGGTTTTCGGCCCGGGTTCGGCCCCGGGCGAGATCTCGGCGGTGTACACGTACTCCGGTAAACCGGCGTTGGTGGGGTCGGGCTCTAGCTGGTGCCGGGTCGGGGACCTCCATTCGGAAGAGGAGCGAGAATTGCTTGTGGAGATGAAGGTGCCGGCATCATTGGGTGAGGCACGTCGACTGATGTCCGTTCGATGCTGTTACAAAGACCCGTCAACTCAACAGACCATATACGACAAGGAGCGCTCCCTTCTCATTCCCCGCCCACGCGCCGTCGGCTCCTCCACCAGAGACATCCAACGCCTCCGCTGTCTCTTCGTCACCACGCGCGCTATCGCCGAAAGCCGGAGGATGGCCGAGAGGAACGACGTCGCCGCTGCTCTCCACATGTTGGCTTCGGCGCGAGCCCTGATTCTGCAGTCGGGTTCGGGCTCGGGCGAGGAGTTCGTCCGCGGGCTTGAAGCTGAGCTGGCGGTTTTGAATGCGAAGAGGCAGGATCAGGTGCTTCTGCGGAGAAGGATTGAAACCACAGCAATGGCGGAGGACAAAGCCGAGCCAATTACGCCGACGTCGGCTTGGAGGGCCGCCGAGCGCCTCGCCAAAGTGGCTATTATGAGAAAGTCTTTGAATAGAATCAGCGATTTACATGGCTTCGAAAATGCAAGATTTTAGTCTTTGTTATTATTACCTTTGTAGCAAAATAAAAGAAATTACAAATTATTAGAAAATGTAAAAAATGTATTTTGTGAAAAACCCAGAGATTGAAAGGGTAGGGTACCCCACGGAAATTAGACCCCGAGTATTATAATTGATTAGGGGATCTTCTTTTTCGGTCGTGAATGATGATATTTACATGTTCCGTTATTTCAAATAATAAATACTAGTAGAGAATGATAGTACGTTTTATATGAATAATATCTAATGTTAATCAAGGGGAAAAGTTATGGTGGGTGTGTCTTTTTATGTAAATGAAAAGAAATGGTTGGTACAAATCATATGTTTTGAAATAAAGATTGCAAGTTGTATTATATTGCGAGTGGCCGAATGGGGTTTAGCAGAAATGTCTTGTTCGTACGAGCCAAAAGAGTGGGGTTTTGATTTTGGTATATCATATCTGATTGTTTCTTTTCGCAACATAAGACATGGCTGAGATTTGAGGGAGCTTTAATGATTTTCTTGAAAGCAATAAGATTTATGCACACTATTTTGTATTTGTAATGATTTAAATGTTCAGAATTTCTTCGTGTAATAAGTTTTCTTGACAAGATAAAAGAAAATATGAGATTGTTGATTAAGAAGTAGCAATAGACATGATCAATTCTGGGGCAGGGAGAGGGCAGAATATGATGCAATAATTCAGAAATCTTGATGGTTGGTAGATGAATTATAAGGCTCATGGAGTTGGGCCATATGTATGATGTGCACGTACCAAGATTAGCTACCTGTTATCGTCCTCCATTATTAACCATTTCCATCATATTTTGTCAGCCACATCCATAACGAAATCCAAACACACAATTTTCGTACTTCACAAATCACAATACAGATCGTGTCATTTCAATTTGGTTGGGTGCACACTGATAAATCATTATCAACTAGGCCAATAATTGCAACCTCCAATTAGTGGTCTTTTTTTTTTTTTGAAAGATTTTGTAATTTGACTGGAGGATCATGATATCATACACTCCCTCTTTTTGATTTGAAAAACATAGATACGAGTTCTACCTTAGTGTATGACTTTACCCACGCACACGTTTGTAAAATTGACTACAAAATTGAGTGGGGGTATAAAAATTATTAAAATCCTTATGGAGAGGCACCAAAAGCTAATCTCACACGCTAAAGATGGGATTATTTATATGTATTCTCAGCTAACTTTTGGAATCCTGAAATTGCGCACCTCTAAAGTTTGGGTGCAATTGATGAAAATGCTGCTTTATTTATTTCTAGGACTAAAATTTAATGGATACTTTATGCCCCAAGACCGACATGTCACCATTCCCACATTCTTTATCCTTCGTCGGTAGAAAGAATGAGGCACAAATTTGTATTCCTCTCCAATAAAATACAAACATATACGCATTTTCTACAACACTCAATTGCAACCCTTGATTCAACTCCCATACCTTAATTAAGTTCAGAGAAGTTTCCCGTTTCTTGGCGATAATGCTATTAAGTGAAGTGTGATAGAATCAATGGAGCAGACGTGGCAGAGGATAGGTTCAAGAAAAATGATTTAGTAATAATAATAGAAAAGATAAAAGGAGCAAGTGATTGATGAGTTGGAACCAAGGGAAACATATAGTGAAATTCTTTTACAAGATGTTGACAGCATATTTAAACATAGATTTGAAGGAATCAAATATGAATAATCCACAACCCTAAACTGAACAACATTTTTTCTTGTTTTATAAAATCTATTTACAGCCCATTCAACAATAAACCAACCTCCCAAGTTCGGCACAGAACAGATAAAGCAACCATACCATGACAACAATAACTACTCTAAGTGATACAGTTTAGCTACGTACACGAGTGGTGGTGATGAAATGAACCACTTAGCAACCATCAGAAATATAATTGCGTACACTGACCTGCTTCAACTTCAGCTGGACAATATGGGCACTTGAATCGCCTGGTGCTGTTATTTTTGGACAACTTGGTGATGGATTGCGTGCACAACACATGTCCACACGTCAACAGCATAGGAGGATTCTCTTCGCTTACTTGGTCGCGGCTCACTGGGCACACAAATATGGAGTGGAACTGAAACTCTCTGTCCAAGTCCACTGGCACTGGTAATTGTTTCATCGACTGCCATTCCTGCTTCTTCCCGGTCATCACATTCATTAGCTTCAGAAGGGTCGGCAAACCCTGAATTCCAGCAGCAATTGTCACATTCAGTGGACTCTCAAAAGATTGCCCCATGAGATTGCAAAACTGACGTGCGAGTTCCTCAGACAGTTTGTCCCAATGTATGGAGGATAGTAATTCTGCATATGGTGAGGAATCCAACCTTCCTGCCCATAGAAGGCAAGCCATGAGTTTCTGGAAAACAGCCATATGTTGGTTAGCAAAGGGAGCCAAAAAGGCTCTGGCATACTTCAGAGCTTCATCCCTGCCCCTGTTCAGCAAGATCTCTACAAACTGAAGGCGATGCAGTTTCAATTCAATGTCAGACCCATTTTGATTCAGTAGATCATGATTCCTCTGCGCCCAATTCAGAGCAGGCTCCAAGTTCCTAGACTTCATGGCTTCCAATATCTGAAACATTTCTAGAAAAGGAGATTTACATGCTGCAGCCTCTAGTTCTTTCGACTCATTGATAAAATAGTCACCAAGTTCAAATTGTCCCTCTCGATAGAAATGGCTGGCAATGATTTGGTTAACAGTGTGTATATCAAAATCAATGTTGCGATAAGCCTTTGAAATATCAGGATTGAAAGATTTCTCGAGAAGTTTCGGATACTTGGTCAGTGCAACATTTAACTCCTTTTGTGTGCCTTCCAGCTGGCTGAGAGGACCAATCTCTTTCAGCTTGGTTTTCAGTTCACTAAGGATCAATTTACAATCAGATGGCGATACGGAATCTTGTTCAGACTGTATTCTTGACAAAGCTTGTTCAATCTCTTGGCCAATCTGTTCAATTACTTCTTGAGATTTTGAGGATGAAAGCTTTTGCTTCTTTGTAACACGGTCAAAAGCATCCTTGATGGAACTCAACTCCATATGTAAATGCTCGCGTTTATTCAGATTAATATATGTTTACAAGTTGATAGACACCTACAAATAAGATGCTAAATTAAGTTCACAGACAGAAATTTAACTCTTGAATATACCTACTAGGGAAATAACATGGAGAAAACACATTGACCATCATTGATAGAAAGTTGACAAGTCATAAATAAAAAGCAAAAAATAGGTTCTCCAGTTCAGCATATAGAGAGAGACAGTAAATTTGCATTTGACGAGACCTCATAGGGACTGAACCCAGTTATTATTCCTACCCGTCAAGAAGTGTATGCTATGCAACAGCATAAAAAACGATACATATCAGAAGAAAATATTTTGAATAGGAAAAGAGAATTGGCCACTGTAACACAACATTTCTAAAAAGCTGCATTCGAACTCTCATTATCTGGTCCCAAGTGAAATCTAAATGATGACATATTTGGATTAGCATTAGGTGTAAACTAGGTGCAGTAACTAAAACGCAAGAGAACAAAATTCTCAAAATAATTTGCAACCATTTGTTCCCATTTATTTTGGTACTTAAAAGTTGTCATCTTAACGTTTGGAAGTAACATTAAAACAAAAAACCAGTCTTCTGGCGGGTAAGGAAAGTAACATTCTGCTGCCTACACAGTCACTCCTAACCTGGACACTGTACTATTGATGGGTCGCCTTACTTCCTCCAGGAAGAAAAGCTAATAGTTGAAGGACTTGTGCATATAAAAACGAGCAGGACGAAGGAGCTGTTAGAAAGATGTGCCATTTGACTACTCATAAGAAGTTATTTCCAAGGGAGTCAATCACCCACTCGAATGTCTCGAGAAAAAAAGGTACATTTTCATTTTTGAAAGGATTTGGTCAAAGGAAAAAAAAAAGACCACATTTGTAGGTCTACTAACATTTGGTTCCCTCCCATGATGAAAATTATCAATAAATCGCCAACATTTTCAGTTCGAAACCTAGTCAGTATGCAGTGCAGATATATAACTTGCATAATCATACAGAAATTGTCATGTGGACAAAAATGAGATATTTTAAACTCTAGAATGCAGAGACTGCAAAACAGAAGCAAAGAAATAAGCGGATTGCTATCTTAAAGTAACGGTCAGCTCAATCCATCATGAAAAACAAAACCTCCTGGTCACATATGGTTGTTGAGATTCTTCTGTGACAAAGATCCTTAAATGGTCCTATATGTGAATTACCATTTACATGGCTTTCTTTTATTTATAAGTAAACATTTGCATCTGTGCTGTTCTGCATAAATAGCACAAATATTCTTTAGTATAGCCATAATATCTTCAAGAAGATCAAGTACTCTGTATGAATTATTGCATCACTTCATAACATAAAACGACAAACAACAAATTGAAAGCCTTTTGTTGAATTGCTACAGTAAAAAAAGCATAGTAAGAGCTAGGTGTTATGATTTAGTGCTAAGGTAAAAGACCCCAGTAGCCAAAGAGACAAGTGAAAGAAAGGTTAAAATATAATGTTAGAGTCTTAGCTTGAAATACATAGTCTTGTAGCAGATGAATGTCTTAAAATAGCTGCTAATTGTATACGCCCCCCTTTCCTAAGCCTATATTTCTGCAATGCTGGAGTGTTCACCTATTTTATCCATGCAGCACAGAAATATCTTAATATAGTTGCTAAATAATTTTCATTGCTAGCTACGTTGCCCCTTCCTAAGTTAGTCCAATGTGCTATAGGCATATGTACCGTAGCAAAACACTTTCTGCAGAGTTGGAGAGGTTTCATGATTTCACAGAGCCTCGTTTCTTTGAAGCTAGTTGAGTGTCAACCAGAGTCTTCATATTTTCAATTTAAGTTCAAACTTAAACAAGGACTTCACGGAAATTAAAAAAATAAAATAATTATCATTTTATTTCAAAAAGTTCTATATTCCAGTTATATGATCAGCAGAACTAGATAATAATATTTCAATCTCTCGCACTAACAAGTCAGTGGGAGAATAAAAAGTCAGTGGGAGAACCTGCAGGAGAAAATCAATTAATGAATTCTTAAAATGGCATAAAGCATTTTATTTCCTAAACTGGATTTGATTCAAAAAGTTTGATACCAACCACTACTCAGATTGACAAAAAGTAAGGACATTACATCTAAATTCAACTTAAGAACCAAGTAAGCGCACAAAAATGATTCCCTTCTTTCCTCTCAATTTTATTATGAACACGACGTTTCTTCTTTTCTCAGACCAAGTAGTAGAAAATATTTATTTATCAATTAATATAAAGAAAACACAAATTAATTTCATATTCATCATAACGCGCCCAAGCTAAAATACAAAAATCCTAAACCAGGCCGATGAAAATCGGGACACCAAACCAGAGAATTCATCAAGAAGGGAAAAAACAGAACGTCACGGAACCCTTTGCAATGTCGTAAGCCAATAGCACTCACAATTTGAAGCGAATTGATGGTCTCAGAAGCCAAAGAAACCACACAAGCAGAAAAAAGTCTCAGGAAAGATAAGTCCAATCTTAAGAGTAAACAATACCCGCAATCGAGCCAAGAAAAATGCAAGGGATTCACACCCCCGAAGCTCATGGATTTCGCTCAATCACCATTAAGATAGAAAGGGATTTCCAATGGGAAACCACGCCAATTCAAGAAGAATAAGGGGAAGCAATACTTGCATATAAATATGCAGATCGCAGAGAAAAGGTCGGTTAAGTAAAAAATTGGGGAAGATTCAAAATCGTTCGCCAATTAATGCATACATACAGAAACATATAGAAAGAAAGAGAGAAGTAAACTAACCAGAGGAGAGCAGGCGAAGAGTGTAGAGAGGAAAGGGAATGATGATTGGTTGATTGGGGGCAGTTCTGGTAAAGAGTTTGTTGTTCAGAGAAGTAAACGATGAGATTGAGAAGATACCAGATTCCAATTTTCTGTCTGATTCAATTTTCGGAAATTATTTATTTTTATTAAATAATTTTGCCCTCTAGATTATGGGGCCTCTAGTACATTGGGCCTGAATAGGTTTGAATGAATGGGCCCATTATCACCCTTCGTGTTGGAAATCCAGCTTGATTGATAAAGAGATTAAAACCAAATATATACGCATAAAAAATTACGAAGACAATGAAGGAATGTTAAATGTCCCGTATTGATTGTAAGAATAGTGTATTTATATTTTATAATAAATCGATCATATTTTATGCCTGTTACAAAAGGAGCATTTAGACATGTGTAAGGCACAATAAGAAGAAAAGGTGGGAAAAGGTAAAATTAAATTAAACTAACAAATCTGAATGAATAGCGATAATCATGGGCTTGTCTTGTCCACAATAAACCTAGTACCGTATCATGCGCAGGAGGCGCGAAATTACGAAGCCAGGTCCACTCAAACCAAAAGATAAGCGTCATCCAATCCAATGTAACATTAATGTTGAATTAACTTCATTTTTGAGCTGTGGGTTAGCCTGAACTCAGTTTAAAAAACCTATCTTCTTTAACAAGTAAACACCTACCTAATTAAGGAAATACATCCATGCCCTGTAATTGTAAATAAGCCTTTTTCACATGTTATTTCCTCGTCACCTTCTTCTTCATTTCGCCAGCTTCACTCCTATGGTCGAGCATTCTTTTTCTATGTTCCTTTTCGATCTCAATTAGGTTTTATTGATTTGAATTTATCACGTTTCGTCCAATTCCTTCTGTCTCTGGTGCGACTCTCATTCCCTTTTTGCTCCTTCCTTACCAAATTTATTTACATTATTGCTGTAGTAGTGCGGATTCCCGAAACCGGATTAGAAAAGATTAAAATCATGAGCTGAGGAAATTTAGTTCCGGTAATAAAAGTTGTAGATTACTATCGATGCATTAAAGTGATGTAGATTGATTTGTTTACAAATATATTTTTGAGTGATTCATGTGGCGCAGGGAAAAGAAATGGCGACCAACGGCGACGGACGTGTGAGCATGGGTAACGGTGGTACGGGGCGGAACGGGTTGTCGAAGATTCAGACTCAAAAGAGAGTAGATGAAGTGTGCCACGACGACAGCGCGACGCCGATGAAGGCTCAGACGATCAACGAGCTCCATTCCCTTCAAATGAAGAAATCGGCGCCGACCACTCCGATTAACGGGATCCAAGGCCCTTTCGCAGCCATTTCCGAGGACGAGCGCGGCAAGCAGCAGCTTCAATCTATCAGGTACTGTCATGCACATCACATTTTATGGGGTGCTATACTTTCATCTCATTCTAATTTTGCTTCAAACACGTGTATAATTGTTATAGAGCGACGGAAATCGGAATTCAAACGAATTGGCTTCTTGACCTTGAATTGTTTTTGAGGCTAAATTCCTTAACTTTTTGCATTAGTGCGTCTTTGGCATCATTGACGAGAGAAAGTGGACCGAAGGTGGTGAGAGGAGATCCGGCGGCGCCACGGGTTGTGAGCCACCACAACCACCATGTGATGAGCCCTACCATCAGCGTCAGCGACAGCTCTCTGAAATTCACTCACGTACTCTACAACCTATCGCCTGCTGGTAGTACTTTCTTTTTTACTTATGATTTGAAGAATTTGGATTTAAAATAGTAGGCTTGTCTGTGTGTACATTATAATTTGTGATGAATGCAGAGCTGTATGAGCAGGCCATTAAGCATGAGAAGGGATCTTTCGTTACATCTAGCGGCGCACTGGCGACTCTGTCGGGCGCCAAGACAGGTCGTTCACCCAAGGACAAACGTGTTGTGAGGGACAAAGCCACTGAGGATGATCTTTGGTGGGGAAAGTATGTGTCACTTTCTCCACATTTCACTTCCTCTTGTAAAATAATAATCGTTTATTCTATTATTGACAGGGGATCGCCCAACATTGAAATGGATGAGCACACATTTATGGTGAATAGAGAAAGAGCCGTCGATTATTTGAATTCATTGGACAAGGTTTAATTACTTCATCGTCTGATGATTGTGATTCAATTCAATTGCTCATGGTCCTTCATTTTCTTTTGTCCTGCCTCTTAAATTGAAGAAATTATAAAACTTGTTTAAAAGATGATGGAGATTAACAAGAATCGGTAGCAGTTACTGATGACTGAACTCTTAACTGCTTGTTTATTTCAGGTATTCGTGAATGATCAATTCCTAAACTGGGATCCACAGAACCGTATCAAAGTCAGGATAGTCTCAGCCAGGGCTTATCATTCCTTGTTCATGCACAACATGTGAGTGAATAGTAGGGTATTATTTTTATATCATGATGATCTTGTTCGCAGACCTATCATGTATCTCTAAGTAAATCTCTATCTTGAATGAAATATTGTACAAATGGATCGGCCGCAGGTGTATCCGACCCACTCATGAAGAGCTGGAGAACTTTGGAACTCCGGATTTCACCATTTACAATGCCGGAATGTTCCCATGCAATCGCTACACACACTACATGACATCCTCCACTAGCATAGATTTAAATCTTGGTAGAAGGGAAATGGTCATCCTTGGCACCCAGTACGCCGGGGAGATGAAGAAAGGCCTATTCAGCGTGATGCACTATCTCATGCCTAAGCGTCAGATTCTATCACTACACTCTGGTAGCAATATGGGCAAAGATGGTGATGTCGCCCTTTTCTTTGGCTTATCAGGTAAAGTATCATCGCCTCCACTCATCCTTACTCTGTGCTTCATTTTTCGTTTTTTTTAAAAAACAAGTTAACCATATTTGCTCGACGGCCTTTTCACTCTTTACTGAATGTCAAGTTTCTTTCCATCAGGCACTGGAAAAACTACTCTGTCCACTGATCACAACCGCTACCTAATTGGAGATGACGAACACTGCTGGAGTGATACCGGTGTATCAAACATTGAAGGTGGCTGCTATGCCAAGTGCATTGATCTCTCAAGGGAGAAGGAGCCAGACATTTGGAATGCGATCAAGTTTGGGACTGGTAGTATTCCAACGCAATTTTGTCAATTCCACTTAGAGCAATCAGTATCATTTTTAAACTCTCATTTGTAATTTTCTGGCAGTATTGGAGAATGTGGTATTTGATGAGCACACCAGAGAAGTGGATTACTCCGACAAATCAGTCACAGGTAATCCATCAATTCAATTGGCAATCCATGAAATCTGACTATACAAGTGTTTGGCTTTCTGCAGAGAACACTCGAGCTGCCTATCCTATTGAATATATTCCCAATGCTAAAATCCCATGTGTTGCCTCACACCCTAAGAATGTCATACTACTGGCATGCGACGCATTTGGTGTACTTCCACCAGTGAGCAAGCTGACTTTGGCGCAGACAATGTATCATTTCATCAGTGGATATACTGCTCTGGTAGTTATTGATGTTGAACTCTCTCAGAGTCTTTGAGAAATGCAAGAACCACGCCGTATCACCAACTTATGTATATGTGCAGGTTGCTGGCACTGAAGAAGGAATCAAGGAGCCTCAAGCAACATTCTCAGCCTGCTTTGGAGCAGCATTTATTATGCTGCATCCTACAAAATATGCAGCCATGTTAGCTGCTAAGATGCAAAAGCATGGTGCTACAGGGTGGCTAGTTAACACGGGCTGGTCAGGTGGAAGGTACTGAACTACTAAAACTAAACGTCTGGCTTCTTCTAATGGTACTTGCTAATGGATCACTCATCTTTCCGCAGATATGGATATGGGAGTCGTATAAAATTAGCATACACGCGCAAGATAATTGATGCTATACACTCTGGTAGCTTATTGAAGGCAAATTACAAGCGAACAGAGGTGTTTGGGCTTGAGATTCCGGCTGAGATTGAGGGTGTGCCTTCAGAAATATTGGAACCCATAAACACTGTGAGTTTCCCCAACTTGATCTACTTTTCTACCTATAATTCAATACAGTTATGATGATGGTGGGAGTTGTTGAATGCAGTGGTTGGATAAAAAGGCTTACAAGGAGAGCCTGCTGAAATTGGGTGGCCTTTTCAAGAACAACTTCCAAGGATTTGTGACTCACAAAATTGGCAAGGACGATAAGCTGACTGATGAAATTCTTGCTGCTGGTCCTGTATTTTGATCAGCTACTGAAATTAACAATCACATATTTAATTCAGGAATTGGAACCAGACTGGTGATTTTGTTTATTCATATTATATATTGTAGCGTAACCAAAATGGTTCAATAAATTATTACATCAAGTTTCAAGTCGTTTATCTTATTGCACAGCTTCATCACCAGCACCTGAAAAGGGAAAAAAAATTGAAAATATAAACTAATTATTTATATTTTTAGATTTTCAGTATACCCTAATTCATAGATGAAGCATTTGTTTAATAATTAATTAATTTCCCTATTTTAATAGATCTGGATTTTCTTTGAAGACTAAAGTCATGATCCTAATAACGATCAAAATGTTGAGCTAAAAAAATTTAATCTACAAATATATTAAAAGAAAATAGTCGTACAATATACATATTTGTCATTTTCCCTCCAACAAATTATTACATCAATAATATTTTTTTTACTTTATTTATTCTATTATAATATAGATGTACAAGCAATAAAAAAAACTAACAAATTTATATTTGTCATTTCTTAAAAAAATAATTGTAATATATAAAATAATTTATATTATAATATATTAATATAATTATTGAGGTTCGAATTTCTGGGAATAGAAACTCTTCGAATTTTGTCAGATAATAACAAACAATAACAATGAAAATAGGAACGAATAAAAAGGAAAACATTGATTAAACGTAGAAATGAGATACCAAGCGTAAGCATGTTATCAAATCTGTAGAGAAATCGGCAGCGTTATAGCATAGTTTTTAATGAGAGAAAATCGATACAAAAAATGGATTCCCCATCCCTATTTATAGGCAGGATTGGGGAGGGGGCGTGTGGTCTAACCCTAGGCGTCGACGACCTGCGGTTCACCGTGATTCTCGGAATAGCTCCGGGTCTTTCGGGGTTGATTACGGTCGCGCGCTGCCGGGCTACTAGGGTTCCTTTTTTTGAAGCGCCTCGACACCGACCCTTTCATGTGTTCGGTACCGAGGAGTGGAGCGCCTCGGTAGAGGCCTCTTGACTTAGGCGATTTTCGCTCCTTTGTTGCTCCTGGTGGGCTTGTTGCTTGGGTCAGGTCATCACTTGGGTCGATGCGCTTATCGGGCTTGGGCCTCGTGGGCCTGACCCCAACAATAATATTGATGAATAAAAATAAAATTTTATTTTTAAAAAATATAAAACTATATAAATATATAATGTTGTTAAATTTATCTTAATATTAAATATAATATATCATGTATTTGATTTGCGTATCACGCGAGTGTAAATTTAGTTTAGTTTATAGTAAGAAAACTAAAGATAGGAAAATGGGAAATATCACTTTTTAAATTCTCCTAAATATTAATATTAGTATCATGTTCTTTTGGGATAAGGGTCAATTTAACCCTTCGACTATTCTGATAGGAACAATTTAGTCCCTGCATGACTATTAGGCTCAATTAAACTTTTTTACTTTTAAAATTGGCTCAATTTAACCATTCTTCTTAAAAAATTACTATTTTAACTTACTTAGGAGAGAAAATATTTGTCTTATGATTTTATCTTAAATTTTCAATTGTTTATTATTTTATATATTAATTTAATTATTTTTTATTTATACTTTTAATTTGTATAAATAAACAAATTATTAAAATAAAAAAATACATCTATTAATAAATAAATTTGGTATATGAACTAAGCATACTTATTATTATTTCTCGTTCAAAATATGAGTTGATAAAAAATGCTATTTTTAAACTCATTTTATTTGAAACTTTAGATATTTAGCTAAAATAGTTATTATCATGTGCAATAAATTTATTTTATTTGAATACTCCAACAAAATATCTTTTAAACTCTATTTTCAAAATTAATTCGATATGATACCATTAATTAAACAATAATTGTGAATTTGTGATATTATTATTCTTGATTTATTTCATAATTTGATTTGCACGAATAAAAAGTTTTGTTGGATATCATCTCTTTAGGTGTCAAAATGAAGGGGGTGACAAGACTATTAAAGTAGTGTTGTTGGTTTATATTGAATTTTATATAACAAACCAAATGCCACGATGATAAATTTTAATATATTTGTTTCAACTCATATTTTATTTTTAACTAAAAATAATAATAAGTATATTTTATTTCATAATTTAGATTTATCTATTAATGATGTATTTATTATTTTATATTTTATTAAGCATTTTTATTTATACAAATTACAACTATAAATAAAAAATAACTAAAATTAATACATAAAATAATAAACAATTGAAAATTAAGATACAAATATATTCTCTCTACTAATTAGGGTAAAACAATAATTTTTAATATGAAACATTAAATTAAATTATTTTTAAAAATTAAATGATTTAATTGAGCCAAATAATGAAACAGGAAATGCTAAATTGATCCTTATTTTTATTTTATTTTATTTTAGAGTGCAGAAACCGGCTTCGGATCATCTATTCCACAATTATGGATCATCTTCTGTACCACCAATAAATTATTGTCACATGTTAAATGAAATAAGAGATTGCAAATATTGGTAACGTTGGTAACTCTGCCTCCGTTAACTAAATATTTCTCAGAATGAAAGTATAACCATTATATAGAAAAATTAGAATCTTTTTCAACTGCATTCATTCACAATCTCAAATCGTTTCTTCATTATCAATTTCACAAGTTAAACACACTACTCCCAGAAAACGCCAATCCGTAACCCAGCAAATTCATCGGTGTCACCGTATCCTTAATCACCGACCAAGAAAACGCAATCAACAGTCAATCCTTTAGAACTCCGGCCACATTCATGGTCAAAGCTGAGGTTTTCCCCACCAGCAGGAAAACCGCGAGATTCAGCGCGAATGGCACAGCGAATTGGTTCCGAATATCACGAAATCGAAGTGGAAGCCCGAGCTCTGCTGCCTCAGCAATGGCAGCTCCACCACTAGCCACCGGATCGAGAGGAAGACGAAGCAGCTCGGCGCCACGTAGTAGAGAGACGTGATTGGGTTGAGGTTGATTCCTTTAGAAGTGAGGAGGATTTGGATCATGACCAATCTGTGAAGTTTCAGAGAAATCTAATTTGCAGAAGAGTGAAGAGAAATATCATGATCAATTCTACTGTTTCTCATCGTCGTTACAGATACAATGCCCTCACTTATATACAAAGCAGAGAAGGTTCTAGACGTAACTAATCTCAAAATATCTAAGTCTGTTGCAACTGCATGAAATTAGTTATGTTGCATGGCATGAGAAAACTTCTAGAAACAGACTGATAATTGTGCATGGGCAATTCACGTGGTCTTCGTCACCTCATCTCTTCGTACGTGTATATTCGTCACCTCATCTCTTCGTACGTGTATAAATCTCAATACCCCCCCCTCAAGCTGCACTTCCCAAAGTCGCAGCTTGGACAACAACACAAAGAAGGTATGCACGAGCACAGACTTTGTGAAAATATCAGCCAATTGAGCTGAAGAAGACACGTGAACAGGAGCGATTAAACCCGACTTGAAAGCTGTCCGAACGACATGACAATCTATCTCAATGTGCTTGGTCCGTTCGTGGAAAACTGGGTTCTCAGCGATATGGATCGCAGCTTTGTTATCGCAATGCAGCGGAATCGGAAGAGGCGGAGAACAACCCAAGTCCTTCATCATATAAGTGAGCCATTGCACTTCATGAACAGTAGCCGCCATAGCCCTATACTCAGCCTCAGCTGTGGAACAAGCTATAGTTGGCTGCTTCTTCGATTTCCAAGAGAGTATGCAATCTCCAATAAAGATGCAGAAACCAGAAAGAGAGCGGCGGGAAGTCTTGCAGGCACCCCAATCAGAATCGCAGTAAGCACGAAGATCAAGCGTGGTAGATGAAGAGTATAAAATCCCCCGGGAAGGACATGTAGAGAGATATCGAAGGACATGAAGGACAGCTTGCCAATGTGACTGCCGAGGAGAATGGACAAACTGGCTCAGCTGCTGAACTGAATAGGTAAGATCAGGTCGCGTATAATTGAGATACAATAGACGACCAATGAGGCGGCGATATTTCTCCGGTTGTTCAAGCAAGGGAGAAGAAGAATCATCTTCTGCAAGAAATCTTAGCCCAGGAGGAAAGGGAGTAGAAGCAGGTGAACAATCAAGCATTCCAACATCGCGCAAAATATCCGTGGCATATTTAGATTGGGATATAAAGATACCATCATCAGACCGGGCAAACTCCATGCCGAGAAAGTAACGAACTGAGCCAAGATTCTTAATTGTAAACAGATTGTGGAGATAATGCTTGACTCTCTCGAGCAACTCTAGGTTAGAACCTGTAAGAAGGACATCATCTACATACACAGCAAGGTATACGAGTGAATCAGCAGCAGATAAAATGAACAAACAATGATCATGTTCAGACTGTAAAAAACCATAGTCAAGAAGCTTAGATGTCAATTCAGAATTCCATTCTCTCGAAGCCTGCTTCAGACCATAAAGGGATTTAAGAAGCTTACAAACTTGACCATCTTTAGCTTTAGTATACCCAGGAGGTGGCAACATGTATATATCATCTGAAAGAGAGCCATGAAGAAAAGCATTATTAACATCAATCTGATGCAAAGGCCATCCTTTAGATGCAGCAATAGCAACCAACAAACGAACTGTGACTATCTTTGTAACAGGTGAGAAAACATCACTAAAATCCTCACCCTCCACCTGAGTAAACCCCTTGGCGACCAATCGTGCTTTATACCTTTCAATGGACCCATCAGAGTTACATTTAATTTTGTAAACCCATCGGCAGCCAACTGCACGTTTGCCCTCTGGTAAGCAAGTCAGCTCCCAAGTATTATTCTTTTCTAGAGCATCTAATTCAACAAGCATAGCCTCCTGCCACTTTATATTAGTCCTAGCCTGATTATAAGTGTTGGGTTCATGGAATGTAGATAAAAGAGCAAAAGAATCAGTCAAAACACTAGCCATGGGACAGACAAGAGGAGGAGTAGAATCTATGCAGGAGAGTGTTGTAGTGTAGTCTTTTAGCCAAGCTGGAGGATGACGGGACCTGCTGCTGAGTCTAAGATTAGGTGGAATAGTCTGTAGAGGCTGAGAAGATTGAGGAGATGAAGATGATGGTGAAATATCTGGAGGAGGAGACGATGTATCAGCAGAAGTAGCAGGGGTATGAGTATGCGCAGTAGGAGGAGAGATGTGATCAGCAGATATAGGTGGAGATTCATCTGTGAAAGGAACAAAAGGAGTATATGCTGGTAAAACGGGAGAATTAGAGGAATCTAAGATACCAGGAAAGATATGTTCATGAAAAATAACATCTCTGGAAACAATGACCTTTCTAAGTTCTGGAATGTAAATCTTATAACCTTTTTGGGAGGTAGGATACCCTAGAAATACCCCAGCATGTGACCTACTGTCAAACTTGTCTTTATGAGGAGATTTGACCAGTGAGTAGGCTGAACAACCGAAGACTCGAAGGTGAGAGTAATCAGGAAGTTTATTGTAAAGAATGTGATATGGACATTTCCAATTCAAAACAGGAGATGGAAGCCTATTAATAAGATGAGTAGCTGTTAGAATAGCATCCCCCCAAAACTGTTTAGGTAATTTGGATTGAATGAGAATAGCTCGAGCAACTTGTGTAAGGTGTCTATGTTTTCTCTCGACTACCCCGTTTTGTTGAGGAGTATAAGGACATGAACGTTGGTGAAGAATTCCAAGCTCATGGAAAAGGGACAGACATGAGGAATTAATGAACTCAGAACCATTATCGGAACGAATCACTTTGACAGATTTATGAAATTGTGTTTGAATAAACTGTAGGAAGTGTTTAATAGTCAAGCTAACTTGTGACTTATGAGAGAGCAGTAATGTCCAAGTGCACCTGCTAAAATCGTCAACCAAGGTGAGAAAAAATCTAGCCCCAGACCTAGAAGGAATATGAAAGGGACCCCAGAGATCGATGTGAAGTAGATCAAAACAGGCAATAGTAGAAGTGATGCTATGAGCAAAAGGAGCTCGATGTTGTTTGGCTTTAATACAGATATCACAATCATGGAATGAAGAAATTGAAGATATAGGAACAGGAGAATTTAGTTGGGATAAGACTTTATTAGAAGGGTGGCCCAATCTGGAATGCCACAAAGATACATCTAAAGAGACATTACAAGAGATGTGTGCGGAATTAGACAAACAGTGGGAAGCATATTTGTGTTGAGAGGATTGTATGACTGATGGAAGAAAGGACTTGGCATTGATGATGTAAAGATTCTTGACCATCAACCCAGCAGCAATGATAGAGTTTGTTCTAAGGTCCTGCAGCAAGCAGCAAGTATCAAAGAATTTGAAGCATAGCTGTGAATCGCGTGATGCTTTTCTGACAGAAATAAGATTGAATTTAAAGGAGGGAAGGTATAGCACAGAGAGTAAGGTAAGAGTAGGAGATAATTGAGAATTACCAGAGTGAGAAACATTTTGTATGCTTCCATCAGGAAGGTAGACAGGTATAGGAGAATGGAGCTGTTTAGAATTGAGTAATAAATCTAAACTAGTGCACATGTGACTCGTGGCTCCGGTATCAACAATCCATGAACCAAATTCAATATATTCATCAAGCATAGAACCAAAACAAGTGTTAAGAGATATACCTGCAAATTCTGGGAGAAAAGCGAAGTTCACAGCTTCAGAAGTGTCGGATTTGGAACCAGGAGGAGCATGCTGAGATACATCCCAATCCAAAGGACTTTCAGCAACCATTGCAGCAATAGGAGGAGGACGCCTCTTATTCTGATCAACCCAATCTGGATATCCCACAAGTTTGAAACATTTATCAACTGTATGACCGACTCGCTTGCAATGAGTGCAAGACAAAGAGGAATAGTCGCGACGTTGAAACTGTCGGGGGCGAGAAGAACCACGAGACCAATTGGGAGAATGCTTGACATGCATGGCCGCATTTTCAGAACCAATATGATATGTCTCAGAAATGTGGCGATTCTGCTCCGCTTTAATCATCATTGAATAAACTTTGTTGATATGCGGCAGAGGCTCGGTAAGCAAGACTTGATTCTTCTCAATGGAAAAAACATCACTTAAGCCAAGTAAAAATTCCATAGCTCGATCCTCCATCCTCATTTCATCAAACACCGCCATTGCATCAATTAAAGCAGTTCGAGCACCGAGGATAAAGTCATCGGATTTACCGGAATATTTGAGAAGAATGCTCGAGGAATCCAAACCAGGTCGCAGAGCTTCAAGTTGATCGGTAAGATCCTTCAATCTGCCATAGTAATCTGTAACACTAGATCCATCTTGATTTATCATCGCAATATCTCGCTTGAGTTGATACAATAATGACAGATTAGTAACATTAAAGCGCTCCTCAAGTTCCTTCCAGAGAATAGATGCAGAACTAATATAGGCAAATTGATTCACCAGATCCTTGGAAATAGAAGATTTAAGCCAAGAGAGTACCATACTATCAACCTTATGCCAACGACGAAAGTATTTCGAGGTAGGAGAAGGACGAACACAGGTGCCATTGACAATGCCAAGCTTATCTTTAGATGTTAAAGCAGTGACCGCAGCTATACGCCACATGCGATAGTTCGCATCGGTGAGCGGAAAATTAACAAGAGCTATACCAGGATGATCTGATCCATGTAAAAAAAGCTGCTCTTCATAAAACGCATCAGCAGCAGATAGAGTGGTGGAAGAAGAGTCCGCCATTGACGAAGCAAATCGGAAAAAAAAACTACTGGCTTATGATACCATGTGAAGTTTCAGAGAAATCTAATTTGCAGAAGAGTGAAGAGAAATATCATGATCAATTCTACTGTTTCTCATCGTCGTTACAGATACAATGCCCTCACTTATATACAAAGCAGAGAAGGTTCTAGACGTAACTAATCTCAAAATATCTAAGTCTGTTGCAACTGCATGAAATTAGTTATGTTGCATGGCATGAGAAAACTTCTAGAAACAGACTGATAATTGTGCATGGGCAATTCACGTGGTCTTCGTCACCTCATCTCTTCGTACGTGTATATTCGTCACCTCATCTCTTCGTACGTGTATAAATCTCAATACAATCGCGTCGCCTCGAAGACGACGGCGCCTAATTGGGGGAGAACCCCCCGTAGGCGGCGATGGCGACGCCGCGGAGATGGCGAGCATGTTTGGACAATCAAAACTTTTATTTACTGCACAAAGAATATCAATCAGATTTTTGTCCATGATTTTTTGGGTTCTGTTTCTGAGGATGAAAAAAATTCAAAATTTTTCCATATAATATGTATATTTTCCTTTTGAGAAATATTTAGTTAACGGAGACAACGTTACCAACATTTCCAATTTCTTATTTTATTGAACACGTGGCAATAAATCATTGGTGGTACAGAAAATGGAACAGAATTGTGGAACAGATGATCCTAAACCCCGAATTACTGGGGAATTTATGTAGCTTCCTTCAATGACGGAGCCAATGGATTCCAATAAACCGTACCGCCTCAAGCATAATCTAGCTATCCGGCCACTAAAGCGCCATATCCGCCATCAAGTTTTCCGACGATGGTCGCGTCCTGCGCCGGCGACAAGGCCGCTCCTACTGACTCTATCTCGTCCCTCAACGCTCCTAACAACGAGTTCCATGGCCACGACGATCGCACTGTTTGCCTCTGGGACGTCGCCACCGGCTCCCTCATCAAAACACTCACTCGCCACACCAATTATGTTTTCTGCGTCAATTTCAATCCTCAATCCAACATGCTGACCTCTGCATGGTTCCTTTGATGAGACTGTCCGAAACTCCGAATTTAGGATGTCAAGTCGGGGAAATGTCTCAAGGTTCTTCCGGGTCACCTCCGTTAGTTTCAATCTGGACGGATCCATGATCGTTGCTAGTTGCTACGATTGGCTTTGTAGGATCTGGGATGCTGCCACCGGCCAATGTACGAAGACTCTGATGATGGGAAGTTTATTCTTGTTGGAACTCTTAATAATACTCTGGTCCGTCTCTCTATCTATCTACTACTGATATGTGTTGGGTTGCGTAATTTGTGGAGAACTGTTTTCAACTTTTATCTTCTGGAGTTGGGTAAGAAATCAATGAATTGCAATTGTGAAACTTTTATGATTACCTTAGCTAAAATTGATGATCTAACATTGTTAGTGTAAGAACTAATTACCTTTTGCACAATTGTTTACTATGAAACTAACATTGCATTGTCAACTCAGAAAGTATTGCTCTGAACTTACGGCATGTGAATTTTAAATTTCTGCACAGTCTTCACTCTTGAGTCATTGGAGGCGACAAACATACTATAGTGTCTTGTTTGTTTTCAGTTTCATTAGCATTATACTTGTCATAGTGCTAAGACTGGACTGGAATTCATGAGTTACACTTACACACGATCGAGCTTATGTTATGTATGAGTACTAGGGGTAGGGTGACTCATAAAATACTTGAGCTTGACTCATAGTTGATTAGGTTTGAGTTTGAGCTATTTGAGTGGCAAGATAAATCTGTGCTCTAGTGTTTGATATTGATGAATCATGATGTTAGTGCCTAGTGGAAGCAGTCATTTTTCAGCTAGTCTTTATGCGTAGACAGTTTGTATTTGTAAGACCACATTTTGAGGTTGTGCAAATGCATATAATTATCCTCCATTGAATGACTATTTCTGGAATATTTCAACTGGCTGGTAAGTTTTTGAAAACCTACAAAGGCCATGTCAACTCAAAGTTCTGCTTATCTTCAAGATTTTAGGGAAATATATAGTGAGCGGATCAGAGGATGACATGGTGTACTTGTGGGAGCTCCAATAGTTGAGAATCACAGATACGCGGTAAAATCCACCCGACTCAAAATATGATTGATAGTATCGGGCGTGAAGATCTGGTTCCAAGATGAGGATTCATAAGCCAGTATAGTATAATCATTTGACATCATTCATTCGGATTTGTTGAGTCGAATCATGATCATCATGTATTAAGGCAATTATTTCATATGCAATCTGCTCTGCCTTTGTATCTCTCTCATATTGTGTGTCCATCAAATCAACCCACCAGTGCTAACTCTGCCTATCAATCTTGATATTTAACTATTATAAATCTTAACAATGATATGGAAGATATGACAAATTAGTATATGGATAATATGATTATCGCTTGTGCAAAAAGGAAAATCTTTTAAATTAAATTATCAATTTATCAGATGTGAAAGTGAAACAATCCATGTTTCTTTATTTATAGTAATTACGGATAATTAATTAAATTACCCTTGGCATTAGATTTTATAAGTGCGGTTGTAGGGATTATAGAGAAAGAAAGATGAGGACCGGTTCAAACTGGGATCCGGTTTCTCTCATCCTAACTGCCGCTGTTCTGTTTCACATCACTACTATTTTCTTGGAATAAATTGGAAATTCACTTTGAACCAAATGGAAGTAACGTACTATAGTAGTACTAGCCAAATAATAAACCTATCATTTTCAGGATCATGGTGAAGCGGGAGGTGGTGGTAGCGACGGCAGCCACATCGGCTGCCGTGGCGGTGGCAGGATTAGCTTTACTATTGAGGCATTGGAAGCGGCGCAGCCAACGGCAAATGAGCGCCAAACCGATCCTCCGCGACTTCGCCAGGCGTTGCGCGACGCCGTCGTCTTTGCTCTGGCAAATTGCCAACGAAATGGCGACGGACATGGAAGCGGAGCTTACGCCCGGCAATAAAGGCGGCAGCGCCAACTTAGGCTTAGGGATGCCCGTTTGCTATCTTGCACCACTTCCCACAGGGTGCGTACGTTGTCTCAGTTTAAATCTCATTTTTACATCTAGGTTTTTGATTGATATTGTGGACAGACATACAAGTAAAGAAATAATGAGCATGAGTTTCATTTACCTAAATTCAAAGTGCAGTGCAGGTTCCATGAAGCTGATTATAATTTATAGCTAGGTTAATTAATTGCAGATTGCAGAATATAGATGATTAGCTTTCTTAATTTGTACATGATATTTGTTGGGTGTTGGTGACAGGGAAGAGAAAGGAACATATTATGGAATAAATCTGCGTGGAACAAATTTTCTGATAGTAAGAGCCAAACTGGAAGGCAGAAATGAAGCATTGACTGACTTAATACGGCAAGAGGTTGATATTCCGGCACATATACTGTGCAGTGAAGACTCTACCTCGGTACGTCTTTGCAATAAACGAATTATATATACGAATATAATCTAATTAGGAGTTGATCGATGACGTTCATTTTATCAGGAATTATGTGATTTAATGGCGCTTGAGTTGGCGAAATTTGTTTCGATTCACGGTGAGATGATAGATAGTAGAGAAAAAACACTGGGATTCACGGTATCATTTCCTGCAGATCAATCTGCCATCCACACCAAGTGGAAAAGGCTCTCCGTTGACCACACAGTTGAGTCATGCATTCTCCTTCAAATTCAATATTCATTGGTTTTACTTCAATTGCATCTAATCACAACACCAATCTGCAGGTTGGGAAGGAATTAGCAGAAGAAATCAACCAAGCCTTGAACAAGCACAGCGTTGGCATGCGTGTATTTGCAGTGGTGAGTTTGGTTTTGTAGCCTAACTCATGTAGATATATAGAGGCATGCATGTATCAACACAGAATTAGAATTTGATATGATGGACAGGTAAATGATACGATCGGACATCTGGCCGGAGGAAGATATTTCAACAAAGAAACTGTGGCTGCACTGAGTTTAGGGATGGCCACGGATGTTGCTTACATCGACACACCTCAGCAAATCAACGAATCGTCAGAGTCTGCAGAAACGGTAAATTATACTCCACATCTCTTTTCATGTACATTTGGTTGATCGTGTCAATTCTCGTGTAATGTAATTGCATGCAGGCTATTAATATGCAATGGGGAAACTTCTTCTCCCCTCATCTTCCACTCACAGAGTATGATGCCTCCATAGATGCTGAAAGCGTGGATCCTGGATGCCGGGTACCAAACATCAACTTTCATTGCTCAAGTTAAATCTCGCTTGGATTAATTGAATCATGCATGTTTGTGGGTGTGTGTGCAGGCATTTGAGAAGCTTATATCAGGCATGTATTTAGGAGAGATTGTGAGAAGGGTGCTGGTGAAGATGGCGGAGGAGTCGGCGCTGTTCGGAGACACGGTGCCTCCCAAACTCACCATTCCTTTCTCGCTTAGGTCGCCGGACATGGCGGCCATGCACCAGGACACATCGCAGGATTACCAAGTAGTAGAACAGAAACTGAACGAGATTTTCCAGATAGACAGTTCTACCCCGGCGGTGAGAGAGATGATAACGGAGATCTGCGACGTGGTGGCGGAGCGCGGGGCTCGGCTTGTTGGAGCAGGAATCGTGGGGATAGTGAAGAAGATGGGGAGGGTGGCCAACAGGAAGAGCGTGATCACGATCGAAGGAGGTCTGTACGAGCACTATCGCATCTACAGAAACTACTTGCACAGCAGCGTCTGGGAGATGCTGGGAACCGATCTCTCCGACAACCTCATCATCGACCATTCTCACGGCGGTTCCGGCGCCGGTTCCATCTTTCTCGCCGCTTCGCAAACGGACCATTGAATTGAATAACTGAATATGCAACTGTCTGATGTCGACACTTGGCAGGCAGGCATGGGAGTTTCTCACATTCACAAATCTTAAAATCAAATCACAAATTTTATTTTTAGCATAAATTTTGACCTTGATTTTGAGAACTGAAATGACTACATCATAAATCGGAAAGTAAATTCCGGTCGAGATCGATGAGCAGATTGAGTTTGTTAGTAAATATGGTTTAAGTTGAAGGTGTTGTTTTACGACTCGAGAGGTCCAACTCAATGACAAGGTTTTATGTATAAAATTTACGTCTAATATACGAAAGAAATTGAAAAGTGTCACGTGATTTGGATATTATTAACCAAATTTATGTGGGCATGAATAATTTTGGAAATCCACCGCCTATCAAGAATATGCATCTATATATTCAATCATAATAATAATTTTTTTTAAAAAAAGCTCTCTTTGTCTTTTTTCTTATAAACCTATTCAACCAGTGGCGGATCCAGAAATTTTTTCCGAAGGGGGCTGAATTTTTTTTTTCGCCTTCACCTTAACTTTAATATTTTTATATCATATTTTTCCTTATTTTCATCCATTTTATCTTCTATACGAGGGGGGCTATACCACAAAAAACCGGATCATGATACTATAAAAATGCCCCCTAGCCCCCATGTAGATCCGCCACTGTATTCAACCACCCCCAAACCATATTATATAATAAGTATGGGTTAACCAACTTTGCTACAAAAGCCCATACACAAGAAATGAAAAGTAGTACTAAGTTTTCTTAATTATAAGATAATGAAGATAGATCCTTTTTAAAGAAATACATAATAAGAATAGTAAGAATTAATTTGAGTTTTTTTTTTAATTTTATAATATCTATTAATTCTCCAAAGTGCTGTAATCCTTGTACCATCGCATTTCCTAAAACGATACTAGTTTGTTTAATTTGACTAAAACACTAGGGCACACCTGTTAATCTATTGAATCTCTACATTAACTTTTCTAAATCTTGGTAGCTAGACGTAAACTTATTCAATCTTTTATAGTTTCAAGTTTAGGGTCATTTCCAACTTATGATCAAAATCTATAGTATTATCCTATTAAAAAAAAAACTGGCCCTTCATTTTGTGGAAATAACAAATGTAAATATTATTACATGTCATAATTTGCATGGGCAATGGATGCATAAACTAGTGGAGAAGCTATTATGGTCAATGATTGTTAATCATCAAATTACACATTTCTTTTCTAGAGTCATGCCATGTGTATATATAATATACTAACAAACCAAAAATTACTCAAAAAGGAAATGTCCTTAGGTTGGAAAAGGTTAATTGAAGGTTTTACTTTTACCATCCTTCCCGGGGCCTGTCAATAGTAATAGTAATTTACCTTAAAAGAAAACAGTAAAAGTAATAATTTAGTGTTTAACCAAAAGTTCTAATATTAAAATTGTAATTTAAATCTCTTTAAAAAAATGTAAATAATAATAATAATGCAATTTTGGGTGGTCCACAAAGTTATTAGATATGATTAACGATTAGTAGTAGGGTAATTCTAAATGCAGCCACCATTTTTCTCAATGTAGCCTCCTATTTTTAAAAATAATTAAATTATTATATAATATTACTATTTTATCCTTATAGTCCCTTAATTAAAATCTTAATTTTCATTATAAAATAAAAACAAACTAAAAATCCCCTCTTCCTCTCCCTTTGTCATACTTTCAACAAAATCATCGTTGAAGATGAGCACACCTACGAACATTATTTATCACCTTCGAAAATATATGGATTGCTCAGTTGAGGCAATTCAGTGCAAACGGCTCAAGAAAATATGACGGATCAAGGATTACAAGCTTGGCTATGATGAGGATTAAGGATTTCGTGTTGATCATGGTGGAAATTTGCAATCTGGTTTCTTTGTTAAATCTAAATTATATCAAGCATTACTAGAAATCCCAATAATTTTTGAACTCTTTTGTTCATATCTCACAAAATCTTCATGGATTCGAAGATAAAATATATATTAAGAGAGTTGAGTTCCATGTGCAAAATAAGACGGATCTGAGGATTACAAACTTGGGGTGGATAAGAGTGTTTGATGGTTGAAAATAGTGGGCATGGGAGTAACATCGTCATTTACTGTTAACCTCAATCTTTCTCATAAGTTGGAGATGTTGATTATTACCGGTGCCGTTGAGGTAAAGATGTGAAATATTAATTTAGGGGCTACAGGGGCGAAATAATAATATCAGTTAATATTTTTTTTTAATAATATGGGGCTATATTGAGAAAAATAATGGCTGCATTTAGAATTACCCTAATATATTAATTAGATTTTAAATTAAGGGTTGCAAGGCTAAAATTGTAATAACATAATACATCTTAAATTTTTATTTTTTTTAAGGGGCTACAATTAACAAAAATGAGGCTGCATTTAGAATTACCCTTAGTAGTATTGCAGATTAATAATTGGAAGTCAAAAAAGGTTGGTGGCTCCACTTCTATTAGGCCTCCACCTCACTCAACCTCGCCTCACAAACCGCTCTACAAATACCAATCTTTAAGCTCAACTCTTTGCAATTGAAAATCAACTTCATATTTTATTATTTATAATAAAAATTATTACTAAAAAGCATCAGCCATTTGTAATAAATTATAAGATTGTCACATATCATTGTGTACAGCGCATAGGTTGGAGAGAAAATGGAAATAAAATAGAAAAAGAAAAGAAAATTTATGAAAAATGAGATTAGATTCCCATGCTTCACTTTAATTTGCTCGGGCGGTGAAAAAGCAAACCAACCGCATCGACCAACTTTTCCTTTTGGAAATGTTGTCTGAAGATGACCTCAATTACAATTCTCGTTCTGTTCTGGCATTATATATCTATATATAATATATAAAGCAAGAAGTTCCCTAAATTTACAAAAATGCCACTTTTCCTCCCAAAACTGTCACATCAATTCTATTATTTATTTTATTTACTTATAAATATCTTTGGATATATCTATACAATAAATAAATATTTTCTCAAAATGTAATACTCCTCAAAAAATATTACAATTCACCAAATTATTGTTTTAGTATTCCATTTTACTTTATTTTAATTATTAACTTATTTTAAAGATTGAAGTACGAGTTCTTTATCATTAAAGTTGAATTTTTAATATATGTATAACATTTTTGTGAATTTCATGTTAACTTTATTCATTTCTATTTTTCTTAAATGATAATAGTGATTTTAATAAAACTAAACTCATCACTTTCTTCTTAAAAACATTAAATAATCTATGCTTAAATTTCTTTAATATATTTTACATTAAGTATAACTTTCTTTATAAGTTGGAATACTTATGTATATAGAGTCCTATTTTTATAAATATTGGTTAACTCTACTCTTTTTTCTTTTTTTCTTTTTTGTGAATTGATTGTATAATTTTAATATGTCAATAATTTATCTATTATCATAGTTATGGATGAATACAATCAAAATATATTTATGGGAAATACCTAATTTAATTGTAAAAATTACATGTGTAATTTTTTCATTTTAGTTGTACTCACTTTGTAATGGGTGTCTTATTTTGTGGTTTTTGTGCTTACTCCACTCCTTTGATTTTTATCAAATATATGCAAGTAATTTGTTTAATTTAGTCAAAATTTATATATGTAATTTGACATATGTATATATAACTTTGTGTAATAAAAATATAATTATTATTGATGGATAAATATTTTATATATGTTTGAAATATGTATAAAATCTTAATTATATTTAAATATTAAAAATACGAATCTAGATGTTGGTCGCGCATCGCGCGGGTGTATTACTAGTACATATATAAATTCTAATGTATTATGTATAATGTAATGCATCCGAGTCTGACTCCTAAATTATATCTAGGATTAATCGAAAATTTTAACATAACTTTTTTTAATTTTAAGATAATGCGAGGCACCACCGTGTGCCACATAGGGATGTCAATCGGGCCAATCCGTCGGATTTTGAGCCAGCCCTATCAAGCTGCGGGTTAATTGGTCCAAGTCAAGTGGGGCTAAAAAATCTTGACTCTAACCCTAACTCATCGGTTTTCGAGCTAGCCCGTCGGGCCAATGAATTTATTAATTATTTTTTATTTTTAATATATTTTCATTATTTTAATATATTAAATGTTGAAAAATAAGCAAAATATTATTGATCTCTTATAAAAATGCAAAATACATCACATTTTGATATATAATAATAAATTTATCTATTAAAAATATATTATTTTTAATATTTTAGCAATATTTGAATACATTTAACTTCATAAATAAATAAATTTAACTATGTATTGAATACTATTTGAACAAAATACAATTATATATCTTAAAACTTAATTAATAAATATCATTTTAAATATTAGAAGTAGATTTTAATTATATAATTATAAAAAATATATCAATAAAAATAATAATCGGGTTAATCGGGCCAACTCGTCGGGTTTCGGGCTCAATCCTATTGGGCCTCGGGTTATTCGGTCACGGGCTAAAAATTTTTCAGGCCAAATATCTTGACCCTAACCCGCATTTAAGCTCGGGTTAATCGGGCCAACCCGCAGGTTTCGTGCTAAATTGACATCCTTAGTGCCACATATACTGCATTGTGCACACTTTGCTATTACACACCACTACAATTATTGTTTATATACATAGATTAATTAGTGTAATTAATCCATGCAGGATATCTTTTATTACATAACCATTTTATGTAATAATCTCATCAACCGTGTCACTTCGTGGACTCATTTCTCATTCACCGAAATTCGGATTTTGAGAAATTAAATATCCACAATCATCTACTCGTCGGATAGATTGATTTAATAATATTTAATTTCAACAAAATTAAATATTTTACATCGAAAATTTACAATAAAATCTCCTAATCACCAATAAACAAAAGCTCTTAACTCTTTCTAATTGTAATTTGCCCCAGAATGGTAAGAATATGCACGAGTTTTTTTTTTACTTTCCTAATATTGGAATTTGCATATCTCACCCCTAAAAAATCAATTGAAAACCATTCGTATAAATAATTTAATTTTGTATTATTTGATTTTTGTTTATCTGAACTTGAAATAATTTTAGTAGTCTTATTTATTTTTGGGACTTAATGGGTACTATATAAATTATTTATCATAAAAAACAACACAATAAATATTAAATGTTATAGTAAAACATCAAGAATAGTCAAATAAAAATCATTATGGAGGATTTAGTTATTCTCTCCTTGGTAGTCCATACTGTCTCCACCGTTATACGTCTTGATTGAAAGTGTAGGTTTACGGTTTAATTACAGTTTCAGACGTTACTCATGGATATTTAAATTTAGTTAAATAATTAAAATTTTTTCATAATATTCTCATTCAATGAATCTATTTTTAAATGTTTATTACTTAATTTATACTTTATAATCATTTAACCTACATTGTATTACTTTTAAAAGTTTAAAAGATTACATAATACCAAATACAATAATAAAAAAGTTGAAATAAAAGTTATTCAATTTAAAAGTATTAAATAAACAATCAATCAAAATAGGACAATATATTTTTGTTATAAACGCTAACATTTTAAATTAAAAAGTTATATAACATAATTGCAAAGGTTTGATAAATCTGTTATATAATTGCAAAAATAAAGATTCTTTTATTTATTTATTTATTTTTGTTAAAATTTGTAATTAACCCTTATTTTTACTATCAACTTTTTTTTTTTTAATACTGAAATTACACATTTGGTATGAGTTTTTAGTATCCCGTGAACCTATTACTTGCCAGATGTTTCAAAATTCTCTTTTTCCAATTTCCAAAACACCCCCCAATCAGATAAAGGAAAAAGAAAGTATAAAGATTATATGAATGGATTTTCATTCACATTCTTGTTTAGCTGCTCTCCACTTCACTCCCACCCTCAGCCCTACCCTCCCTCTTCTTCTCTCTTTCACAGACAACAAACGTTGCAGATAAATTGGGATAACTAACAAGGACAAGTACTTTCCGGCTGCACAAAATGCGTTTCATCTTAATTTTCCTACTCGTCCTCCACCTCCATCTCACCGGTTGCCCCGCCGCGCGACCACCTCAGATGTCGGAGTACCGCGCCTTGCTTTCCATCAAGGCCGCCATCTCTGATGATCCGTTATCCGCACTCGCGTCCTGGGATTCGAACAGCACCGACCACTGCACTTGGAGGGGAGTCACATGCGATCGCTCCGGCCGCCGCGTCACTGCTGTCGACATCTCCAACCTCAGCCTCACCGGTGTCCTTTCCCCGGATGTCGGCCGCCTCCGCTTCCTCCTTAACTTCTCCGCCGCCTCTAACTCCATCTCCGGCCCTGTCCCTCCGCAATTCTCCGACATTCCCAACCTACGCTACCTCAATCTCTCCAATAATATCTTTAATCTCAGTTTTCCGACTCAGCTTTACCGCCTTCAGAATCTTGAGGTACTTGACCTCTACAACAATAATATGACTGGCGAGTTCCCGTCCCAGGCCTACTTGCTCACTAATCTCCGCCATTTGCATCTCGGCGGGAATTTCTTCTCCGGGGAAATCCCGCCGGAGTTTGGCACGTTTCCTCGTCTCGAGTATCTGGCGATTTCCGGTAACGAGCTTACTGGAACTATACCACCGGAGATCGGAAACCTGACTCAATTGAAGGAGCTTTACATTGGGTATTTTAACGCATTTTCCGGCGGATTACCGAAGGAAATTGGGAATTTATCGCAATTAGTGCGATTTGACGCCGCTAACTGTGGCCTAACCGGAGAAATTCCGCCGGAGATCGGGAAACTGCAGAATCTCGATACTCTGTTCCTCCAAGTGAACGGGCTCTCAGGTAGTTTGACGACAGAGCTCGGCTACCTGAAGAGCTTGAAGTCTATGGATCTATCAAACAATATGTTTTCCGGTGAAATACCGCCGTCGTTTGAGCAGCTCAGTAACATAACTCTCTTAAATCTATTCAGGAACAAACTTACAGGTTCGATACCAGATTTCATCGGTGCCTTGCCGGACCTGCAGGTTTTGCAGTTGTGGGAGAATAATTTCACCGGTGTAATTCCTCAGAATTTGGGAAACAATGGAAAGCTTCAAGAAGTTGACGTTAGTTCAAATAAATTGACGGGAAATCTTCCCCCAAATCTCTGCAATGGCAATCAGCTGCACACATTAATCACTCTTGGTAACTTCCTCTTCGGGCCGATTCCTGAGTCACTCGGTCAGTGCGAGTCTCTGACTCGGATTCGAATGGGCGAAAACTACCTGAATGGTTCTATTCCAAAAGGATTATTGAGTTTGCCGAAGCTAACTCAAGTTGAGCTTCAAGACAATCTTCTGTCTGGTGCTTTTCCAGATACTGAGGGATTGTCTACGAGCCTGGGGCAGATCAGCCTATCCAACAACCATCTCGCCGGGGATTTACCGCCGAGCATCGGGACTTTTGTTGGTGTTCAGAAGCTTTTGCTCGACGGCAACAAGTTTTCCGGCAGGATTCCAGCTGAAATAGGGAAGTTGCAGCAGCTGTCCAAGATGGATTTTAGCCACAACGAATTCTCAGGCCCCATCGCTCCGGAGATCAGCCAATGTAAGCTGTTGACATTCGTTGATCTCAGCCGGAATCAGCTCGCCGGCGAAATTCCCGTTGAGGTTACTGGTATGAAAATCTTGAACTACTTGAATCTGTCCAGAAATCATTTGGTGGGTAGTATTCCTTCATCAATATCCAGCATGCAGAGTTTGACTTCTGTCGATTTTTCGTATAACAACTTGTCTGGTTTGGTTCCTGGGACTGGTCAGTTTAGTTATTTCAATTATACTTCATTTTTGGGAAACCCTAATCTCTGCGGCCCGTATTTGGGGCCTTGCAAAGCGGGCATTGCGAATGGGGTTGCAAAGCCGCATGAAAAGGGAGCTCTCTCTCCTTCCATGAAGTTGTTGCTTGTCATAGGTTTGCTTGTTTGTTCCATAGTGTTTGCTGTGGCTGCAATTATCAAGGCTCGGTCATTGAAGAAGGCCAGCGAGGCTCGTGCTTGGAAGCTTACGGCCTTCCAGCGGCTGGATTTTACTTGTGATGATGTCCTAGACAGTCTGAAGGAGGACAATATTATTGGCAAAGGCGGCGCTGGTATTGTTTACAAAGGAGCAATGCCGAATGGAGAGCTAGTTGCCGTGAAAAGGCTTCCGGCAATGAGCCGTGGATCTTCCCACGATCATGGGTTCAATGCCGAGATACAGACTTTGGGGAGGATCAGGCACAGGCACATTGTTAGGTTACTGGGGTTCTGTTCCAATCACGAAACAAACCTTCTAGTTTATGAATACATGCCTAATGGAAGCTTGGGGGAAATGATTCATGGCAAGAAAGGGGGTCATTTGCATTGGGATACAAGGTATAAGATAGCTGTGGAGGCTGCTAAAGGCCTTTGCTATCTTCATCACGATTGCTCCCCATTGATCGTTCATCGTGATGTTAAGTCCAACAATATTCTCCTTGACTCAACCTTTGAAGCTCATGTAGCTGATTTCGGACTGGCCAAGTTCTTGCAAGACTCTGGGGCATCCGAATGCATGTCAGCCATTGCTGGTTCTTATGGATACATTGCTCCTGGTATGCAAATATCAATTTTTGTTAAAATTTTCCCTAACATTGGTTGATGCTATTGTCTATTTTTTAACCGAGTGTGGCCCTTGGTTGAGGAGATCAAGTGGCAGCACCTTGTGTGTTGGAATTCCTAAGGTTGTGTGTTTGAATTCTGTCCTTCCAAAGTAACGTGCTAAGCTTTAGTTTTGTCGAAATCAGTCTCTTTCATGTCATTGGTGCTCAACTACCATCTAGAATTAGGTGTAGATGCACATCCATGCTCTTTGAAATTTGTTATATCAAACGCATGTTAAGTTGTACAGATGAGACTGAAACGACATTGGACTTAAGTAGTAAATTTGGTTGGTAAGTTTGTTAACGCTTTAATCCATATGTACTTTGCTTGCGCAAGAATCATTGTCGGCATAATTGCCATTCCAATTATAGATAATGTGGTAGTACTAGTTGTAATTGGTGTTTGGTTGAACTTGATTGTACAGAATACGCCTACACGCTGAAAGTGGACGAAAAGAGCGATGTGTACAGCTTCGGAGTGGTTCTGCTAGAACTGGTGACCGGGAGGAAGCCGGTGGGGGAGTTCGGCGACGGTGTGGACATAGTCCAATGGGTTAGGAAAATGACGGATGGCAACAAGGAAGGAGTGCTCAAGATCCTTGATCCGAGGCTTCCAACCGTGCCCCTCCACGAAGTGATGCATGTTTTCTACGTAGCAATGCTTTGTGTGGAAGAACAGGCAGTGGAACGCCCCACCATGCGTGAGGTGGTTCAAATACTGACCGAGCTGCCCAAGCCGCCGGCCACCAAGCCAGGAGATTCAACTGTCACAGACTCTCCACCACCAACGTCAAGTTTAGACTCCCCTGCCGCCGCCGACGACATTAGCCATAGCTCTCATTCTCAGCGGCCGCCGGATCTTCTCAGCATCTGAGATTAGTTTTGGTGTATTAGTTTATCATTTTCCCTAAAGCCATTTTCTTTTTGGGACTTGGAATTGTGTTTGGTAGTGCTTTCGAAGTTTGTGTACAGCTGCAATGGGGGGCTCTTTTCTTAATGCACTATTAATTAAGTTGAAATATTATTATTATTATTAATATTGTTTTGTTTGAAAGTAGGAAATGGGGGTTGGTTTATGGATAGATGTGTGGTGGGTTTGAATTGAAAATGAAAAAAAAAAAATTGAATATTGGACTATTGATTGTGTGGAGTGTTGTGCAGTAGCTTTCAATTACCAAGACAGTGGAGCCCATGTGTGGATTATTATATCAACACAATAACCAAATAAATACCAATAATGAGTTGGAAATTAGGCATGTGCCACTGCCAAGGGAAACTCAAACACAACTTTGTTTTTTACTCTCTTTTTTCGCAAGCGGAAAAGAAAAACCACCCACCAATTTAATACTCTTAAAATTCTACTAAAAATACACCTTCAAATGTGATGTTATTGTTTAGTTAGAGCTTAAAAATGAGCAATTACTCCCTTGTTAACATTTGTATATTATTAAATTGAGTTTCTTATTTTAGTAGTTAGTAAACTAGGAAATGAATTAAGCACAAGAGTTGGGGCCTACAACCTAGACGTTACAAGGAAAGACAGGATGGATGATGACAAGCACTTTTATGGTACATTATTAACCTATTTGAAATCCTATATTTAAATTTGTTTGAATACAAGTATAAATTATTCGGCTAGCTAATGAGTGCTTAACTAAATAGAAAGCGACATTATAACAGGATAATTATTAATTACCACAATCCTTCAAATTGCACTGATTCATCTATGATGAGAGAACCTCACCTCACACGTGCTAATGATGGATCATTTCCCACACGTGCATTCATCTCATACGTGATTTTTCACATTCTGGATTTGTTGTATTTACTAAAACCATTTTCCTTTTGTAAAAGAAAAAAACTGTTATTTTTCTTATAAAAACCCATATTAAGCATTTGAACAATTGCGCTTGCATAATTATAATTTCATTACTAGTGCGAGGTGTAGGAGTAGGATCTAGATCTGGTGCTGAGTTGTCAAAGCCACAACCGTCGGATGCATGGAGAATAGACGAGATTGATTGATTGATTGATGGATCGGATGTTTTACAATTACAGTTTGCGTAGTTGATTTATTTTTGATTTTGATGTAGTAAAAGTTGTAGTAGGTATTTGGATTGTCTCATTTCAAATCAAATTAAATGCGTCGAAATTGCAGGAAATGGGAATATTTGCCCTTTCAATTGGGGAACCTCAATATACGGATATGGATATGGTTGCACGACCTGGATTCTTCATTTATCAACACAATTTATTATTATTATTTTTTACTAAATTTATAGTCGTAGCATATCTTTTCATGTTTAGTGATTAATTAATGATATAAGTTCTTTAAATTTTTAGTAAAAACAACATGCATACATTTTTCGATCAAGAGAAATGGAGTTTTCAAAATCTAAGTCAAGAATGGATCTTTAAATTTGACCACAGAAATGATTGTAAAAGTGTTTCATTGATTACATGATTTGAATGCAAAGCACTGGCTTGATTGACTGCCAAATCATTGGCAGTGAAAATGCAACTAAAAACGCTCTCTACTTAATTTTATTTATTTCATGGAATAATTAATATGCACTTTCAAATGATACAAAACAGGCTGAAAGCAATGCTGCCCTACACTAAGCTTAGATTTATGAACAAATTTGACTAAAAATGGTTAGTAGACAAATGAACGAACATGTTAGTTTCAGATAATACAATCTTACTCCCATCATTATATGTTACAACTACTCTTCAAATTATCATAATATAGGATACCAAAAAAGATCTTATTTAAATTAATAAAAAGAAAAAAGAGAGATTGCAACATTAGAGAAGTGAGAGTGAAATTAATTACCTGCGAGGCGGCACCCCACTGACCGAGCATATCTCATATTATCATATGGAGTATATTATTTATTTTTTATTTTTTGCCCTTTTTCTGTCGTCTCTCTGTCTTGTAGTGGCTCAAGATTCCCACAACAATTATTTTTTATGTGATTTTCACACAAAATTATTACTATAAGATATACACTGGCTTGAATATTACATTTAGATTATTATTATAAAAATTCTCTAATAGTTCAATCATAGCAACAGTGATTTTATATACAATGTTGTCTGCGTAATTATATAGGTTCATATATTTAATTCAGTTGAAAATTCAGGATTAATTGAATAAATTTCCCATGATAAATATTTAATTATGTTGTAATTAAATATTTTTTATGATATACTCCATATATTATCAAATTCGAATTTCGGTGAGTAAGAAATTGGACCACAAATTAACATATTATGGTGTATGAGATAATTAAATGTGTGTTTAATATCTCAAATTGATGTTTAATACAAGTTGAGACTTGTATTTGTATAACAATAATTGTGCATTGGTGGTACATGTTAGTGTTAACATGGACTAGTTATTAAGTCTATCGGATGTTAAACAAACATCGAGATTAACATTTATTTTGTGCATGCACACGTAATTGACTCAGTCAATGCGGTAGTTACAACACGTGAGGACAAGAATATTATGTGCTCGATAATTTACGATATAGATCATAATTGTCGTAATAATGATGTCGGTTTATATAATCGACGTGATAATGATGTTGGTTTTGTAACTGACAAGACAATGATGACGTTGTAACGTCTTGATATTAAGTGACGAAATGTAACTATCACGAGCACTTAGTATTCGGTTTGTAACGTCACGATATTAGTGACGAGAGACATAACCATCGACACCATAATGCTCGAGTTGTAACCGTTGATCATATTCAATTATCGATCGTAACCCTCGGGTGGACTTATCTATTTATAGGCATATGCATGTGCATTATTGAGTTGATCGATCATAATCGAGAATAACTACTCCACTGCAACTTTTAAGAAAACTTGCATTACTTTCAAAGTCTTTTTGGCTTGCTCAGTTCTAACTCCGTTTAGTTCGCCGGAGCTTCTACAATCGCGGTGCTGCCTCATAGAAGACGAAGTCGTTTTACCTTTGGGGACGAGCGCTGTCAAAACAAGCAGGTGTTTTCGTCTTGCAGGAAGAGGTCTCCTCAACTCGACTACATTTATTTAGTTTTCCGCCAGTTTTGTTGCATTATTTCGTATAAATAATTACATTATACAATTATAAATTCTTCTTCTGATATTTTTGGTATAGGTTGTCATGCAATGTTATATTTTACAATCCATAAAAATCCAAAGAATGGAACATCATAGAAATAAGATTTCATTCCTTCAAATATAATAATCAAGCATTCCTTTTCCAACTTGATAGTCTGAACCAAACAGTCGTGTAGAATTCTGACTCGTCAATATTTACAATTAATTTACTACATTCATATGGTGCTCAAAATAATTTAAAAGTTCAAGATTTGTCCTATACATTACATGATTTTGAGTGGGTTGTCTCTATGTATCTTAGCTGCTTCTAAATTGTATTATAGTAGCACTGTCTAGCTTCATTCAATGTTTTGTATTTTATTGATGAATACATGCATTTTTGAGTTGTATAAGACTATCTAATACAATTATTGATCATATTCATATCCAATGGAGCATTTAGTTTAGAAATTATATAAGGATTTCAAACTAATTAATTAACATCTAGTTCTCACATGTTTAAGATAAGTTTAATGGGTCATCACAGTCAAACCTAGATAATTCATCTACTTATAAATTTTTTAAAGGCTGTCAATCCATCGCAAAGGACAAAAACTTTTTTGCGTGAAAAGAAAAAAGAGAAATGTAAAAGAATCCATGAGATTTCATGTTGGAACACATATCCTATAGTCCTTTTGGTTGGACCCTCTCCACAATCCAATAATTCAAAATATTTACTATTTATATCACTCATTTGTTTTATTACAGTGATAGATTTGATATGTGATTAATATCTTTGCACCACTGTTTTTGTCTGTGTTTTATTATGCATGATTTGCGCAATATATGAATCTATCAACTTTAGTATTTTTACCAAACCAATCAATAATATAGTTAGTTTCTTGGTTGTTTTGATTGTTTGAGTTCACTACCTACATGTATCAATTAATATATACATACATATTAATGTTATATATATATGCATACATTTGTATCAATCTAGGATGATATATATACACATGATATATATGGATAATAATTATATATATATAATGTGGAATTGATTTTTGTTGGAGTTGTAGTGTAAGAATTGAAAGGTGATGCTTTGAAAAAGGTTAAAGCGATGGGTAGTGGGAAGTGGGACAGAGATGGAGCTGTAAAGTTAAGCAAATTAGATTTTTTTGCCACCAACTCCTACTCATGCATACATACATGTATATGCCAATTACCGAATATATTAATACATACATGTATATGCCAATTACCGAATATATTAATATTATATGAATTTCCCCTCTCATCTCATCTCATGCATAACATAACCAATATTTATTTATCTAAAAACTCAAAACTCAAATAATTAAGTGCTCTCCTCAAACATGCATGAATCAGTCTTCGTTTCGAAATTTGTATCAACTTGGTCGACCTGGGTCTTGGTTTATTTTTGTGTTTCAGCAGGTTTAATATATTTATTAATCTGAAGTTGTGTTAATTTCTTTTATGCATTTGCCTTTGTTTTTGAATGATTATGCTTCTTTTCCATATTTCAAAAAGTAAAGGGCCAAGTGTGGTCAATAGAGTGGGCCTTTAATTTCATCCAAAGGTAAGGCGTATGGCCCAGAAACTTACCCAAAGAAAAATAACAGGCTCATGCTCATGGACTGGACTAAGGTATTAATTATATTACTACTCATAAATATCCAAATGAATATTGTCTCCATTCACTATAGAAGAAACAGCATGGGATGGGCCAATGTGAAGGCCCTAAGTTAAGAAATGCTCAATTGTAGCATTGAATTATGTTATGATGGAAGAGTCACACCCTTATCAATGCTTCCACCCAACTCTTTCTTGGCCTTCTCCAACACAACCCTGAATATACCCACATGAATTACATTATCCAAAAGTAGATTAACTAACATTCACAACAGCTACTACTACTAGTAACTTAGTATAGATCTCCTCCACTCCATATGCATTCTTGATTTTGAAGCAAACAATGGAAGCTCAGTTACCTCACACAAAACTCCACAGCTGCAACATTTTCAAGATCACATATGAGCAATCCCACCAACATAGACATGCCTGAGAAGCCACAGAAGTTTATTATTTTTTACTTAGGCCATCTCCAGCACTAACTCTATAAAGCAGCCCACTTTTTCTATTTTGCAGTTTAGATTTGTAGTTTTCATTTTTCATCTCCAGCAGTCAACTCCATATTTCACTCTAAAAAGAATATTTCATTTTGATTCTTCTATTATTTATTTAATTTTATTAAACAAATTATTATATCATATTATAACTTATATATTAGTATTTAATTTCATATTTATAATTTTCTAAATCCTAATTAAAAATAACATTTATATTTAAATAAATTATTTTACAAAATTATAAATAAAATATATTTTCACACAAAATAACCATTTTATTTAATATAAATACAATCATACAATAATTGAGATCACAACATATTATTCTTATGCATTTGAATATTCATCCCACAAATGATCAATCAAAGCATCACAGAGTGCTAAATGAGCAGTTCAATCTTTAATTTTTCGAGATCGTGCAAGAAATGCTTCAAATTGATCTATTCCTTCGTCTGCTATTTCAACATCTGGCTCTGGTACTTCTCTTTCATCATTAATAGGTGCACTAAGATCACGTTCATCCTCAATTATCATACTCCCTCCGCCCCGTTTAAATAGGCCCCTTTCTTTTCGGCACGGAAATTAAGAGTTGTGAGTGTAGAATGAGTTAGTGGAATGAATATTTTATTGTTGTGTGTGAAAAAGTTGCCATTTTTGGAAAGAGGCCAATTTAATTGGGACGCCGAATTTGGTAAGTGGACCTATTCTAGCGGGACGGAGGGAGTATTATGCATGATAATGCACGCAGTCATGATGTCTTGCAAATCATCTTTTCTCCAACAACGGGTTGGATTCGCTACAATAGCAAAACGACTTTGAAGAACTCCAAATGCTCGTTCGACATCTTTCTTACAAGATTCTTGTTTCATAGCAAAATATTGTGTTTTGTGGGTGCGGGGATCATGAATGGTTTGCACAAGTGTCGACCATTTTGGATATATTCCATCAGCTAAATAATAACCCATATTGAACTCTTTTCCTTGTATGACATAATGTGCTGGTGGAGAGACACCTCTAGCAAGATCAGAGAAAAGATGAGATCTTTCTAACACATTGATATCATTATTGGATCCTGGCATACCAAAATATGCATGCCAAATCCAAAGATCATAATCGACAATTATTTCAAGAATTATTGTCGGTTTTCCACTACGACTTGCATATTGTCCTGCTCAAGCAGTTGGACAGTTTTTCCATCTCCAATGCATACAATCTAGACTGCCTAATATTCCTGGAAATCCACGTTCTTTACAATATACAATAGTCTAGCAACATCATTAGCAGAAGGAGATCTTAGATATTGATTTGAAAATATTGCACGACAGAACCTCTTAACACATTCAAGTGTTGTGGACTCACCAATATTGATGGACTCGTCAATCGCATCTGCTGGCATTGCATATGCCAAAATCCGAAATGGAGCTGTAACTTTTTGAAGGGTGGGCAATCCCAAACTCCCGACTGCATTACGTTGTTGCTCAAGGTAACCATCGTGATTTTTCACTGCATCAACGATACGAAGAAATAAATTTCGAGACATTCGAAAATGTCTGCGACACATTTCTTCGTTATAGATTGGTGTTTCAGAAAAATAATCATGAAAAAGTCGTTGGGCAGCTGCAACTCGATCTCGATGGATTGTTCTACGACCAGGAACAGACCCTCCATGAACATTTGTGAAATTTGGTTTCTCAAAAATTCTGCTACGATAAGATTATTGGTGCGAACTTGTTGATATAGGACTTGTTCCTCAATTTCATAATTACGAACTGATTTTTCAAAGTCATCATTTGATGACCAAAAAAATTGGTCGTAGAAGATTGAGAATGAGAGCCAGGAAAATTGGGATTCATTTTTGCTGGATAATTTTACTATAATAAATTATTGTAGGGATATGTTGCATAATTGAGAACATGATAATTCCTTAAATAATTGGTGGAATCTTATCTACGAAATTTGAATGATTGATCTGAACCATTGGTTACGATTCCCTTTAAATCTATGTCATTAGATCATTATCTTCATTATTTTTATTTTTTATATATCTTTAAAATTAAAAGAGCTGATCTGAACCGTTGGTTACGATTTTCTTTAAATCTATGCCATTAGATCATTATCTTCATTATTTTTATTTTTTATTTATCTTTAAAATTAAAAGAGTTTATCTGAACCGTTGGTTACGATTCTCTTTAAATCTATGTCATTAGATCGTTATCCTATCTAGAAAAATCTACTATATCGATCATAACCATTCACTATAGTTCTCTTTAAATCTACATCATTAATTTTTATCTTATCTCATTTTTTCTCTCTTATAAATAAACTAGTTTATACTCACATTCAATCACACTAGAAATATTGCAATCTAAAAAAATCCTACTTGTTTCTTTCTTACCAACAAATTTCTTTTCTTTTAAAATATGGCTAGTTTCAGATCTTCGGGTTACAGTGTTGATGAAGATAAACATATTTGTCATGTGTACGTGCAATTAACCCAAGATGCAGAAACTGGTAACAATCAAAAGAAAGAACAACTTTGGAGTCGTATTGCTGAGTTTATAATCAAGAAAGACCAAGTGCATCTATGGCTGTTAGAAGTCCTAAATCTTTGGCGAGTCGAATGCAGCTTATCTCGACTGCAACTGCAAAGTTCAAAGGATGTATTGACCAAATTGAGTATACCAAACCGAGTGGTGCATCCGAACAAGATATTGTAAGTTATTATTAGTTTAATTATTATTTTTTTTGTTCATTATTTTTAAATAAATCTTATTTATCATGCAAATAAATCTTGCAAAACAATTGATGACAATTGATCCAAAATTTAAAAAAGGATTCAAGTTTCAGCATGTTTGGGATATCATGAAAGATTATGAAAAGTTTTCCAACAATCCACAGAGAACACGAGTCATACCATATTCATTTCAAATGGATCAAACAGAAACTCCGTTTTCTGAATCTCCTACTTCATCTGATGCAATGGGTTCATTTTCTATAAATTTAAATAATTCTAGTGGAAGCGGATCTGGATCTCAACGCCCATTAGGTGTGGAAAAATCTAAAATGAAAAAAAAATCAGTTGAAGAATTATCAAATCTGGTTAAGGCAGTAAAAGAAACAAATGAACAAATGCTCACATTTTTTCAAAGTTCGAATGAGAACAGGGAGCAAGATAGGCTGATACAGAAAAAAAAACTTGAAGCTCTGAAAATGTTAGCTGCTTCAAGACAAATACTGGCTGAAACGATGCAGATGCAAGAGGAAAATAGAATTATGCAGCTGGATTTGAACTTGATTACTGATCCTACTTCACGCTCATTTTTTGAGGGGGAAAATGCTAGAACTGCGTTTAAAAGGCAACAATTGAATCAACCAACTCCACCAAATAATAATTTCAACTTTGGAAGTTATTTTCCTGTTATGGGATGATCTGGATCTGGAGCTAATTTAGGAGATTTTTAATAAGTGTGATTGTTTGTTTTATTATGAGTAGTTTTATTGTATTGTATTTTTGTGCCATCTTTTTATTGAGTGTTTTTTAATTTGTATTGTGTTCTATTATATATAAGTTATTAATTTGTAGGTTATTAATTGTACTTAATTTATTAATTATATTTTATAAGTTGTGTATGATCTCAAAGAAAAGAAAAAGATTAGAAAATATTAATTAAAAAAATCAAAAGAAAAAAAATGAAAAACGAATAAAAAAAGAAATGGCAACGAAAATAATAATTAAAATGCAAAGAATTCCTAAAACATCGAAGCTATTGGCAACGAAAATAATAATTAAAAAAGAATAAAAAAAGGAAAAACCAAAAATAAATAAAAAAGGAAATGACAACGTGAATAGTGCAATTTTAATTTTGCAATCACACTGTTCAACTTTTTGCTAAAATGAAAATGAAAGTAGCAAATGAAGGAGCTATTGGACTTGATTTTCATTGCATTTTGCAATATGTTGCCATTCTCCAACGGCTTGAGATCCTCTATCCCATTCCCTGTTCCACAACTAAAAAAATTATTTTTTATTTAATAATTTATTTTAAATTTATTTTTTATCAAATAAAATGGGAATGATTTAGCAACAGTTCATGGTTTTGCACCTTTTCTCTTTTTTTTTCTCTCTCTCTTTTTATAATAAATTTGATTTTAGTTTTTTCAATTTATATTAATGCTATTTTAATCATTTCAATTTTATTTTTATCTAATTTTCTTAATAAGAAATAAAAATTAAATACAAGTAGTAAAACTAAAACCATTTAATATAATTTATAAGTAATATACATTTATGTTTTCCTAGTTTAATTATTTTTTAAACTAGACACATAATAAATTGATATCAAATAAATATAATAATTAATAATCGAAT
>JAPKLW010000691.1:185865-218279 GCA_026898455.1 Plectranthus barbatus
ACCGTAATTCCGGACTCAAAACCACCTCTTCCTGTCGAATCACATGTCTGGGATCATGTACATACTTTCGCAATTGGGACACGTGAAACACATTGTGGATATTTCCCATACTCGGTGGTAGTGCGAGTCTGTATGCTACTGGACCGATGCGTTCTAATATCTCGTAAGGCCCAACATAACGCGGTCTCAGCTTTCCTAGATATTTTCTAATTAGGTAAATTGTTGTATTTCTAGATATTTTCCCATTTGACTGAAGAATATATATTGTTGTACGAAAATTTCATATAATCAAATTAGGATGTTGCTTCCTCACTCACCCTAATTTCCATATATTTTAGCAATTTCATAGATATTATATACATGATATGAAAAGTATAATATTGATCTATTTAATTTAGGTGATATTATTTATTTAATATAATCTCATACTATTTTGTAGATGATTGCCTTCTAACTCTGTGATATTCTATATTCTATTATGAATATTTATATATTTAGTAAGTATTTTATAATTAGGTAAATTGTATAATTAAAATTATTAAGGAAGGTTCCAGACAAAATTTTAAATATAAAATTAAAATAATTTTTATCCAATTCCATCAATAGCTATTAATTTTGATTTATGTTCACGCCATACTCTCTAAAATATTGTTATATTAAAATTTCATATAATCAAATTAGGTTGTTGCTTCCTCCTCACCCTAATTAATTTAGAGATATTTTCCAAAAGTCTTAAATATAAAAAATTTTATTCAATTCCACCAATAGCTATTAATTTTGATTCATGTCCACTGAAGACTCTAAAATATTGTTGTACGAAAATTCCATATAATCCAATTAAGCTATTGCTTCCTCTCCACCATAATTAATTTAGAATATTTTCCAAAAGTCTTTCCTGAAAAATTGATGAAAAATTAAAGTGAGATAAATATAGAATATTTTATAAAATAATTAATGAAGTGAGTAGTCCATTTAATGAACAATTAATAAACTTTTGTATTACCATAATTTGCATCCGGTATTATTTTAATATATATATAGATAGTGTATGAAGGATGGTTTACAATTTCTGGGCCTAAAAGAATACTCCCGATCCAGAATCCTTATGGGGCCGTAGTCCATTTATCTTTCATGGGTTGTATTTGAAACATAAGAAATTTCAAAGTATTTTCTTTTCTACATACTTTATTATTCATAAATCACACCACATCATATATATCATTTTTATCGATCGTGCTAAAACATACTCCCTTCGTCTCAATCAAATTGGAACGATAACCAAAGTTATGTGAGAAATAATGGAATGAATATTTTATTATGAATGTGAAAAACTTATTATTTTAAGGAAATGAACTAATATCACCGAACAAACGAAAAAAAGAAAAATGTACAATTTATGTTGGACAGAGAGAGTATCATTTACTCATTAATTGTACACAATCTTCTAATACGACATCGTTTCGCATTATCAAAACTCTTACAAGTGCAACAACTTATTAAATTTTAAAATTCTGTTTCGCCATTTTCTATTTTGACATCATATTGAGCCAAGAGAATCGGTCAAATTAATATTATTGATAAGAATTGGGGGTAGGGTGGTCAGTGGTGGCTGCCGGCGGGCGGCGATATGTCTTCATTGTGAAACTAAGATTATATATGTAAGTCATTGAGTTGTGTTAAACCACACACATTAATTATTTATATTAATTAATTTGTAATTAAGCCTTGACCCTTCTGATTTATAGCTTTTGCGTTAATTTATTTAAAACAGCATTGTATTCCTACCTTTTTCTCATTGCCATTGGAGCAGCGTGTTCAATCAAATCTTAACAAAATTCAACAAACCAACAAAATATAATTATCTGGGAATTATGATGTGTTTTTGTTTTCATACGGTTGGGCTGCTACCAAATAAATTATATATATATAAAAAAGTACTCCCTCCGTCCCATAACATTAGTCCTGTTTTCCTTTTTCGTATGTCCTAAACATTAGTCCTCTTTCCTAAAATGAAAAATTAATCCGCACTTACTAATAAAATATTAATTTCCTCTATCTCTACTCACATTGGTATCTGTGCCGGAATGAAACAAGACTAATGTTATAGGAGGGAGTAATATATACATTATTTTATATATATCGATAATGGGCAGAACACTATCTGTGTAGTGATATAGTTAGCAGCAAAAGGCAATTTATACAAGAAAAAAGTGGTGGGCTTCTAGAAGTGGTTGTGGCGCAATTCAAAGGTGCAAATGATTGATGTTTTCAGATCTTTGACGTTTAAGTCTTGAATAGGAAAAAAAATCAATTACATCCATGATTTTCAATCTCAACTGAAGGTGCATAATGTGACATGATTATTAGCTAATTAAAACATACTTTTTTATATTAGGCATCATTAGCTAGAAACATATGCTACATGAACTTTTATATGATTGGAGTTTCTTATCATTTGTATCATAGACTAAATAGTAGTCCCACATGAACATGGGTGGGATCGTATTATGTAACACACCTTAATTATTTAATAATGTTATGTTGGAACAAAAATAGAAAATGGGGAGGACTGGAGAGATGTGTGGGTAAAATTTTTTTTAAAAGAAAAAAAAAAGATAAGGGTAGAAGAGACATAATGAAAAGATTGAAATGAGAAAAAAGGGAGGTACAAATAAAATCAATCTAGGGAACAATGCAATTTTAGATTGCATGAAATGGAGGGGTAGTGGGATGGATGATGAGCAAAAAAGAGATGATGAATGTGTTGAATGTTTGTGCCTCACCAGAATAAACACACCCCTTATCATAAAAGTTGAAAGCCCCATCTCACCCGCCACTCTCTCTCTCTATCTCATCCCAACCTTTTAATTTACACACTCTATTCTAACTACTACTTCTATTTGTGTAATTTCACGAAATCCATGACTAATTTCACTTTGTGTTAAAACTTACAAGACTGCAAAACCTGTTACATAGACTCAAAAAAAAAAAAAAAAAAAAGAGGTTGCTTAGTGCTTGTCAGAAATAAATGGTGGTTAATTGTACAAGAGACATTGGTTCAAGGACATAGAACAAACCGGAAGAGAAGTAGTCGGTAGAGATGTTAATTTAATTTAAATTAGCGAATAATTAATATTTATAACTTCAATGATTAAATCCGATTGAACACAACTAATTTGACCTTCAATAAATTAATGTGGATGATGAATTGATAAATGCACAACTTTGATAAAACATACACACAATCAATTTCCCAGTCACCGAAGGAAAGAGTTATACTCCCTCCGTTTCGATTATATAGTTCGGGTTACTATTTTAGGGTGTTTCAATTATATAGTCCAGTTTCTATATTTGGTATTATTTTTATATGGTCATTTACCATTACATCCCTCAATAATCTTAAAAAATGAGAATATTGAATGTAATATTATGAAAATGAAAGGTTAATTAATGCTTTAAATAATAATAATGTTGGAAGTTCATTTAAATATTAAATAATTTTTGACAAACGTGCAAGATCAAAGTGGACTATATAATCGGAACGGAGAGAATATATATGATCCAAAAAAATCAAATATTGAAAATGTAACACTATCTCTGCCCCATTTAATTGTATTGTTTTTTATTTTCGTACGTTCCATTTCAATTGATTTATTTTTAAAAATGGTATTTTTTTTACACTAACTACAATAAAATATTAATTCATTCACCTCCTTATAAATTATACACACACGGAGGGAGTATTATTAATGCAGGAGAAGCGGTAGTTTTAAAACAGTATTTTTTAATGGCGAGAAAGGTGAATTAGGGGAATAGAAAGTTAAGCGGGAAATGAGTAAATTAAAGAAGCCGCATGGACAAAATGTCCATTCCTATTGCCCCTCTTTAAAACCAGCCCCCCACACCCCCTTCGCCTGCATCTACTCGTCACATTATGGTGGAGAGAGAGAGAGAGATCCCGAGGGCCAAATTGTCATATTGATCGAGTATGGTTACACTACCACATATATGCACACACCCTCACTCACTCGTCGCCCACATACACAAAAATTCTAGAGAGAGTGGTAGTAGTAGTAGTAGTAGGTGGTGGTGGAATATGTTTGGGAAAACAAATGTGGAAATGGGGGGCTCAGAACAAGGAGACTCGCTTTCAAGACTGGCGTTGGTTCTGGTTTTGTGCATGCAACCCTTCATGATGGGATGTGGCGGCGCACTTGTCTGGATCCCGGCCGTTTTGTAGCAGTCAGACTTTTTGAGGGCTCTTGCTTGTTATTACAGTCAAGGAGGCAGACAGAGTGGAGCCAGGCAATACTTGTTCCTTGTTTTCTAATTTTTTGTTCATTAATCTCGACTCGACTTCCTGTTTTCTATAAATACTGTCTCATCTTTCTTTCTCCGATTCCTTCTGTGTGTGTCTTCCCTCTAGATGCATACATACATGTACTATCCAGTCTTTTTTTAAACGAATATCAAGAGACATCCAAACACCCTAATTACTGATCGAAGTGTACAAGGACGATTATTTGTCTGCTGTACTCCACTTTTATATATTTAATCTACACAAATAATTCAGGATGCTATTTATTTTAATCAATAGAAGAGAAACAGCTCTTTGCAATTCAGTACGAGATTCTCTGTCCTGAGTCTGTCCCATTTGAATTATTGACAACTTAAAGATTTTTAATTTCCAGTGTTTCTGGAAAAAAAAAAAGCAGCATGAATCATTAAGCCCTTCCGTTCAAAGCGCGTGTTTAGTAATTATTATCATGCTTTATTTTTTCTACTTTGCGATTTTCATCATATTTGCTTTCAAGCATGGAACCAGGAGGCATGAAATTAAATTTTCACCTTTTTCTTATAATCTGGGCCCTTCTATCTTTATTCTATTTTTTTTCGAAGAGAGAGAGAGAGAGCTTCTGCAAATTCATTCTGTGATTTGCTTAAAATTTGTCTTCGTCTTCGTTATCAATCAATGGTCTTTTTTTTTTTTTGGGGTTTTGTAATCCTGAAAAGGAATGGAAAATATGGATCACCAAAATATTTCCGTTTCTCGTATAACACAAAGAAGTAAACGTATCACATTAAAGTTGTTTTTAAAGGAATCCTTTTTTTAAATGAAATTCTATTCTACATATTTGTAATGCCGGCGAAATCGGATTTAACTTTTGTGTAAAATATTTTCCTAAATTTTGATGTTTGTGTACTGTTGATTACCAGAAAATATTTCGAGTGCTTGTTAGTGAATTGATGGAGTTCGAAGAGAAGGTACTGTGTGTTATTTCTTTTATGCTGCTTCTATTTATACCAATTACATGATTTGCCTCAATAAATGTAAATAATTTGCTAAAACGGTTACAAGCATTCACTAGAATTAAGACATTTAAAACCCACGTTCTGCTCACGTCCTGCTCGGCTTATTTACTCGGTCAGTTACAGAATTCTAACGGTCCTCTAAGAAAGCGCTCGTCGAACATCGCCACGGGTTCAACGAATATGTACGCGTCGCATGTGGCTGAAGCCCTTTCTTCTGAGGCTCAACATGTACGATATATATATAATGCCAATGAGTTTAATCTTCCAGCTTATTAAGACTTTTCTTAGTGGTGTTAAAACTTAGGAAAAAATGTATGGATTTAATAGTTTGTTAAATGCATTCATTCATCCGTATTCACAATGGCATGTCGTAGTTATGAACTCACATTTATTATTAATTAGTATAATAAAATTATACGTTATGCACCATAGTTTTTGTATAAATTACTGCTTCATAATTGATACTAAACTGAAGCGTTACGTCGATTACACGCATGAATGTTGAAAATAAGTGAACACTGTCACTAATTGTCGTCAATTTTGACTTGCTTCGATTTAAATAATTTTATTGCAAATGCGAAGCACATGCATGCTGCGACTTGAGGCATAATTAGGTCATAAATTAGTACAAAACAAGATAATATATATTAAAAAGTAGTTAATTAGAATATAAAATGGCATCTTTTCAGCATTGAATTCATTTTTCGACGTATCACGTGATCATGAAATTCAGATGTAGTTGTTTTTCTGAGTAATCATCAAAGCGCATTCGAAATAAATCCATCGCATTAAAATAATAATAATAATAATAATGATAATAATAATAAAATTCAAAGAATGAAAGAAAGTGATTCGCTTAGTAAATGTATCTTCGAAATGGATTTTCTTTGATATTTTGGTGGGCATTAGAGAAAATACGACGAACACCAAAACAACACGTTGTTTAAATTATTCGTTTAATTAGGTCAAAAAAATATGGTTTGTATTGTACAAAGGAGACTTTACTTTCTTGACTGTTTGTTTAATTCATCTTGCATAATTAAGCTAGCGATGAAAAACTTTGTGGTTGTCGGAACTATATATCATTCACACCAAAACAGTACGTCATGAAAATATTAATTTAGGATCGCTGTTTAAATGTGTCACGAGTCTGAAATTATGAAATAAGATTAATTAAGGGCACTAATTATAACTTACAAGCAGCAGCCCCACTTCTGCCGTCGCCGGCCAGTCTTCATCCGTCGCATCGGCGGTGATCTTCACTTCCATGTCCATGGATTGCCGGTCTCCAACAACCGAATTAACCATCCTCGTCCCTCCAAGTTTCACTCATAAATCCGGTTTATATATACCTAGTTCCCAAACAAAATGTGGAATTTTATATAGTAAATTTTATTTAAATTCATACATCCTAAAATATTTAGAGAAATCTGAAATGCATGACCAACACGAGGCATGAGTAGGAGGTGAATATATATTCATCACCTACTATTTTTTTTTTTATTATTATTTATTGTTTATTCACATGTATAGCGCTCCGACCAGCCACGTAGGAATTAAGTTGACGGGTAGAATATTATATTATATTCAATCAGGTCCAGGGACATATTTGTTACAAAGTTTTGTTAATATGTTGATAAGATTGAGATTCAAATTATAATCACCACTAGTCCAACATTCTCAAATAACTCATACAATCTATATATACTAAAAGGCAAAACCCCAAACAAAAGATTTTTCCCCCAAAAATACATACCTAAAATAAACTTACAATATATTAGGTAAGTAAAATTAAATATGGTAAGTAAGAAATTATTATTATTAATATAATTTTAAAAAAATTATAACTAATTGTTTTATTGAAATATATAAATGAATAATATTTCTATGATAAATAATTAATAATTAATACTAATTACTTATATATATGTCTATTGTATAATTATACTTTTCATTTATGTTACATAAAATAATTGTAAAAATCTTCTTTCCCACTTAAAATATTTATATTAGAAATTATATGGTTTCACTGATTTAAAATGCCAACTAATGAAAATAATATATGTATAAAATGAATTAATTCAATATGTAATGATTTTCCAAATGAATTAATTAATAAAATTACATGTTTGCCAAAAAAAAAAGTTGTAATTCAGAAAAATTACAACAGTAAATTTGATTTATTAAATATAGTTTTAATCTTACTAGCATATTTTTAATTACACAAAATTAAAGTTTTTAATGAATTATTTCAAGTTATTTTGAAGAAAAATAATTGAAGATATATATATTTTATAAAATTATCTAAAAAAATTAATGGTCGACATGAAATTAATGTATATACCTTCAATTAAGGTGTTTCTCTCAAGCTATAAAAAAATATTATTTCCCTTCTAAATAAATAAACATATATCAAATTATAGAAATCAAAATAAATATAAACATTACTCTACATGTTAATTAAAAAGCTACCATCATTTTCTTTCTCAATTTCATTATACGGAAAGTATCAATCTACTAAAAATCATTAACGAATTAAAGAAAATGCAATTAATATGAATGAATTTAGGTCCAAATTATAGGCTTAAATTTTGGTCATCATTAAATTTGATATCTCCTATAATTGTATAAATACCTATAAATTGTAGTAAATGAAACATTATTTGGATCAAATGAGATGAAAAGATAATCATTTTTCAGTGGCAATCGGCAGAGGCAATGGAGCAATGGAGCAATGAAGCTTCCATAATCATGGTCATTTGTGCAACTCCTACATTGCGATGGATTTAGGTCATACAAAATTTAATTTCTTTTGCAATTCTATTGTTATTGCTCCAAGTAGTGTAGGGTTTTTTTATACTTCAAATTTAAGTTTTGACTGTAATGAAACTTTATATTAGAGTCACCAAAATTGTAATGAATTTTGCATTTATTGTATTCAATACATTCGCTCAATTTAATTTTCCAGATTTTTATGTGTTTACATTGTAGTCGTTGTAGTATTGGTAAGAATATTATTTATGCTTTTTTATTTAATTTCTAAAAACAATTTGTTGCATTTTCTAATTTGTAATATTGCACCGATATTATATTTCACTATGAAAATTATCATATTGTTGTTTGGATGTGATTTTTGCTTATTTGATAGGCACAAATACATGTCCATATATTCATAAGCTTTTACAACGAGTTGATTTAACAAACAAATTTATGATTTAGATCAAGCGGAAAAGAAAAATAAAATAATAATTCTACTTACTTTTTATTAGATAAGTATTTCATTTATATCATATATATGATTCAATTAATGAGTTTAAGATATATTGTCTTGGGAAACCTATTTATAAACGAAATGGAGGTAACTATAAATTGTACATACTTTTATTGTATTCTACTTACAGTAATCTTTCTATTTTATTGTCTTTTGTTTATCAATTTAAAAATTTCTCTGTGTTAGTACTGCATTTAAATTAGTATTTTGTAATAGCATTATTCATGTATTGCAATTGTAATTTAATCTCTGTTCAGTATTTATTTATTGACAGTTCATACAAAATCTATATCAGTACTATTCTTAAGAGCAAGACTCTCAAAGATTTTTTTTTTGTTCAAAAAAAAAAGTTCTGAAATTAATTATTAAAAATTATGAAAATAAATTGATACAATCCATCTATTATAGAAATAATGAGAAATATTAAATCAAGACAAGAAGAATTTATCATTTTTTTTATGTTTTGAAACAAAATAATTATAGAAAATAATAACTATATGGTTACCTTTTACATTTCTTAAGTAAATATATTATATTTTTATTAACTATATTCGTGATTTATTTTATATTTTCACCTATAAATATTATGTTCACATGAACTATATATGTTAACAAAGCATATTTTATATATTCAGAAATATTAAAGTAATCATTTTACAAACATAAATAAAATGAATTGGACAATTTGTTGATTATGTAAAAAAATAAATTAGTTGATTTATTTATTTTTTGAACGTAGTTATTAGGATTAATGGGTATTTCAAATGTAGGGGTGAGCAAAAACGAACTGAAACCACCAAATTGAACTGAACTGGCGATTTCGATTTGATTTTTTAGTACATTCGATTTCGATTTGTTCAAATTTTTTTAGAATTTTTTATTTTCGATTCGGTTTAAAAACCAAACCGAACCAAACATAGATTATAGATATATTTTTATATTAATTTATATATTAAAATAATAAAATACATAAAGTTAAATTACAAAATTTTTATTTTATTTTAAATCTCTAAATTAAACATAAATTAAAATACATAATACGTTAAAATATATATTTTAATTGAAGTATCTTATAAAAATGTGCAGGGAATTTCGGTTGAAACTGAAACCGTCGATTTGCTTCAGTTTGATTAATACTGCCAAACCATACTGAAACAACTTATTCGGTGCAGTTTAGTTTGTACAATATTAACGGGTCAGTTCGATCTGCATTTGTGTATTAATTGAATTTTTTTGTGAGGATTTACTTGAATTAAATATAATACACAAATTTTTATTTAATTCAAATCGCTATTATTATATGGATTTTTTAATGTAAATATTGTTTATGCGTATATAATATATATTATTAAAAAAAAACTGATAGAATATATAAATGGGTTGTACAAATAAAAATATCTATTTCATTGGTGACTACATGCAAATTAGGCTACTTAAAATTATAATATATTTTCTAACATTTAACAAGAAGCTTAAATTAAATATTAACTTTAGATTAGTTTTAATGTATTGAATTCTAAATTAAATATTAAATGACAAATAAAGTGGGTGTAGTGTAAGAATATGTACTTTATAATCATGATTACTATTTGAATCTCAATGGCTTCTTAAAATGACATATATTTTAAAATTTTTGAATGAATAAATTAAGATTTAATGTATCGTTATTATTAATACTATATATTTATTTCAAACATTAGTATACACTCACAAATATTTTACCTTGAAGTTTAATTAATCAATAATGTAAGGAAAAACATATTTAAGCGGGTGATCAAATATACATTTAATTATATTATTAAAATTGTACATTAATGTACAACTTATTTTAGATTATGATATATTTAGGTATAATATTTCTAAGTATAATATATATATATATATATATATATATATATATATGATCATATACTAACCAATTTTCATATGCTAACATGCTAACTAGGAAATACTTTTCATGGCTGAAAAATGCAAAGGCAAATGCATCATTTTTAATGCATAATTGATGCACTGATCATTTTATATGCGGAATTGGTGCATATTTTATCAAAACATAAATACAATAACATTTTATACGTTGATTTGGTGCATTTTTTAAAAGTGCATCAATCCTATACAAAAAATGCTCCTGAGTAGCTACATTTTTTTCCACTATATAATGCATTTCAGTTTTGGACATGTGCATTTTATAGTTATTATTTAAAGAGGTGTTATCATATAATTATTACCCTATATATATATATAAAGCACACTATATTTCAAATTTAAAATAAATTAACTAAGCATAAGTTTAAGAAAAAGTTTAATAATTGACTTTTTTCTAATAGCAATACGTTAATTTAAACTCAAAATTAGATGTACCCGAGAAAGCTCGAATTCATAATTTCTTTATCACAATTTAGGAGTGAGCAACGAGTGGTTCGGTTTGAAATTCTAGCTGAATTCGCAAAACCACGAATCCGCAAATTTTTTAAAATTCAACCTGAACCGCCCGAATCAAAATATGTAGACCACACCGAAAATCCAATTTTATTTCCATATGCAGAGAATGGATATAATGAAGAGATTTCACTGCAGTCAACTGTTAAGAAAAATAGTTCTCGTGCTAGGAAGACGGTAAGCCAGAGGGAGTTCTTCGCATACCGATTACACGAACGTATATCATGATCGAATCATATATTATCATCGAGAAGATTATTACAATAATTTATTGTGGATGCCTACACTATGATTGAGTCTTCTAGACTGAATTATATTAGATTAAACCAAAGCAAATTGTGTTGTGATATCTATAAAGGGTTAGCAGAAGCTATTGTACGTGGTGAAGATAATCCATCTACTAGAAGAAAGAGATTTATCTTACCATCAAGTTTTACTGGTGGAGCACGATATATGATTCAAAACTATCAAGATGCAATGACTATATGCAATTAGGGCGGATATAAAGATTTATTTATCACTCTTACATGTAATCCTAAATGGCCTGAATTAGTTCGATTCTTGAATGCAGATAACTTGAATGCAAAAGATAGACCAGGTATTGTTACTTTGAGTATTCAAGTTGAAGTTAAATGAATTAATGAAGGATGTGCGACATAACAAAATCTTTGGAAAATTTATCGCATGTATTTAGTATTTTAATAATATTCAATTTTTATACAAATGTTTTAATATTATTTGTTTCATACACGTATATTATATTTTTTAACAATATATTTTCTTATTAAATATCATTTCATATTTTTTTCGTACAACGATCTATACTATTGATTTCCAAAAGAGAGGATTACTTCATGCATATATATTAATAATTTTGGCTAAAGAGGACAAGTATCATTCGGCTGAACATATTGATAAGATCATATCAGCTAAAATACCAGACAAAAATGAGGATCCAAAATATCACAATGTTATTTCTAACTTCATGATGCATGGACTGTGTGACACTGCTAGAAGAAACTCATTGTGCATGTTAAACGGAAAGTGCACCAAAAGTTTTCCAAAAAGATTTGTGAATGTTATCATGATTGATGATGATGGATATCCTGTTTATCGAAGAAAGAATAATGGTAGGACAATCAAGAATTTTGTGATATACTTGGTTAATAGATATGTCGTGCCTCACAATAAATAATTATTAATTAAGTATGGTGGTCACATCAACGTAGAATGGTGTAACCAATCAATAGCCATAAAGTATTTATTCAAGTACATAAAAAAAAGAAATAACAGAGTTACTGCCAGGTTTTCTCGAAGTATAATAGATCAAAATAATGGTAGTGATGTTGATGAAGTTGATATGTAGTACGATTGTAGATATATTTCACCTTGCGAAGCCGCTTGGAGAATATATTCATTTGCTATTAACTTCAGAGATCCACCTGTTCAGAGACTTTGTTTTCATCAAGAGAATGAGCAATGCATGATATTTTCTGAACATGATGACATTATGTCAGTTGTTAATTGAGATGCAGTTGCACAAATCATGTTTCTTGCATTGTTTGAGGCAAACAAGTTGTATCCATAAGCAAATAAATTGACATATTGTGAATTTCCAACAAAATTTGTTTAGAGTAAGAACTCACACATGTGAACAAAAAGAAAGATATAGATGTCAATTGGAATGGTATTTTATGTAGCTACAGGTGCTGGTGATAACCATTATTTAAGGATGTTGATTAATTTTGTTCGTAGAGCAAAATGTCATGCTGACATGAGACATTTCAATGGTATTTTGTATAATACATATCGTGATGCATGTTATGCATTGGGATTACTCGAAGACGACAAAGAGTACATAGATGGAATAGAGGAGCCAAGTCGTTAGGGAAATGCTTATTTACAGAGACAGTTATTTGCAAATTTATAAATTGCAAAATCAATGAGCATACGTGATAATGTTTGTGAAGCAACTTGAAAATATTTATCTGATGATATATAATACAATAGATGCCTCATTTCAAACAATCAAGGTATGTCATTTTTTTCATTATATCAATAACTATACAAGTTATTAAATGCATATTTATAAATTTAAATCGTTATCTAACTAAATTTAGAATTATATTAAAATAAAGAGATAAATTATTTTACTTTTATTAGTTTTTTAACATTACTAATTTTAGTAAAATATATATGTTAAATAGAAGACTCTACGATATTTAATTTTATTTCTATATAAATTTTTAATAATATATATTTATTCAAAAGTTCAAGTTTTGTCAAGCATTGTCATAAAATATTTATTAAATATTTTTTTTGAAGATTTATATCTCAATAATGATGAGTTAAAGAAACACGCTCTTGACGAATTGGAGAAGATATTACAAAGATCAGGCTTCACTTTGAAAGATTATACGGGAATGCCAACTGATTTTGCTGAGGTAATCATGCATGTCGGCAATAATTTAACAATGGATGAATTGAGCTATGATCGTCTACAACTTGCAAGAGATCATGGATCTAATATGCGTAAGTTGACAGATGAACAAAAAATAGTATATGATTCTATTATTGAAAAATGTTATTCAAATAATGACGGACTCTTCTTTGTATATGGATACGAAGGAACCGGAAAAACTTTTATTTAGAAAACATTATCTACAGGGTTGAGATCAAAAGATAAAATTGTATTAAATATTGCATCCAGTGAAATTGCATCTTTGTCATTGCCCGATGGTAGGACAACTCACTCGCGCTTTGCTATTCCGATTAATGTAAACAAAATTTCCATATGTTGCATAGAACAAAGTAGTCAATTAGCCGAGTGGTTGATACGTTGTAGGCTCATAATATGGGATGAAGCACCTATGTTGCACAACATCGTTTTGAAGCATTCGATAAGGCGATGAGAAATATAATGCGATTCCAAAATACACAAAGCTATAATCTACCATTTGGAGAAAATAAAGTTGTGTTTGTAGGTGATTTCAGACAAATTTTGTCTGTCATTCAAAAAGGCAGCAGATGTGATTTAGTTAATGCAACAATTAACTCATCGTATTTATGGCGTCACGTATGTATTTTGAGATTGATGAAGAACATGCGTTTGAATGTAATTCGTGACGAAATGGAGTCTTCATAACTTGAAGAATTTGATGAGTGGGTTGCATCAATTTGGGATGAAAATATGGGTCAACCAAATGATGGCGATGGAGTTATTCATATTTCTAAAGATATTAGCATTAAATTTGACAGTGATCCAATTAAAGCTATTGTTGATAGAACATATCCTACAACTGGTGTTGGATGAACAAATGTTTCTTTTTTGGAGCATAGAGCTATTTTGGCACTTACTAATAATATGTTGAGATAGTTAATCAGTATATGTTATCATTGAATAATAATATTGGCAAAGTATATTTAAGTTCGAATTCATTGTGTTGAACGAAAAGCATATCTGATGTTCTTAATGAGATGCACACTCCATAATTTTTTAATACATTGAAGTGTTCTGGATTACCAAACCATGAGATGAAATTAAAAATTGGGGCACCGATTATGTTAAAGAATATTGATCATTCAACTGGTTTATGCAATGGTATTCGGTTGATTTTGACACAACTTAGTAATCATGTAATTGAGGTCAAGATTTTAAGTGGAAAGAATGTTGGTGATAAGGTATTAATTCCTAGGATGACTATTTTTCCATCTGATCATCGAATTTCATTCAAATTTTAGTGAAGACAATTTCCAATACAAATGTCATATGCTATGACAATACATAAGAGCCGCGGACAGTCACCTTCACATGTGGGAATTTTACTAGCAAACCAGTATTTTCTCATGGACAGTTGTATGTAGTTGTGTCTAGGGTCACAAGTCCCGCTGGATTAAAGATCTTAGTTTGTGACAAAGACAACAATGTGTCGGAAAATTCAAATGTTGTGTACAAGGAAGTTTTTCAGAATTTGTAATAAATTTTAGTATTTGATATATAAATGATCAATTGTCATAATATTAGATCATTTTATTTTTTACTTATATATGATTTAAATTTCAATTATCATAATTATATTATATACATATATATTATTTTAAAATAAAAAATATTATAATAATTAATGTTCATTAAATAAACATATAAACCGCGCAACGCGCGGGCAGCAATCTAGTAAGTTTTAAAATAAAATTATAAATGCGCGCCGATTAGAAAGAAATCAGCGTTTCTAGGGTAACAATTTGGGTAAGAGAAGAGAATTTCATAAATTTTTAGATAATATATATTTGGAAAAAGATGGAATGTCGGGGGTATTCAAGAGCAAATTAAAAGACCTGCAGCAGTCGTTAATTGTAATTATCAGCCCACAATTTCTTTTGCAATCTGCCATTTGAAGGAAATATTCTTTTGGAATTGCGTTGCTGTATTAACTAAATGATCACGAAATTAGAGAAGCTTCCCCTTGGATTTGTGAGATAATCCATGCCAACAAGGTGTGTGCTGCTGGGAATTCCATTATCTGTTGCATTCGTTATAATTTGCATCGATTGGTTGCAGCACGCGCAGCCTTCAAAAATGGTATATCGTTTAGGTTCGATCAAGAGGATCCGATTGAATCCCAACTTCGGAGTAGAGTTTCGCTCACTTATGTGGGCACATGCTAATATACTCACGTGTTGATCAAATAATATAGTATTTGTAGTGGCATCAATTTTAATAAAATTTTACGCAACAAAAAAATTACAAAACCAAATAAATGTAACTAAATTTTATATTCATCTACATTCTTTGCCCCTTTATATACTTTTTTTTCTTTATATTCAATTTTTCTTTCCTTTACAACCTAAAAATAAAGGAAGCTATCCATAAAAATATTCATGTATCAATATACCATTGAAACCGAAAATAAAAAATATATTCATGTTAGGAAGGGCTGGAGCCAGCCCCCCATATTCCATATACTTAGATCTGATAATGAATACAAGCTCATGAAGTTTTCTACTTTGTAGTATAATAATTAAATACTTAGTTATGACTTACGAGTTCAAATAATGTTGTTTGTAATTTCTTTCCATTTATACATTCTACCACTCTATATAAAAGAATATACCGATTGAGTGAGGTGGATATGGAAGATGCGGTTGGTATGGTTGAAATTGAAACTATGGATTCTATATATATGAAATTCTTACAAATCTATAAATTGTATAATCGAGGTTAAATCCAATTCAATACACAAGTAGAAAAACATATGCTATAAACAAATTTTTATACAAGTTTTGTTCTTTTGCAAGATAATTTTTAAAATTTTAATTTAACACTTCATAGTTATTCGATTAGTATTAACATACATATATTTTTTAAAAAAAATTAAATTAGTGTACACTATTTAAAGACTTTTTTACGACTTTTATGCATATATATAACTTAACCAAAAATCAGAAAAACAGCTTACAACTAATAATAAACATAGCTCATGAGTTGTAAACATTGATGCTACTTAAATTTCGTTAGAGAAAAGGAGGGCCATGCTACTACAAACTAGAGTAATGGACGCCGGCTTGAAAAAGACTAAATACTATTTAATTAAATTACGGCCATTATTTATAGCTATGGCGGCAACCCCATCGCACAACTTTCATTCAAAATTCATTTTCATTGTACTAAAATAATTTAATGAAATCTGCCTCAAAATGTTTTCTGGGACCAAACATCCTTCCTTATTTTCCAAACCATGTTCTCATAGAAATAATATTTGAATGCTATTTTTTTTTTATAACATAACAATAAGGCCCACTTTGAGATTCAACAAATATTAAGCATATTTTATTGATCATTGTTGAGGACGTTAATCACAATCTCAAGACTACGGAAATATACTATTATTGCCATATAATATTCCACAACAATTAAAATTTTAAAAGAACACAAATTAGCTAGGATTATATATTAATCAATTTTAATAATCAAACATTAAAATAAAACAGAAAATTAATTACTAAAAATTATACTCCCTCCGTCCTAAAACATTAGTCATGTTTTCTTTTTTCGTCTGTCCCAAACAATTGTCCTCTTTCCTAAAATGAAAAATTAATGCACACTTACTAATAAAATACTAATTTTCTCTTTCTCTACTCGCATTGGTATCTGTGCCGGAATGAAACAAGACTAATATTTAGGGATGGAGGAAGTATATACGATGTTGAATAAATTTTAGTAGGTTTAAGTTGAAGATATGATAATGTTAATTACTGCTAGGCTGCTCTTCATAATTAAGTGGTCGAAACTCGAACCCTTCCTTTAATAACAATAAATATGTACAGTCCTATTTGTGCTTCTAAATCTAAAATCCCACCTATGAATATGATGTGTCGGATTCATTTAATATTTACAGTTAATTTACAAAATTTAACACTACAATCACTTGTTTTTTTCACATAATTTTAAAGAAGTTACAAATCATAACATAAAATTTAATATATATTATAATTTTAAGTGCTTAAGTTTTTGGGATCGGTATTCGGAACCGGAACCATGAATCCAGTTTTCATGTACTATTATATCACTAAAAAAAATGCAAAATAACGACTGAATTTTCCGTCAAACATTATCAAAAGTTATTTAAGAAAAATAATATATTTGAACAAACATCGAACATTACCTTTATAAATAAAATTAATGATTCTTTTGTCATTAATTATTTTTCTCACTTTCATAATATTACCAAATATGGAAATTTTATCATATAATTAGCCTCTTAGATAATTATATGTACCAAATAAGTCTCATATTCTGGGTGTAGTGTTGAAAGCATCTTGCTATGACAGAGAAGTCATGAACTTGAATTTTTCTCGGTCATGACTCGAGTTTTCACGAAAATATATGAGTGTGTGAGTTTTGAATTACTGCATTATATATATGACAATTGATTTTTTCATAGGGTTGATAATATTCAATTAAAACTTATAATTACTTTTTGGACTTAATAATATAATTTTGTTATATATATTAATGTCGGAAAATTTAAAATAATTTGCTTTGATTTTTATAGTAATTATTAAAAAAATAATAAAGTTTAATTTAGTAATAAATAATTGAGAATGTAATCGCCCAACTACTCAGATGCTAATTCATTGCTAAATTAGTACTCCAGTTCTAAAAAGGTTAATGAGAAAACCAAATTCAGGTAAAGTTTGGAAGTTTGTTGGACAATTAGGCCTTTTCTTAATGAATTTAAAACACTAAAATTGATGGAATTCAAGAAGGGAAAATAAAAAAATTCAAAGGGCCAACTGACCGAGTCAAGAAGACTTTCCACCCCCCAAACTCAAGTCCAAATCGAACCCGATTCTGCTCCCGCGAACATTGAATTCTTCATTTTTCAGTTTAGAAATCAGAATTTCTGAATTCTGATATGACCATTCCGTCAAACACGCCCTAACTATACATACCCACACACACACGAGAAAATCCATTTCTCTCCACACACACACACACGTCTCTGCATCTATTTGTGGATACCTCCTTCGCAATTTCAATGGCGGTTGCGGTTGCGGTGGCAGAGCCTTTCATCCCAAGCCAAATGACTCTCCCCAGCCCCCATCCTAAGCCCTTGCGAGTCTGCTTTTCCTACGCAGCCTACGCCAAGAATGTCATCAATTATCTCCACTCTTCTAATATCCCGGTCGACGCCGCCCTCTCCGAGGCCGAATTATCGGCCGTCGAGTCCGCCTTCAATTTCTCTTTCCCGCCGGACCTCCGCTCCATCCTCCAAGAAGGGCTCCCCGTCGGCCCGGGATTCCCCAACTGGCGGTCATCGTCCCAGCAGCAGCTCGACATTCTCACCAATCTTCCCATTCTCGGCATCTGCAAACAAGTTTCCAAGAATAGTTTCTGGATTGATTCATGGGGTGAGAGGCCGGAAGACAGCGATCGTGCTGTGACATTGGCGAAAGGGTTCTTGAAAAACGCGCCGGTCCTTGTGCCGATTTACCGGAACTTCTACATTCCGTCCACGCCGTGCGTCGCCGGGAACCCAGTTTTCTACGTGCATGGCGGGGACGTGAGGATATGGAGCTTCGACATTGCCGGGTTCTTCCAGCGGGTGGAGTTCGGAATGAGCTGCGGCGAGGAGGCTGTAAGGCTGCCGCGAAGGAACAGTAGTCTCTTCTCCGCGCCTGCGTGGGCGGCGACGGAGGCTCGGGATATAGAATTCTGGACGGAGCTGGCAACGCGTGATGACGCGCAAGGGTGGTGGAGCGGGGAGCTGGGGGGGTGTTTGGAGGAGGTGTGGTGGAGGTTGAGGGATGGGGGGTGGAAGGAGGAGGATGTTAGGGAGATGATGATGATAGACGGCGGCAGCGGCGGTTGTGATGAGCCGGCGGATGTGGAGTGGCGCGTGAGCTCGATGGCGGAGAGGTTGTTGAGTGCGGGGTGGAGCACGGAAGATGTGGTGGAGCTGCTTGGATCTCCAGACGATGTTCATGGGAACGGAGTGGATGATGGAGACTATTGCTTCGATTTCCGTCGTAGACCAAGTTGTGATGATAAAAACCTTAACACTATCAGCCCTTCATTTTGATTTTCTTCTCCTTTTTTTTATTCCCTCAAAATAATCGTTCTCTTTCTCAAAACCAATCCATTTTGGCTGTTTTTTTAAGGGGGAAAAAACTGATTGAATTAACAAGATTTCATATTTTTGGAATAATTTGTTTTGAAAAACAAAAAACTTATAAAGTATTAGTAAATTGCTTAAAGCATGGAAAAAAATCTAATTACCGCACCTAAGAAGCAATAGGGTGATTTCATACATTACACAAACTTTTTCATTTCAATATTTTATTTTACAAAAAATATTATAATAGTGGATTGATTTACTATATTAACTCTCAAGTCTCAACCTCCATTTAAATCCTGATAAAAACAAATAAATAGAAGCCCCCCCTCACCATTATCTCGAAATGTATGGGGGAATCTGCAAATATTTGAAATGTAAGGGAGGTGAACGTGATTATCCCATTATAGAATGTAACTGAACAACGCTTTTCTAGCATTTTTAATCTGCCATTCCACGACTTTCGGTTTTCAACGCGAAAGCGTGTTAACTGCAGCATCAGCCGGAGTCATTTTACTGCTATTGAATCGGTGTACACATTACAGAAAACCGAGGGGAAATACACACGAATGGCGACGGCGATGATGAGATCTGGCATCCGCAACGCCCTGCGCGGCGGCGCATCCACCCCACGCTTTTCACCAGCATCGAAGCGATCTTTCTCCGCTTCATCCCACCACGACGAGGCTTGTAATATCTTGTTTCTGTCTTCGTGTTTGGTTGGAATCGAGGATTTTATTTTCTTTTTTGGAGCAAACAGATTTAGGGTTTCAATGGCATTTGATCTACTATGTGTAACTTATGTTTCCTTTCAGCTATAGCTGGTATTTGATTTTAATTTGATGTTCTGATTGAAACCCCAAATGAATTGGTTTGGTTTGATTTGATTTGATTTAAATGTATTTTTTATTACATTTTTTTTCACCCCCGTGTTTGATGCAGCTGAAGCGTCGAAGTGGGAGAAGATAACATATTTGGGAATGGCGGCATGTACTACTCTTGCTGTCTTTATCCTCTCCAAGGGCCATGCGCACCACGACGAGCCTCCGGTAAGAATCTTGTCTAGGGTTGTCTCAATTACATAAAGATATTTTTTTTAAAGAATGACAAGCTTCGGAATCTTAAAGAGCACTGTCATTGTTTCTGTTGCAGGCATACCCATATTTACATATCCGTAATAAGGAGTTTCCTTGGGGTAACCCTTCTTTCTATGACTTGTTTATATGATGACAATGCTTGTTTATCCTATAAGGCTTTCTGTTAGTTGACTGTTGTAAATACATAGGGTTTCTTCATGTTTGCCTAATTATTAATGTGAATGTAGTTTGGCAATTGGCATTTGATCTGTCTGGTAATTATCATGGGAAAGCCTTTTTTTTATTCTTGGCGATTACTTTCTATTTTGATTATTAGCTTTCGAGTCCTCTTTAACATGATACATACCTGAATGTTGGTTTGATCCGATGTTTGTTAATGATCATGTGTTGCTGAGAGGACCTAATATGTAGTCTGATATAAGGACATAAGATGATTTTCCTTTGGAAGTTTGGGGGGTACGCTGCCCATAATGAAAGTATATTTATGTAGAATGTAGATATTCTTGCGCACAACTCACTATTAAAACTTGTATGGATATATTATCCAATGAATGATATTTTGAGGTGCATAAATGCTATTTTCTTTTAAGGAGATTATATGGACTTTAATCTGAAAACCATCTATTTGATCTTCAGGTCCAGATGGTCTTTTTGAGATAAAGGAGCATCATTGAATCTTCCAGGGCATACATTGTGCCCCTTGGAATAACTGGTGTTTTACTTTATTTCTTCTACACATTTGAACTTGTGTTGTTTGGATGCCGTACAGCGGACAAAATCTGGAACCAGAAATTTGAGTTGCAGATTGGATGTTTTTCACCTTTCAGTTTTCTCTTTCCATCTTTTATTCTTCATGCAAACTGAAACCCATGAATAAATGAAGTGGCTTTCCCACATCTATTCTGACGGTGTTAGATCAGAATACTTGTTGATCTTTTGCTAAATGAACCCTCAGAGAGAAGAAAGATTTGTGGAATTTGTATTCTTTTGTTTGATTAGTGTTGAATCATGGATATTATCCACAACACCACGCAATTGTGAATGTTTGATATTTATCATATTGCAATCAAATCAAGTAACTGAAAATTTTATAATGTGTGCTTTCATATCAAGTGATGGATCAAGATGCAATGAATCACAATATTATAAATATCTTACCAGTTGTATTCTCAAGTCACAGAAACATTTAGATGGCAATTAATGAACACAAATTCCAAATTTGACACGGACGGAATGCTTCCATACTGATACATCATGCTGCTTGATGAGTAGCAGTCATCAGCAGCAAGTAATGATACAAGTATTACAATAAATGCCTTTTCAAGGCATAAAAATGGAAATAGGTGTAATAATCTAAAGCAAAAAATATCTTTTGGACTGCAACAAATCTTCCATCACTTGGCAGTTGCCTCGTGGTTGGTGGCTTCGGCTCCTTGTGGAAGGGCATCCAGGTCTGTCCGAGCCTCTTTCTCTTCCTGCGGAATTGTGGAGATGGAGTCAGCTTGATCTTGCTGGCCAGAACCAGAATCAGATGAGTTTTCCAGATTACTTTCGCTTGAATCTGCGCCATTGCTGTCACTATAGGAAGTTGTTTTATCATCTTCTCCAGAATCAGATTTCTGAGGCCCTGTTGAGTCATCCCCGTTTTCATTTGAAGCTTCAGAGTTGTTTCCCTCCCCTCTGGAAGTGTTAGTTTCGACGTTTTGCCCCTCAGCTGCACCAGATTCACTGGAATTGGGAGAGTCATTTGAACCCTCTTTTTCCACGTCCAAGTTCTCATTTGACTTCTCTTCCCCATTGGAACTTACCAAACTCACGTTCTCCACAGCTGTTCCATTTTGAGAACTCTGAACCATGTTTTCATTGACATTTTCTCCCACACTGCTGCCTTCCTTTGCACCATCAGTAGTTTCATCGGCTATGGATGAGTTTGGTTGTTCGGTTGAACTATCTTTCCTTTTCTCATCTTTGTTGATTTCTTCCTGCTCTTTATTACCTTCTCCATCCTTCACACTGTTCCCCTCCTCATTGTTATTCTCTTCTGTAACTTCCTGAATTGTCGTCGGATTCTGTTCCTGTTGCGACACCTCACTGTCACCATCCTTTTTCTCCCCCTCTTCCTTTAATTCTTCACTGCTGTCATCATCTCCAGTTGCTTCCTCACTTTTGTTGTCAGTGCTGTCATTCTTTTCTTTTGTTTCTTCATTCGTCGTCTCTTTGCTCTCATCGTTGCTCTCACTCTCTCCTCCTGTTGTTTCCTCACTCTTATTCTCGTTGCTATCAGCCGTATCTTCACCATTATTCTCAGTGTTGTCATTCTCCCCACTTGTTTCCTCGCTCTTCTTCTCGGAGCTCTCCTCCTGTCCCGCTGTTTCTTCAGTTTTCAACTCAGTGCTCTCGTTCAGTCCAGTAGTTTCTTCATTTTCGTTCCCCAAACTCGCGCTTTCGGTTATATCTTCACTCTTGTTCTCCTTTGTTTCTTCAGTTGCGTTATCCTCTAACTTGTCTTCACCTGTAGTCTCATTTTCAGTGTTTTCATTGACATCATAATGTTCAACATTCTCTTCACTTCCTCCGACTACCTTCTCTTCCCCATCACCGTTGTTCTCACTAACATCTCCTCCATTACTTCCACCATCTTCTTCTTTGGTTTCACGTTCACCGTCGTCGTCAGCAGAGCTTCCTTCATTCTCACCCTCTTGTGCTGTTTTCCCCTGCTCGTCAGGCTTGTTTTCATCATCAAAATGTCCCTGTTCCTCCTCAGCTTCACTATCCATCTCCATCTTGGGCTGGAGATCCTTCCTCCCTAGCTCCATCTTGGTCCCCTTCTTGTGCTGCACCTGGTAAAGCAACCACACGCAAATTCCCAGCACCAAAGATATCTGCAACACATGCTTCACTTTGATTCCCTTATTTCTCTGGTTTCTACGCGGTGATTGCTTGAACATGATGCTGCAATTGAAAATGTGTGCTTTATCAGGAGTTGCCAGTAAATATCAATCACATGCCACATTCACAATGGGTTTGCACATTGTTTACGAGAGATGAGATGATATCAACACAAATGGAGAACCTCAACAAAAACAGTTGTAATTATTATAAATCGACACACAAACACATTCTCAGAGCACTTCATAATACCAAAAATATCAACACACTAGAATACAGACGACAACATCGCTGCATTATAGTCTTGCTCATTCAATTTTCATCAGATCTAACCAGTTCACTCTTTCGTTAGATCCAACTGAAGCCTATCAGAAAGTGTATGACAGTTCCAAAGGTAAGCAAAATAAATGGGATGCAAACAGTCTCAACTCAATAGAATTGAAACAGAAGCAGACTCGAAGTTCAAACATGTAACTTTCCCTTTCGGCATCACAAATACAAAGCATTCAAACTCATACAGCTCAGTTAACTTTGGGCAATACTTACTAAAAACGAGGCAATACTTGAGTGCTATAAACAGATCGAAAATCCCCGAGCCCAAAACACAATCAAACAGATCCACGTATAATTTCCCATCACATTGCAGGATCAATGGCTAAAAGAAAAGATCAAGAAAGTTGACAAGTAAAAAGGATGAACCTGATACCAGTAAGGCCGATTGGGCGCTACAAATCCCAGTTTAAGGAGGGAAAAAGATTGTTTTCCCCCTTTTGTGGCAAGGAGTAAGCGCAGCGCTGCGCCGCGAGTAAAGATAATGTGCAAAAGAGATTTTGATTGGTGGGTGTGAAGTAGACTTCCGAAGGTCAAACGAGGTTTTCAGAATAGACTGTCTAAGCAGTGGAAATAGATCTAAAATCTGCCACTACCATGTATGGTTGTGAAGCGAGCCGGTGTTTGAGGAGAGAGTGAGAACTACGCTTTACTTGGGGAAGTCTGAAAGGGAACCGACACTCTGGTGATTAAAACTGTATTGACATGGATTCAGTGAAAACCAAAGGGAAGAGCAAGTGGGCCGTGCCGGCAGTTAATTTGCCTTGTTTCCAATCACATGTTCATTTTAACTTCCATTCTTGTTTTATACTTTCATTGCAGAATTCGCGTCTTCCTCAACGATGCAGGCGGCATAACACACTCGGGGTAAAACGAAAAAATTAAAACAAAATAAGTATAAGAATGAACAATGAAAAAACCCATAAACCTGTAACCTAATCATGCATTTGAAGGTTGAGTAATTATTATCCTAATATTAAGATGATTATTATTGAGGTTTGATTCGTATAGATACGGAATCCCAAGAACATCCAGGAAATAACCGAATGCAAAAGAATAGATAATATGAAAAACAATAGGCGAAAATATGAACGATAATGAAATACTATAAATAATACAAATGGAGTAAAATTAACGGGCAAACAATCAACAAATACAACGAGCTAACGAAAATAGAGTTTAGACACTTATTCAAATTGCATTTGTAAATTATAAGCCGATGAGCTCAAGCAAGTCAATCACAAGTAGTTCAACTAAAAACGAGTGCAATAATAAGTTTTCAAGTGTGTAAAGATGATGAAGATTAGATGTTGATTTTCGGTATTTATTTAACTTATGAAAGGTTAAGGGTTTTTGGATTGCGCTCTAAGTTGTTGCAACGTCTTTGCCGTTCGTGACCTCCGAAATTACGGTGCCCTTATCCAGACCTGTTTTCAGGGTGTCCGTATCTTCAACGAACTGCTGTCTTTAGTCGGTACCTCATTGTCGAACTACCTTTTTGGCTGAGTTGGGTCATATTTGTCCGGCCTTGTGACCTGTTGGGCTTAGTGGGCCTTCGAGCTGGGCCGTTTTGATATGTGATCCCAACAATTATTATGTTTGTAAAAAGTATTCAGTACGTAAAAGTTTATGTGAATGAAAGTTTTTTGAGATCGAATCCTCACTTTTTTTTCCTTATTAAAAAAGAAAAAAAAATGATAAATAATCATCCATTTTGTCCATCATCTAAACTTAATCTCTAATTCCAGAACTTTTGAACTTATCCAAACTCTAAAAAGTAGAACGTAACTTTCACACTAATTATAAAAACAAATAGTAAAAGTATGAATAATCAATTGAAAATAGAATAATATATGGAGCGAGAGAGATATTCAGGCCCATCCTTATCCGAAAAGAATCTGGGCTATGTTTGGGCCTTTGGTATAGAATCAAAAGTCAAAATCACGGTAAAGACGAGCCCAACAAGACGACGTGGCAGGTTTTGGAGCGCAATTCATATTCCCACGGCCACGGGGTTAGTTTTACAATATCTTTCTGGTTTTCTATCTAATTTCTTAGATTTAGTATTGAGGTTTTAAGTTCAACCCTCGGAAGTCGGAACGGCAGCTACAGCACGAAAATGTTTACGAAACTTCTATCCACAGTTGTCCGCCGCAATCCAATCCAGGCCCGTCGCTTCCTCACTGCAACGGCATCGGCCGCTGTGGAGCCTGTTGAGGAGGAGTCGAGCGGATTAAAGATGAAAGGAGTCAAGATCTCCGGCAGACCTCTCTACCTCGATATGCAGGCAACTTCTCCGGTGGACCCCAGAGTTCTCGACGCTATGCTTCCCTATTATATCTCTCGGTACGGAAACCCTCACTCCCGCACCCATCTCTATGGCTGGGAATCAGAAAACGCCGTCGAATCAGCTCGAGCGCAGGTGGCCGCGCTAATAAACGCCTCGCCGAAGGAGATAATCTTCACCTCTGGTGCCACCGAGTCGAACAACATATCGGTGAAAGGCGTTATGCACTTCTACAAGGACAAGAAGCGTCACGTCATCACCACGCAGACGGAGCACAAGTGCGTGCTGGACTCGTGCCGGCATTTGCAGCAGGAGGGTTTCGATGTCACTTATCTTCCGGTTAAGAGCGATGGGCTCGTCGATTTGGAGAAGCTCCGTGCTGAAATCCGACCCGACACCGGCCTGGTTTCTGTGATGATGGTGAATAATGAGATTGGCGTGATACAACCACTTGCAGAAATTGCAAAAATATGCAAGGAATTTAATGTACCTTTGCATACTGATGCGGCACAGGCGTTGGGGAAGATTCCAATTGATGTTGATAAGATGAATATAAGTTTGATGTCGCTGAGCGGGCATAAGATCTACGGGCCGAAGGGGATCGGGGGTTTGTATATGAGGCGGCGGCCTAGGATTCGTGTGGAGCCCCAAATGAATGGGGGAGGGCAAGAGAGGGGTATAAGGAGCGGGACAGTCCCCACGCCTTTGGTTGTTGGGTTTGGTGCTGCTTGCGAGCTGGCCATGAAAGAAATGGAATATGATGACAAAAGGGTCGAAGCATTGCAGCAGCGGTTGTTGAATGGGATTAGAGGGAAATTAGAGGGTGTGGTGGTTAATGGGAGTGAGGAGAGCCGCTATCCGGGCAATTTGAACTTGTCGTTTGCCTTTGTTGAAGGGGAGAGCTTGTTAATGGGACTGAAGGAAGTGGCTGTATCGAGTGGTAGTGCTTGCACGAGTGCAAGTTTGGAGCCATCCTATGTGTTGAGGGCGTTAGGAGTGGAGGAAGATATGGCCCATACATCGATAAGATATGGGATAGGGAGATTCACAACTGAAGAGGAGATTGATAGGGCCGTGGAGCTCACAATAAGGCAGGTTGAGAAATTAAGAGAACTGAGCCCTCTGTATGAGATGCATAAGGATGGCATTGACATTAAGAGTATCCAATGGTCTCAACACTGAGTATTCGTGATATCATAGTCTTTCCTAATTGTGACCATGTTTTGTATGAAGCCCATGGAATTGCAGGCCAATCGTATGGAGTGCTTGCATTCTCTGCCCAGCACAATTTCTTGTGGGATATAGCAGGTCTTATATCTCTGTACATATTCAAGTTGGGTATGCAGTTACACTGATGCATAATCTATTCCTTCAAGAATACGGATTTTGAGGTTTACTCCATGACGTTGAGCAAATAAAATGTCCTGTCGTTTGTATGAAACTCTTGATAGTAGTTTGGGATTAGTAACACTTTTATTTCTTGTTGTCTGCCGTTTTGCACTTTTCCTGATTGACCATTTGGCAGCTTATAAAGCGGGGTTGTAGCTACATTCAAAACCTTATGTGTTATCCTTGTTAGATTCATGGCTGGGGTGTAGCAATTTTGCTGAATAAGTTCTAATACTTTTTTAATGTGATTGTATTTACTTATAATTCATTCGTTGTCACAGAAAATTCATCTTGTCCCCATTTTTTCACATCTTAAGTTGCGCAATTGAAGGTACTATTGGTTTCATCCTGCTGTAACCGGACTGTTCAAATAGACTTGGAAGAATTACTTCATTAACTTGATTGGTGTCCTTCACCAATACTCGAGCATCATTATTTTCATAAATTATCTTTATTAGGTAAATATCAGCTTTTGCAGCGACCTAATTAACCTCTCATTCTGAAGCTCCTCAACTAATGCCTATTGAATCACTTTCTGGCACTGATCTTAACTTGAGAACTCTACTCTGCATAATGCATAATTGAAGCACTTTAATATTTTGTTATTGAAGTCTTGTAGCCATTGCGGTTCTAAACTGCTGATAGGTATAACATTATCCATTTCATTGTGGTGCTAGTTTACAGGAAAAACCAATCAACTTTATATACAAATTTATGACCAATAGAACCAGAAAAGAGTGTGTTGCATGGTATTAGGAAATTATCACATTAAGCTAAGACTGGTTATAGTTTCATCCATTTATCTTGTTTCCTGGCTGTTAATTCCAATTTTATCCATTATTTGTAGGCGTAGAATTAAAAATAGAGTTTGAACATAATGCTGTATCCCAGTCCCACTGTGTTGGTGGGCTGAATGCAAGAGAATAGCCATATATATGCTCCGAAGGATATGGGTCTATTTTAAGACAGCTATGATGCTCTTGATTTGTCTTTATTAGTGATGCCCTGGTGCAGAACCTAAGTTGTCCAGAAAATTGATGCTTTCTTCTGCTGCTTCAAGGTTATGTACTGTCCTGGTCTTTCATAGAGATTTGTCAAGATTAGGTGAGATAAGATTTCTGTGAAAAATCTGCTGTTATCACTTATCTGGGGAATTATTTATGTTTTTGTCACAACTTGGTTTGAGATATACAACAAAGAAGATTATCATAAATTATGTGGAGAGATACAAGTATTTGTGGTGTCATCTACATTTAAGGAGGGATTGTTATAAATATGACGAAGGTGTTGTTACCAAGGTCAGGATTGGACTCTATACTTGATGTGTAACTGCACTTTGGCCTTGAGAAATATTTTGGGAATCAACTTCACTTTGGCCCAAACATATTCTTTTTACTATTGCTAGCAGGTTTTAGGACAGTGGAGAACACTTGATTTTTGTAATTTTCAAGAGTTGTCTTGTCTGAACGTGCATAGAATAGAGAAATGGAGTTGAGGTGGAGACAAGTGATATTTTTTTTTTTCATTTTTTGTGAAGAAAAGAAGAGAGACGTCTCATTTCACCTGATAAAACCTTTTCTTTGATACATTTCAGTCTGCTCTGCCCTTCATAGAAAAATAAGTTTTTGCTTGTTTTCCTCTTGTTTTAGGGTTTATGAAAATAGAAGGCAACTTTCATTTTGAGAAATTGGTGGCAGCAGTTGACCTTTTTGATGGGAATTTCATCTTAAGATGCTATCAGTGAAAATTAATTAATGCTACATCTTTTTTTTTTTTTTTTAAAAAGACAAGAAATATTGAATGGAAATGATAATTGAGTTGATTCATAGAAATATGTAGAATTTGTTAATAGGAAAATTAATTAAATAGTGGGTGTTGAAGAGAATGAGATGCAAGAATGTTGATAGAGAAAGGAAGGAGCAGTGGAAATAATTAGGCGGGCAAAGAGATGATGTGATATTCATACAAGTAGTTGGCCTCGATTTCTTGGAAAAACACTAGCATCACCATGCATGCCTATCCTAATTCCTACCCACCTACCTTACTTACCTATGTACTGTATATATATAATCAATAATGTGTTTAGAGCTGCTCCCAAATTGAGACAATTGATTTTTGCGTGTTGGATTGAACTTGGAGAAATGACATTTCTCTGTCAAAGATAGACCTATCGTAACGACGCTGCCAGGCCAGGCCAGCTGCGCCATGGATCTCTCTCTCTCTCTCTCTATTTTGGAGCCGCATCTCCTTTTCCTTTCACAATCCAAATTGCAATCTCGTCATTGTTATGGGAGTGGTGTGCTGTACGTTTGTTGCTTTTATTAGAAAACTGGGATCCATCCATCCCCCACACATCTCAGAAATCAAATATTTACCTGAGACACTCAATTAATTGATTCATATCATTTCATATCAATTATCATATCCACATATGGAAAAGTTGAAGATGCCCACAAAAGAGGCTGTAATTGCTTTCCCAGATGAGATGAGATGAGTAATCAAATTAAGTGGTTAATGAGAATACTACACAGTGAAGTGAAGTGAAGTCAAGGGTTGAAGATGAGGTCTCCGCATTTACACTTCCAGCTCATGGGCTTGTAATTCGAACTCCCTTCATCTCTGAACTCCGCCACCCCGCTTCCCCCCTTTATTTGCGGATTTGTCGGCACTTGTATGGCTTCGCACCGCGCGCATGTCCCGCACCGCCGCTCGCACCGCGGCGGCCTTGACCCTATTTGGGCCCTCCACATCGCCTTCTCTTCCTCCACTGTCTGCCCGCCCGCCCGATCAAACAATATTATTTAATCATCCATCATCTCATGATCCATTAATTTATTAATTAATCAAACTCGCACCAATTGATTACATATACATTACCTTGGAGCTGTGAGGTGTTTGAGAAAGTTTTCGCCCTGAAACATGCAAAAACATTACGACTAATAAATGGAAACTCTGATTGCTGCAACTGTATGAAAATATGTAGAGAGAGAGAGAGCATATATAGTTGAACAAATACCTTCAATGTTGAAGAACCTAGCATTGGAAGTGGTGGAAATGAGAAGAATGAGAATTGGAATGGCCAAAGTATGGGCGTAAATGCACACCATTGTGTGAGAAACTGAGTGTCAAGGAGCAGAGGAAGACAACATGCGACGATTGTAGGGGTGAAAACAGGGTAGTTTAAAAGATTTAGTTTGCGGTTGAAATTTTCGAAAAGTAGGAATTTCAACTGTGCGCTGCTTGAATCTACGTCACTAAGCAATTGCAGACAAGTAAGGTAAAGATGGAGATGGGAATTTTGACAACACAAAAGACAACCAATGAGACTATCAGACAGACACAGAGACAGAGACAGAGACAACCTTCAAACAACAAAAAAAAGTTTGAGAGAGAGGACTTCACATAGGTTGTTTTACATATATACAACCTACATTCTGGATTTGAAATGTGTTGTTATTACATTAAAATAATATTGCTCTTATATTTATACGAATAGATAGGTCAGTGACTTGTGTATATCATCCATCGGATTACAAGTTGATTGAATTCAAACTACTTTTCTGGTTTTTTTAAGAAATTAACTTAACTCATCAATTAAAATTCTTTCAATCGAATCAAACAAATACTGAACTTCGTTTTCAACTGAATCCAATCCCTTTTTTTCTATAATTTACCAAACTTAAAAAGTAAAAAAATAAATAAATAATAATAAAGTTTGTTGGGGTATAACTGAATAAGCCCACTAAAAAAACCTAAAACGAGGCCCACACATGTTCATATAGGCCGAATAATGGGCCGGCCCAAGCCAGACGAAGTGAAGAGTGATTGAGACAATTCGCGGGTGAGCAGAAGCTCAATAAAACCAGTTCGACAAAAGTCATCGAACTAGACATCTCGACAAAAAAAGAGACCACCTTCTTAGAAGAACGAATTAAGGAGAACTACATCTGGTGAGCTGCTCAATGGTCAAGAGGATGAAAGGATAAGCATGCGGAGATCTCGGAAGCGTTGGGGATAGAGACGTTGCATTGACCTCGATAAAGTCGAAGGTCGCTACCCAACAGCTTCGACGAAAGTCCAGGAAACTCTAACGCTTCCAAAACTTCTATAAATAGGCCTTTGTAAGCCGAATTTCGGCATCTAGTTTTTTCTATGTTAATATTCTCTTCATCAATCCTATTCTAAGTATTCTTGTGTTCATCGTCAAGCTCAATGCTACAGCAGATGAAGCTCGATCATACATATTGTAAAATCGGGATAAGTCTTTTGTTTTAGTCATACTGTATTTGTCTGTTTCTGAGTCTATTATTAGCAATACATTGCGAATTTGTGTTCGTTTGTTCCTTTTTTACTATTTTGATTTCAACTATATTTTGTCTATCTTTATTTCCTGCTTTATTCGGATAATAAGTTTTTGGGACTTGTATACATACAAAACAAACCTCAACAAAGTCCACTCTAAATAGGAACTTATTTGAGCTATTTGATTGATCACATACACAAATGAGATTTTAAAAAATATACTCCATAATTTTTAAAAAACGTAAATTCTATAAATATTATATAGCAACGAGTGCAAAATAGATTTTAAGCATAAATATATAAAGAAAAAAGCATGAGTTGTTTACATATTTTAATCTTCACTATGGATTGACTATATGTGAGAAATGTTGATTCATTTATAAAAAAATAATTACTATAGAGGCATTGAGTATTGGATACTAACCTGGACCCAAATATTATTATTATTATTATTATTATTATTATTATTATTATTATTATTA
>JAPKLW010000691.1:218289-270789 GCA_026898455.1 Plectranthus barbatus
TATTATTATTATTATTATTATTATTATTATTATTATTATTATTATTATTATTATTATTATTATTATTAAATGTAATCCAAGCCCGAGACCCGTAGACATGCCAGAAGAATAGATAGGAAAAATGAGATGGTTAGGGCTTAGAAAATTTGTATGTGGATTGCAATAACCCATGCAATGTGATGCCCACGGCCCAAACTAATATATAACTTGGGCTGCCGTGTTCTAGCTGTATTATTAGTTTGATTTGAAACAAAGTTACCAAAGTAAAAAATAATTAATTTATGGGATACATAAGAATTAACAGTAAAATCAAAGTGATTCGATTTTAGCATCGAAGATGTGGACCAAAACGAGGGTTTGGTAGAGAGATGGGTGGTTATGCATGTATAATCATCAATGAATTCGAGCGAGTTGTCGATAGCGGTTCATATTTTGGCCCAATCCGATTAAATTGGATTAATTTAATTAGCTTGACTAGCTATAAATTCGAATTATAAATTGATGTTTTGAAAACTTTAAAATCAGTTGAAATTAGTTATGGTTTGATGGCTCAAACCGGCCGTTTTGGCCGTATACATATTAACTTGGTAAGTTTCTATCCATTCATACAATTGATTCATGTTTAAGTTTTTTGACCAACATATTTTAGTTTTCTTTTAATAAAAAATAGAAAAACAATTAGTAAGTTTTGAGTATTAACTTATTATAATTTAACATGTCTCTTTCAATTTTACATTAAATTATAAATATAAGATTTTAAATTAAAATTATATTATAATAAGTAACAAAAAAAATAGGAGTTTTATCCATTTAGGACCCGAAAGATATTTTTATTATCAATTCAGGACCCGAAAGATTAATTCTCAATTCAGGACTTGAAAGATCACAAAAATTCTTAATTTAGGACCTGAAAGATCATACATCCAAGACCTAAAATATTGAGGTAATGGATTGAGAATTGTTTTATCTTTCGGATCCGTGATTGACAAATCATCTTTCGGGTCCTGAATCAAGAATTAAACTATCTTTTGTGTCCCGAATCGACAATTCTCCTAAAATAATAAAAATAAACTAATTTACATTTAAACCCTAGTTTTTGACAAATCAAGTCTCCACTCTAAATATATATATAATATAGTACATTGCTGAAAGTTGAAATATGTTTCATTTCAAACCACAAAAAAAAAACCGTTATTTACATGGTTTGATCGGTTTGATTTAGATAAATTCTTGATCAGTTTGGTTGGGAAAAATTTCAAGTCGTACTTATTAGTTTAGTCGAGATTTTGTTTCCAAACTTATAAACCGGACCGGCGGACCGGAAACACCCTATTGTGGATATGTCCATCTCCATCTCTCATTCAAGTACAAAATTAAATTTCGTCAGCTAAAGTAGAATAAAGAATGTACACCCTCCACCTCAAAATTTTTTTTTTCTGAGTATATTTACATATAAGTTGAGTTACATTGAATGCATAAATCCTATATTAAACTCTATATTTATTAAATAAATGATATAACATGATTATCCATGGGAAAAAGGGTAAAAGTGGATATCAGGATATGTATTAATGAAGGGTGATACTGCGACAACGTGTAGAAGAGTTGTTTCGGTTTGCAGCAAAAATGGGGAGAGATAATTTGTGGCGCAAAAACCCAAGCCAGATATTTGCATTAGTTAGGTGTGGACACCATGAATGATATTTTGGGTTCTCTTCTTAATAATGCATACTTGTACCCTTTTCTTAAAACTGCTATATTTATTGGGTAGTTGTGGGCATGACTAAGCGAGTATTCAGTTATTTGGTTCGATTTTAATTTGTAAAATAATCTAATTAAAGTAATCAAATTTATATTAGAGGTAACTAGATTGAATTATTGAACTAATTGAACCAAAATCCTTATTGGGTTTTAACCAAATTTAATAAATTAATAAAATTACAAGCTAAAGATTAAAATGGAAATTCTATGTGTAATATTTATTTCTATTAATATATATTAAAAATGTATTTATATATTAATATAGATATTGTATTATATATTTATTAATATTATATATATAAATTTAGTAATTTTGATATTTAGGTCTGAAAAAAATAATCAAATCAAAATAATAATTTTTTTATAATTCGGTTGAATTTTCAATTGTTTTGATTTAATGTTCACCCCTATCCGTGACAATCTGAATCCATGTAAAAATCTTTGGTCCCAACAAATTGCGTGGTGTTTTTGTGGAAGTTCCCTGGCGACACGACACGAGTCTCCCCTCTTGTGGCTCTGCATATTTCCACCATTCCAAAACTCACATAACATTTAGCACAAGCATGCCCACATTTTTATATTTCGCCCTTTCTATCATATTTTTAATTTCAATTACGTCTACCCAACCTTTCACTTCTTGGTTTCACTTTTCATTTCACCATCACTTTTGTTAATTACGTCTACTCAAATTCCACTAACATACTTTTCGTGTTAAAATCATTATTGTAAAAATTCCTTTCTAGGCATTAAGTGGTCTTTACTAAATACAAAAAATTGGGTATATAATATAAAATATATATAAATAATATATAAAAATATATATATTTAGTAAAAGAAAAAAATTATATTTGGAGGTACACTTGTACCCCCATTTTTGTGAATACATCCGCCTCTGTTTACCCGAACTAAATACTCTTAAAAACCCCTATCTTATCAAATACTTCCTCTGTCCCATAAAATTAGTCCTATTTTCCATTTTAGTCCGTCCCATATAATTGTCTCATTACTAAAAATGAAAAAGTAATCCACTCATATTAATAAATTATTAATTTCCCTTATCTCTATCTCCTTAATTGGTTATTGTGCCGAAAGCAAATGACACTAATTTTGTGGGACGGAGGAAGTAATTAGTGCCTAAACACCGCCTAGGTCACCTAATTCGCTTAGACCTATACTTTAAAAAAAAAAAATCTCTCGTGCATGTTTTTTTTCAGAAAAAAGTGTTAAAATAATTACAAAAATGTTATATCTGTTTTGTTACCATTTTATTGAATGTAAGTTTTCAGTATTATACAAATGAAATAATATATGTTATAAGGGGTAGAAGAAATGCATGACGATAAATAATGTTTCTGGAATACGCAGAATAGGAAATGAATGAGAATGGGAGAGCGCAGAATATGGAAGGCACAGACAGGAAATTAATTAGATCTAATTTACTTGTACGTGGTAATAATAAACATACAGAGACAAACACCTATTTCATTTCATTTTGCAGAATCTGCTGGTGCTGCACTAAATTAATGAGAATTTGATGGATGAGGTTAAATTATTGGCGGGAAGGGGGTGAGCATATATTGATTGTCGGGCAGAGAGAGCGGGTCCATTCCCATTAGCTGTATGGAAAGCTCTGCCTCCTTCTCCGAGATATCCTTCCTCTTCAATGCACCTCTCTCTCTCTCTCTCTCTCTTGCTTGGATACATATTTTGTACTATAAATAGATAGGGTGTCGTTGTACAGTTATATATATATATATATAAAAAAGGGACACGAAAACGGGAGATTAATCAGAAAATGGGTACTGGTGGTGAATTGGGATTAGTAGTGATGTTATGGATTGTGGGGGTGTGTTGTTTGAGTGTGAAGGGTCGACCTGCAACGTTTGAGCAGGATTTTAGAATCGCATGGGCTGATAACCATGTTAAGCAGATTGAGGGAGGCAGGGCCATCCAGCTTACACTCGATCAATCCTCAGGTATACATATTCTTATGCAATCATATTCCATAAATTACTTCAATAATTAATTTGTTTGAATCAATTAATATATTATATATGCATATCAGGATGCGGGTTTGCTTCCAAATACCGGTATCTGTTTGGACGAGTGAGCATGAAGATCAAGCTCGTTCCCGGTGACTCTGCAGGAACGGTCACTGCCTTCTACGTATGCCATATTAATTAACTTACTTACAACACTCACTTCTTCTTACTTCTTTACTTTTTAACTAATAAATGGAGATATATATATATATGATCATGAAAATAAGTATGTGCCAACAGATGAACTCAGACACCGACAACGTTCGAGACGAGCTAGATTTTGAGTTCCTGGGCAACCGCTCGGGACAGCCCTACACAGTTCAAACCAATGTATTCGCCCATGGCAAGGGTGGCAGGGAACAAAGGGTCAATCTCTGGTTCGACCCATCCCTTCAATTCCACACCTACTCCATACACTGGAATCATCGCCAGATTGTGTAAGTCTTAACTCATATAGGATATAGCTACTAGAGTTACTTCCTCTCTATCTAGAATTCATGTTTTGGTAGGTTCTCGGTGGATGAAGTCCCCATCAGGGTGTACAAAAACAACGAAGCCAAGGGGGTTCCCTACCCTAAATTCCAGCCAATGGGAGTGTACTCCACTCTATGGGAAGCCGACGACTGGGCAACCAGGGGAGGCCTCGAGAAGATAGACTGGAGCAAAGCCCCATTCTACGCCTACTACAAGGACTTCGACATCGAGGGCTGCGCTGTACCGGGGCCGGCGGGCTGCGCCGCCAACCAGAAGAACTGGTGGGAGGGCGCAGCATTCCAGCAGCTCACCCCCGAAGCAGCTAGACGCTACCGCTGGGTGCGCGTCAACCACATGATTTACGATTACTGCACCGACAAGTCACGCTACACCGTTACCCCACCCGAATGTTTGGCTGGAATTTAAGTCTCCCCCTCACCAACATACAGTGCGTGAGTTCGTGGTGTCATTCTATACTCGTGATTCGTGCTTAATGATACGAGATGTATTTGGATAAAAAGGATACGCGCGTGATCACGCATATTCAATTTCTGCGGTTTAATTTGATGCATTAATTTTGAAAGGCGGTTTTATTTCTTATTTTTGTGCCGACAAACTACAAGCAATAAGCCCATGCTTTCTAACTCAACAAGACCACCCACTACATTGGCAAGTGCAAGCCCAAACCAACAGAGCTAATTGTCCTACACTATACAACCAACCCTAACTTCAAAATTAAATTCAAAGGAATTTAAACATAAAATATTTATCAGTTATTATGATATCTAATTTAAGTTATAATATATGTGGAAACACAAATAATATAAGGGTCATTCTAAATACAGTTACCTATTTTCTTCTTGCAACCCCTTAAAAAAAATTATAATATGAAATTCTAATTTTGCCCGTATAATTTTAATTTAAAATCTTCATTTCAAAACTGATACTTAAATCTCTTAAAATAAAGCTCTCAGTCAAACAAAACTCACTATGATATCTCATCTCGTCAAAATTAATAGAACCCTATATGCTGCATTCACGAGTTTGGCTTGGATTTTGATGGTTGAATATCATTCATTTGTAGAAGCAGCCGAGCAGCTATTTACTTTCCCTTATTTATTTATTTTGCCTTGTTATTTTGTGCACTTTTGATGAGTCTTTGAAGATAAAATATATTTCTTTGATGTTGAAACCTAACCCTATAAGGAACCATTAATCGAGATTGCAGAGAAAAATAAAAACAAAAAACATCAATTGATGGAGATTGTAGAGAGACGAAGAGGAAAAAAAGAAAAATAAAAAATCTTCAATTTCATACAGGGATGAAGACTGACTTAGGATTTAATTTCGGAGAAGAATATTGTAAACTTTATGAAGTTTTTGTATTACGGTGGCTTTTTATTTGACTGTGACTTTATTTTATGAGTTTTAAATTTTAATATCAATTTTTTTTACTAAAGAGATAAGATTGGAATTTTATATTTTAATTTTATAAATGAGCTGTGAGGAGAAAATAATGTAGTTGCATTTAAAATCACCCATAATATAATTAAGGATAGCTAGACAATATAAAATCTATTCCATTCTAAATTACATCAATCTAAGTAATTTTGGAGAAGGATCGCTCATGCAGTTCGCGATTTTTGTTTGATTAATGCTAATAATATAGTATCTATCTTTGACTCATTGGCTTAAAAATGGGGAAATATACATGTTGTCACACGAAAATTTGTTAACTGAAAGAGTACTGAGAGATTTTGAATTTAGACTGTCTAATAAAACATGGGACAAACCAAAAGGCATTCTATATTTAAGGTAATTGCATTCAATCATGCTAACAATCTTCAATCCCACGATCTTTGTGGCTTGATAGCTCTGTATTCGGCGACCCCGCACGTGATTGGTTAATCTGATTTTGGGTTGATGTCCGAGCTCGGACCACTTAATGATTCGACTCACCCATCTTCTCTTTCGTATCACCATGACGGACTATGCGGTCGAGCGTCCTAATTCACGAGACTTGTGGTATAACAATACACTTACTATTTAGAGAAAATGCAGAATTGATTTTTATTTACAATCTCATACATTAAAAAAAAAAAAAGTAAAGATGAAATGAAATACTTATTACATTTTTAGAGTGAAGGGGATTCAGCTTAAACTCTTAAAATAGGGAGAGTAGATGGCGGAAGATTGTATGGTTGGGAAATAAACATCAAGGAGGGTTAAGTGGGGACAGTCCAACCTATTAACATAGGCGTCCGAGATTTTTGATAAAATTAATGTTCCTCGTAATTGGCTAACGGCAAAAAGATTATGCGCATGGTGGGATCCACGCCCACGTGAACATCACGTTGGGGCGTGACCCGCAACCTCCTTCAACTTGCCCATCCCACCCCCACCACCCCTATTCCATTCATTATCCCCATTTACTTACTATATCCTTCATTTAAATTAAATAAAAATTTTCATAAATCATATGATTATGTGTACTATATTTAAAATTTATAAATATTCAAATTCTTATAAGAATATAGGTTTTAGTTTCGTTTTTATTAATATGAAGATTATATATATCGTTTAATATCATAATGTTTCCCAGTTAGTTATTACTTTTATTTCAAATATGTTAATAAGTATTGAGAAATAAAAGAAGAAGAAGAAGATAGGCATGATATGATTGAAAGAAAACGAATAATGAATGAGTATAATCACGTCACGTGATCATTGCTGCTTAGGTGAGCATTTAACATATTTCGTGTTTTTTCTTATAATAATTATACACAACTTGAAAACTCCCTCATATTTCTTTTATATATATATATATATATAAAAGCTCTCTTGATATTTGTTTAGAATGATCATAAGATTTGACGCTAACACTTAATATTAATATAGTAATAAAATAAATTTAATTAGGGAGCATTATTTAAATTTGCTCTGTTAGGGGACGTACACGCCTCCATATACCCGTTGCTTTCTGCATGTTGAGTAATCCTACTCTCAATTCCCATACAATATAGGAATCATACAAAGACAAAAACACGTGACCCAATCCAGTTTTTTATATTGTTATTTATTTTAATTAGTTCAACAACTTTTCCAATATTTTTATTAATTGGACAATAAACACGTCTCTTCCTAAACATTTCATATTAATAAGATTATTAGTAATATTTTCATTGGGCATAATCTATGTATGCATTTAAATTGAATCAGCAACAGTAGGATAATAACTAAAAATCGAGCAATAATTTAGATCCGATCGTGAGTAGTAATAATTAATAGGAAATCATGGACCAATAATTATATGTGGGACAAAAATGGAGCATGCAATATAGAAAAAGAAACACTAAACAATAATTCAATATATATCTTAGAAAGATAATTACAATATGCAAGTATTACACGCAGAAGAAAAAATAAAAGAAATGAAAAAGCATGATTAGTACGTAATTTTTCCTAAAAAATTCTAATAATTAGATGAACATATATTTGTAGTAGCCCTTAACCGAATAAAAACAGGGTTGTGGGATGCTTCCATGTTTTACATCTACGCTACCATTTCCTTTTTTCCGACCGACGAGGTTAATTGATTTGATTCAACAAGCCGCGGATGGATTGGAGAAGGGGTTGTAGAAGTGAGGCTTGGGAGCCATGACGTAGGAGCTCTTGGCGGCGTTATCGGCCACGCCGCCGATCCTCTCACAGGAAGGGCACATGGTGAGGGTGGCCGCCGGAAGCTGCATGTAAAGGGGCTGGGCTAATTTGAGCGCCTTCAGCTCTTGCAACTCCTTCTGCAGCCGCCGGTTCTCATCCGTCAGCGTCTCGCAGCATTTCTTCAAGAACTCGCAGTCCACTTCTGTTTGCTTCAGCTTAGTTCTGCCAAATTTCGAAACCAGAGTTAATATTTAGGGTTTTGGAACAAATCAAATGTTGAAGTTAATGATTTTTAATAAGAAGATGGGCGTTCCCACCTAATTTTGGCTGCTATCTAAAAAGTTAAAACACCTGGCCCCGGCAAATATTGATATAATTCTCAACACTGCTATAATCTGCCCACCCCTCAATTTTGAATTTCAAAAAGAAACTAGAATTTTAAGGAAAAAGCAAGATAATATCAGATTTTTCAAGTGCACAAAAGTTTATAGGAATTATAGATAGGTCTTAACAAAATTTAAATTCTGGATAAATTTTGTGATAATATTTGGATATTTGATGATGGGAGGAGAATAAAGACCTGGCTCTTCGGTTCTGAAACCACACCTCCACCTGTCGGGGCCTAAGCTTCAACTCACGAGCCAAATCTTGCTTTTGTTTCTGAAACATCAAAATGATCAGCATCTTTACACAACATATATGTGTATGTATATATATATATATCATATATGTGTTTGTGTGTTTATTTGCATTGGAAGGAAATCCAGAGAGAGAGAATTACCGGATTCAGAGTGCTGTGCAGCTTGAAGCTTTCTTCAAGAAGAGCAGACTGGGCTTTTGTGAGGCGGAGTTTCTTCCGTCCATTCAATCCATCGTCGTCTTCATCGCTAGCTCTGGAGAAAACTCTCTCTATGTCGACCTCCTCGCTGCCAATATCTCTCTCTCTTTTGACACTGACGTTGGAGAAAGACGATGCGGCGCTATCCTGTCTGTAGAGGTCGTCGGAGTGGTGATCATTCAAGCCGCCTTTGTTGTTGTCGGAATCCGCCTTATTAATCAGATCGTAGGTTTCTCCGGACAGGCTGAGAGTCAATGAGGGCTCAGCAGCCTTGGATATACAATCAAGATTTTTGGGAGCCGCGGGTTTCCTGGAGTTGGATGATGAGAGCCCCAACCCCAAAACCAGTCCTGCACTGCAGAAATCATCCAAACCCATCTAAACTTGGAGGGAGGGTGTGTGTGTGTATGTTGTTGGTGGAGGTGGAATGGGGAACGAGAGAGGGGGGAGAGGAGACTTTTGTAATGGGGGGGAATGGGGTGGTGGATTGGTGGGTGATTTCTATGATTAATAATCAACAGAAAGAATAAGTATGGAAAGGAATTTGGGGGGTGAGGAAATGATGAAAAGCCACTACTCTAAAAAAACTCTCTCTATCTAATTCAACAAAATAAGAATAAAATAAAATAGAAAGGAAAAGATGAGAGAGAGAGAGAGAGAGAGAGAGAGAGAGAGATTGGTTTGGTTGGTTGACCATATAGAAGGCAACCCCACTGAATTATGATGACCAACAACGAGGAAACTAAAAGACGCCACCCCGACCCCCTACACTCTAGTCAAGAATCCATCATCCATGTACGTGGTGTGGTGGATTCACATGGAAATTGGGAACACGCTTCAACACAATCATTTCCACTACCAGTACCACCCCCATTAATCTTCTTTTTTTACCCTTCACTCTCTCTATCTATCTCTCTCTCTCCCAACTATAATATATATATATTTATGTAGGCGATTTGACATTTTGCCATCTCCACCATAAGTCAGCAATCAACTGGCTAAGGATTCGGATTCTGTTCTATTCTGTTCACAATCGATAAATTATTCGCCCAATATTTTAGTCTTTAGATTTTGAGAAAAAGCTCAAGTGTAAAGTTAAAAGTAAAGATAGATTTGGAATAATGATGTGTGAAATTAGTCCAGATGTATGGTGTAAGGTTAATTTACACGCTTTCAGCGCCTCAAAATGTGGTCGTGTGACAAAGATATATATATATATATATCTATGCAAATATAAAAAGGCCAAAGCAATGATGACATTTTTGACAAATCTTAATTAAGCGGTAAATATGGAAGATTGATCATACATACATACATACATATACATAAACAGTGTGCGTGGATGGAATTAATAAATAGGAGTATTAATAATGGAGAGTATTGGTTAAAAACTGTTTGTGGGCAGACCACATGACATGTCCTTTACACCATGTTTGTTCTAATTTGTTGGAAATAGGCTTCTGATGTTACTTCTGCTGACTAAACTCTCTCCCCTTTTTCTTCTACTGGATTGGATGTATATACGATGCGCACTACTGCTTCCTTCCTTCTTGTGATTGTGTTGTGTGGGAGAAAAGAAAAAAAAAAGAAAAAAATACTAATAAAAGAAGAAGTAAAGAAAAAGGAGTAGTGTAGATGTGGGTGGTTTAATTTCATGGAATATGATTCATGAACACGTATGAGATGAGAGGATATTTGGTTAAGTAGAAAGATGATGGGGCCCACCAATCTTCAACACATTTAATAATTCCTTGTCGGCTTTGCTGATGAGAAGTTAGGCCACCTCTTCTCTCTCTATCATTACTATTTCTAATTACATTTTTTATCTCCATTTCCTTCACTTTTACTTTCCCCTTTACTCCCTCACTCTTTTCCAATTCAATTCCCCCCCCCCCCCCCCCAATCTCTCTAACTAGTTACTACACTTCACCAACTATATTTATTCATTTATAAAACAAGACTTTTAAAAAAAAAAAATAATATAATACATTTTTCACATAATTATGATAGTCGTATTATATATGTTGCACACTTAGTTTGTAACTGATAAGCAATAATTAAATTGATGGTTTGTTTCATATATGATTATATTAAATTTATATTTTAGTTTCTATTCCTTTTAGGTGAATGTGGAGTGCGTTTCCACGCAAAAGCGAACCCATAAAAAAAAAAGTCACTCCGAGAAGGCATGAACTATACTTTTCCAATCCGACTGTGCAAGGCGTGTTTTCACCCATCTCATGCAATTTCTATGCCCTAAATTTATGACCATCGAAATCTCATCTTTTTCATGTTCATTTCTTTATTTTTATATATTTCACAAGTTTTTCTTTCTCTTTTTTGGAATGAGCTAAATAAAATCATTTAAAAAAAAAAAACTTCTAAACAATGAAAGATGCATGACTAATTCCACTTTGGCGTCTATAATTTCTAAATGCATTATGTATAAATAGCACACAATGTGTCATTCCTTGTCATTGTGACATGTATTAGAAAATTGAAACTTGACTACATCCACATGTATATGGATCCAAGAATTTCTCTAATTTCTCTAATTTTTCTATTTTCGATTTTATTTTGCTATATTTGTGGGCAACATTCCCATGGCCAGAAATTAAAAAAACTGCCTCGAAATACTAAATGGAATTCGCCCGAACTGCACTTTATCTTGACAAATGGAAAAAGTAGACCTTATTGCTAATTACACTATATATACATTATCTGTTCTAACCCATAAATACCATTTAACATCAATAATACTCCCTCCGTCCCATTAGATTAGTCCACTTTTGTTTTGGCACAATAACCAATGTCTGTGAGTGTAGTGGAATTAATATTTTATTGATGTGAGAAGATTTTTTTTCATTTTAGGAAAGTGGACTAATCTGGCGAGACAGACGAAAATGGAAATATGGACTAATCTGGTGGGACAGAGGGAGTATATATTTATATGGAAAAATTTCGATATACAGCAAGAGTTGGACACGAATTGAATACACGTTAATTTAATTATAGAATTATGAGACGAAGATAATGATGATGTTGTTTGGAACTACTTCGATTTGCAATAATAAATTCCACGAGCTCACTCATATGTGCACCCACTAAAGCAAAATAATATTAATTACATGTCACACCCATAAGTAGTGTTACATATATATTGGATGACTACATCCACATTTGATGCTTCATTTAAAAATGTACTTGTAGGAGGATATATAGTATATGTATATTGAAAATGAGGGTTAAAAGTTCTTTCGAATTATGAATCAAGATAATAATTTCGGACAAAATCTTATATTAAACACGCCTAAATGGTTTAGGCAGGTTTTATCCATACCCAAATAGGTTCACCCATTTCAAATAGGATTTATTAATCTACAATTATGGTATATTAGAAGAATTTGGGTTGGGTTAATGAATAAAATCTGCCTAAACTGTTTAGGCGTGCCTATAATTTCGGTATTAAGTGAAAGTTTTATATTTTTCTCTAGCGCGTGAGAGGCTAGATTGATTGAGCAATTCGCGTAGTCATTTATTTCTTTAACAGTTGATTTTGAGTAGCTTTACCAAAATCTAAAACAAATTTGTAAAGGTTTTTAATTCTGTAAATTGTACCTGTTCCCATTTTAGTTTAATAGGTTCGGCTCTAATTCGGATTTGGGGCTTCTTTTTTTTCTTTTGTCGGTCACCTTAAGAAAGTAGTTAACTTTTATTATGCAGACTTGAAATTATTTTGATTTTATTATTGGATAGAAGTTCGTTCAATCTTGTTAATTTATATTAGCTAAACTATGCTCTAAATCATTTGATCATGAGCTAGTGAGCAAGTTGTTAATAAACCAAAATTAGCTTTGCATATAAAATTTTTAACTCTGTAAAACTAATATTTTATACATATAATAGTAATAAGTATGATAAGATTTTTGATTTATTTTAGCATAAATATGTTATTTTAAATATACATCGAAATTCTAAAATAAAAAATCAACTAAGATTCAATTAAGTTGATGTAAAAAAAATTATAATGGGTGAAAGTATTGGTAAGATTAATAATGAAATTGGGGGAGAAGGGGGGACCCGCCAATGATTTGGTTGAGGAATAGAAGTTGGGAATGGGAAGGAGGATGATGGAGGGGGCTGAAATTGTTGTAAAAAGATAAGGTTTCGTGCCGTCCGTTGTTAGTCCCTCTCTTTCCGCTCAGCCCCCCAATGTGCATCATTTCTTCCTAACCCTAATTAAACCATCTCTCTCTCTCTCTCCTATTTGCTTCTTCTCTTAATTTGCACATCTACTCACCCAACTCTCCTCCATTTTTTCCACACAATGATTCCTGCAACCTAATCCCTATGTGGATATATCGCATATCACACAGTTGTCATTAATGGAGTTAAACTCTTTTTAAATATAATCATAACATGAGAAAGTTGTTTGATTGTATTTACAATTTCGCTTGATTGTTTTCAGATCATTGCTTCATTACAACGTTGCTTGTTTGTGTTTTAATTGTTGCTTGATTGTGTTTTAGTTATTGTTTCTTTGCATATCAACCATAATATTTTTAGATCTGACGGACATGATTCTATTTTTTTTTTTCTCACGTGATCTCTCCTCTATATATACATATATTTATATTAAAAAATAAAAATGTCAAGCTGAATGCAAAATGAAACTGAAAATATGAAGTGGAAGGAATGTGTCTGTCTCCAAAGGGAAGAGAAGAAAACTGACTTTATTTTTTTCATAAAAAAGTGGAGTATTTGTTTTAGCTGTCCCTCCCGAAACATCTAAACGTATATATATTATCTAGTTTTATTTTTAATTATTAGAAAGGTTCGTACACATTGGAACCCGAACTTGCACATTTGTATGCAAATATCTAGAAACTGGGAATTCAACTTATGGCTAAAGACTAAAAAGCATTTGTGCAATGATAGGGAAGGACTGAGTGTTCACATGCAAGCCTCCCTATTTTGAACGAACAGAGCAAACAACGTTGAATTCAATAGTTGTAATAATCCTCGCATATCCAATATTTCTGATTCAAATGAAGCAAAAAACCGTAAAATAATGCATGTTGGTAGCAACGAGTCCTAATTGGGGGCACCATAAAGAAACTAACTTTGCTTTCCTTTTATGAAATTACAGGTAAAAACATACACGGTTCATCTCTCTAAATCCAAATTCGATTCCAAATCCCTTTCCAACTGTTGTGAATAGTTTGGGGGCATCTTCTAGAACATCGAAGGCGCTCCACCCCCATGGCCCCTAAAGTCTATGGTGACTATAGTTGTAAATTTTGCTTTTATTTAGTTATTAGTTAATTGAGCATTCCGATATGATTTAAGTGGTAATTAGTCGATCGTATTTATTTTTTTTATTAAAAATTAAAAAAAAATTATGATTTTTGGGTCGAATAGGAGGTGCGTGGTTAGATTTTCTATTTATTTATTATTTAGGAAGGAATTAACCTTACCTTATTTTTGAGTTGGTATTGAGTAATAGATTGAATTAGGGTTTCAAACCCCAAAAATAATAGATGAGGAATAGGACTAATCAACATGCTTAAATCCTACCTTATTATGATTATAAGTAATTCATTAAGTTTTTATAATGTAGTTGAGGTAGCTTGAGATCAATGTGTAGTTGTTTTCAAACATTTCTTATCAAGATAATTACAAAAAAAAAAAAACATATGAAAATGTCTTGACTAATTAAATCAAACAATTTCAGAAAAGCCCATTAAGATCTAGAAGACTTGCATATATTAGGCCTTTCCTTTTCTATATAAATTCTGGATTCAATAATAGGACAACAGAAAAAGTAGGTAAATATAATACTATATGGGTGATATTATCGTGAATTGGAGACGTGAAAGAAATTGAGAACAAGAACAGTGTATTCACATTATTGAACATTGAATGAATTTATTGATCCCAATGAAGTCTATTTATATAAAAACATTTGATATGCTATATCTTAATTGAAAAAAAAAAAATCTTTAATCTACAAGATTTTGCACATAATAATCCTTAATTTCCATCCTATTGTTATGTTTATTTGAACAAACTATGCCTCAAGCTACTCCAAATACTTATTGAAATATGATTTTGAAGTTTGGGCGTCTGGTATTGGGCAGGGTCACTTGAGCATGACTTCTAAGCTTCACATGACATCTTAATTTTTATACGAAATGATGATTATAATAAATAATACGAAATTTGTTTGGGATGGTGATGGGTTCAATTATATGGGCAATAATTTGATGGTATAATTGGGGGGGCTTATCACAGTGCAAATGGTTTTGTCTTCAAAAAACAAATAATTTATTTGCAAGACTTGGATGTGGGAACATCATTCTTTGGTTTAAAAGTAGAAAAACATGTCCTAGTGAGGGAGTTCTCATCATCCAAGAAGAGAAGAAATTTGACAAGGTACAAAACTACATCATAATGGTGTAGAATGTAATTTTTGTGTATATGACCCACTCCACTTGAGACAACTTGCTTAAGGAATTTTTTTTTTTGGGAATCTTTGGGTTGCCGATGTGGGAGAGATGTTAAATTGGGGGTTTCTGCCGACTTTTGGTGTTGATGTAAGGGACGGGTCTATCCTATTTGATAGAATATAGATATTATCATATATTCATGTATATCTTCTAAAGATATGTTTAGGGTTTTATCATATCTTTTATATGTTTATCATATCTTTTTTGTACTCTATATATATTCATCAATAAAGTCCATATATTTCATGGCCAATAATACAAGCCCTATCATGGTATCAGCCTAATCACGATCCATATTTCGCACGTTTTTCCGATCGCCAACCTCCCTCTCTTCTGATCACGGCTCACGCCGACGATCCCCTCCCTCTCTCAACTTTAATTCACATGATCACCATCAAATTATCCTCATCTAATTATCTTTTATGGCGATCGCAAATCGTGCCCCTGCTCACCTGCCAGGGTTTAATGAAATATGTTGATGGTTCTTCCACCCCGCCTCCTCCGCACCTCGCGACTCCGGGTCAACCAAACCTTGCCTATGTCTCATGGAACATGCAGGATCAACGGCTTTTAAGCCTCCTCCTCTCTACTTTATCTGAAGAAGCGATGGCCGAGGTTCTCGGATGTTCAACGTCGCGTGATGTTTGGCTTGCAATCGATGCTGCTTTCAGCAATAAATCGAAGACGCGCGAACTTCGCCTCAAAGACGATCTGCAATTAATAAAGCGCGGCTCTCGCTCTGTCTCTGAGTATGCCCGCGATTTCAAATCTCTCTGCAATCAACTTGCCGCCATCGGTCGCCCCGTCGATGATACGGACAAAGCACACTGGTTTCTACGTGGTTTGGGACCGACTTTTGCTTTGTTTGCCGTCGCTCAAATGGCTCTCACGCAACTGCCCAAGTTCCGTGATTTGGTTTCGAAGGCAGAAAGCTTCTCTATTTTTCAGGATTCCATGGACGGCTCTTCCTCGGCTCCTGTTGCTTTTTACGGTCAAAATTCTGGCAATCCTTCCTCCGGTCGTGGCCGCGGTTCATCCAACAATGGCGGCTCTAAAAATTCATCTAAACGTGGCCGTGGTCGCGGAAACTCGAATCGCCGACCTCCGCAGTGTCAGATTTGCCGACAGGTTGGCCACTACGCAACCTTTTGCCCTGACCGCTACTCTCAGTCTTCTCCGCAAAACAACGATGCAAACCTTGCAGAGGCTTTTCAGTCGACTTGTTCTATTTCTTCTGCAAATTCTTCTGATAGGTATTTGGATACTGGCGCATCTGCGCATATGACACCCGATCCGGGAAATCTATCATCTTCGCAGCCTTATTTGGGGCCTGATCATGTGGTTGTCGGTAATGGAGCTTCTCTTCCTATTTCTCGTATTGGTATTTCTAATATCTTAAATTCTATTCGTTTACTTGATGTATTGGTGGTAGGGATGTCAATAAAGCCCGAAACCGATGGGTTAGCCCGAAACCGGTGGGTTAAAATGCGAATTAGGGTAAAAAATCTCCAGCCCGAAATTATTTTTAACCGAACGGGTTGAACCCGACGGGTTGGCGGCCCGAACGGGTTGAGCCCGGTGGGTTGCGGGTCAGCCCATAGGGCCGACAATATTTAATTTTATATATATATATAATATTTTATTATTTCTAATATTATTTATATCCTACTATACTCAAAAAACCAATTCTCTAAACCTAATTTTTCGTCACACAAAATATCATCTATCTCTCACAATGGCGTAGTCCATTACCCTCAAATCGAAAAATCCTCCTTTTCTTCCTCTTTCACAGTCTTCCACTCGTCACTCTCGTAATTAGCGTGCTACTTATTTTCCTTTCAAGCACCTTTATAAATCTTTCGTTGTTAAGTTCACCCAAATGAAAGCTACATTTAATTTTATAATCTCTATTTTATCATTTAATATGTTGAAGAATGTACTTCTATTACTTAAATTAGTTCGCATATAAGGATTGATATTTTTTTTAAACTATGATTGACCAACCTTTTATCTACTTATCACTCTATTTTTTTGCGAAGATATTGTTGTCTAATGTCTTTTATTTATGTTGGTTCCTCATTTTCATTTTTATTTTATTTTAGGGGTTGTTAAAATATTTTAAGAAAATCTTTACAAAAGTAAACTCGTAAATCTTGCCAACCTGACGGGTCAGCCCGAAAATCGGTGGGTTAGGGTTAGGTTCAAGAATTTTTAGCCCGAAAAAAATTCAGCCCGATTCAACCCGGACCGAATAGCCCGCAACCCGATAGGGTTAGCCCGAAACCCGACGGGTTAGCCCGATTGACATCCCTAATTGGTGGTTCCTTCCCTAAAGAAGAATCTATTATCTGTCAGCAAGCTAACATCGGACTATCCTATTGATGTCTTGTTTTCTGATCGCTATTTTACTGTTCAGCACCGCCACACAAAGGAGATCCTCGCTCGAGGTCGCCTTAACGCGGGTCTCTACACGCTTGATCACGCTCAGCCTGCATTCATCTCTCAGTTAAAGCAGAACAACTTACGTGCTTCTTTTGAGTTATGGCATAGCCGTTTAGGGCATGTCTCTGTTGATTCAATTTCTCTTTTATGTAAACATGGTCATATCTCTGTTACTTCTTGTTTGCCTAAAACAACTATTTGTTCTTCTTGTCAATTTGGCAAGAGTTCTCGTTTACCATTTATTCTGAATGAAAAACGTTCTTTGCACGTTCTGGATTTAATTCATTGTGATCTTTGGGGACCTGCGTCTGTTACATCATCATCGCAATATCGTTATTATGTTATCTTTATTGATGATTTTAGTCGGTTCACGTGGTTTTATCCATTAATCCACAAGTCGGATTTCTTTCATCACTTACAGTCTTTTGTTGCGCTTGTTGAAAATTTGTTTTCTACAACAATCAAACGCTTTCAAAGCGATGGTGGAACTAAGTTCACTAATAAAGCAGTGCAAGAATTCTTCAGGTCTAAAGGCATTCTGCATACACGCTCCTGCCCCTATACTCCGGCTCAAAATGGTCGGGCGGAGCGCAAAAATCGGCATATTACTGAAACCGGGCTCACCCTGCTCTTTCAGTCGCACTTACCTATGTCCTTATGGGTCGATGCATTCTCCACGATAGTATACATTATCAATCGGCTACCTTCTTCTATTTTGGGCGGCCTCTCTCCATTTCAGGTTCTTTTTGGATCCGTTCCTAATTACGCTCATTTTCATCCTTTTGGTTGTCGTGTATATCCTTCCCTTCGAGATTATGCAGAGAACAAGTTTTCACCCCGCAGCATTCCTTGTATTTTTCTCGGGTTTTCTTCTCTACACAAAGGTTTTTGCTGCATGGACATCTCTACGTCCAGAATTTATATTAGCAGGCATGCACGGTTTGACAACACATGCTTCCTAATGATCGACCACTGTAAATCGGCACCCATTGCTCAGCTTGATATTTCAATTTTTCTGGAACCAGATGCACTCTCCTCGCCACCTCCTGCTTCGCCACATACTGCCTCGCGAAAATTACCTACTCGCGCCCCGCCGTGCTCTCTATGTCCTACTGATTCCGCATCATCATCCACGGCACCCACTAATGCCTCGCCACCACCTGCCCCTCCGGACGACTCGCCGACACCTTCTCCTCCGGACGGCTCGCCACCTGCTGCACCCGTTTCTCACCCTATGGTTACAAGGGCCCGGACAGGTATATTTAAACCAAAACACCTTGCTTATTATGTTGCCACCTCTTTGCATCAGGCTCTGCTCACTGCATCGGAACCCAAGGGATACAAATCAGCTTCTAAAAAGCCGGAATGGGTTGCGGCCATGGCAGATGAAATGGCAGCTCTTCGCGCAAATGGCACCTGGACCCTCGTGCCTAAACCGTCTAATGCAAACATAGTCGGCTCCAAGTGGGTGTTTCGAATTAAATACAAGTCCGACGGCTCGATCGAACGCCACAAGGTGAGACTAGTCGCTCAAGGTTTCTCACAAATTCCTGGCTTGGATTTCTCGCATACATTCAGCCCGGTAGTCAAAGCCGCGACTGTCCGCATAATTCTATCTCTTGCTATTCATCGTGGGTGGCGTCTTCATCAACTAGACGTCAAGAACGCATTTTTTAATGGTGTTCTTTCCGCACCAGTTTATATGGAGCAACCTCCAGGGTTTGTCGATCCTCATTTCCCAAATCATGTCTGCCGTTTATCTAAAGCTTTGTACGGCCTCAAACAAGCCCCTCGTGCTTGGTTCCAGCGGTTAAGTGACTTTCTTATTTCGTTGGGTTTTCTATGCAGTCGGGCTGACACTTCACTATTTATCTTTTCTCGGGGTTCTGTTATTCTTTTTCTTCTAGTCTATGTCGATGATATTATTCTTATCGGAAATAACCCTACTACTCTATCGGCGTTTATTAAGCGGATGAATCGCGAATTTGCTATCAAGGATATGGGCAGCCTAAGTTATTTCCTTGGCCTGGAAGTCACCTACTCTTCCGACGGCTTATTCCTCTCGCAAGCAAAATATGCACGGGATATTCTATCGTGTACTGACTTGCTCGATGCAAAACCTGTTTCTACTCCTCTTCCACCTGGTCTTGCTCTCACTACACACGGCGACACATATTCTGATATTACGAAGTACCGCTCGCTAGTAGGCGCCCTCCAATATTTAACTATCACACATCCGGACATTGCTTTTGCTGTTAATCATGTAAGTCAGTTCCTACATGCTCCTACTATTGATCATTTTCAAGCTGTGAAGCGTATCTTGCGATATGTAAAGGGCACTCTATCTCATGGACTATCATTCACAAAACATTCTGATTGTGATCTCATTTCTTATTCTGACGCCGATTGGGCACGCTGTCCGGATTCTCGTCGTTCTACTTATGGATATGCCATCTTTCTTGCTGGAAATTTGGTCTCTTGGAGCGCAAAGAAGCAGCCCACTGTCGCCCGCTCAAGTTGTGAATCCGAATATTGCGCTATAGCTCATGCCGCTGCCGAATTACTATGGATTCGATCGCTTCTACGGGAACTTCACGTCACGTTATCCAGATGCCCTATTCTCTATTGTGATAACAAAAGTTCTGTCTTCATGACTCAAAATCCAGTTGCTCATAAACGCGCCAAACACATCGATATTGACTATCACTTTGTTCGTGAGACTGTTCAAGCTAAACAACTCTCCACGGAGTTTGTTCCATCGGAGCATCAACTTGCGGATGTCTTCACAAAGTCTTTGGCCGGACCTCTTTTCACCAAATTTCGTGACAAGCTTCGAGTCCTCCAAGTTCTGACGTCAAGCTTGAGGGGGGATGATAGAATATAGATATTATCATATATTCATGTATATCTTCTAAAGATATGTTTAGGGTTTTATCATATCTTTTATATGTTTATCATATCTTTTTTGTACTTTATATATATTCATCAATAAAGTCCATATATTTCATGGCCAATAATACAAACCCTATCACTATTCCCACATCATCTTTGATGAATTTCTTGCGCAAATGCAAGGTTGCTTCTCCATTCTATTATAGGTGATCTTAATTTCATTTTATGTATCAAATAATCGAACTTCATATATTCCATCTCTCTACAAATAGAGACTAGTTATATATATATATATATATATATATATATATATATATAGGGGTGCGATCTAGGCTGAACAAGGTTCTGTGAATGAACAGAGACCAAGATCTAACCGCACATTCATGAGATCAACGTCCATAATTCTTCCATGTCGTGTATCATTTTTTTTTAATAACATATATCATCATAAGGTTATAAATGTCCAAAACCAATAAAATCAAATCTAATAAAAATCTTTAAGCGAATTTTAAGGGAGCAGTTTCCCACAAAAATAGATACACGATCTATTTCAGTTACCAAATCAAATGCCCCACGATTTTTTCCATTATTATCAAATAAATTGGAAAGAAAAAATGCACCACGATTTATTCCATAATCTTAAGTTAATCGTTATCATTGTTTATGAATTTGTGTGTCATTGTTTATGACTTTGTGTGTCATTATAAGGTTATTCTCTCAACTTCCACTAATATATTATCATTAAATGTATAAATAATTTTAATTATTCGTACAATGATATTGAATAAAGATAACGATGATCTTAAAGGTGTATTATAAATCAATTAAGATTAAAACAATAACTAAGAATGAATGATACATTTATTCATAAATAATGACACTCACATAAAATAACAATGATACATTCATTCAAAAATAATGATACATTTATTCATAAATAATGATACATTTATGTAGAAAATAAATAAATAATTATCAATCCATTAAACAGGGATTCGAAGAATGATACATTTATTCATAAATAATGACACTTACATAAAATAACAATGATAATCGCATATGACACAAAAATAATGAAATCTAGACGTGAAAGTGATCCACCAAGTGTCAGCCGGATCGATCATCTGAGTGCCTTACATCCAGCGCTGCGTAGCCACTCGATATTTACTAAAAAAAATTTTCATGAACCCTAACTTACGGCTAACTGCAACGGCGGTGGAGATGGCGGAGGGGCAGAAGCGGAGGTGGAGATAGCAGATGGGCAGCAGCGACGGTGGAGATGGCGTAGGGGCAGAAGCGGAGGTGGAGATGGCGGATGGGCAGCAGCGGTGGTGGAGATGGCAGAGGGGCAGAAGCGGCGGTGAAGATGGCGCAGGGGCAACAATGGCGGTGGAGATGGCGGATGGGCAGCAGCAGCGGCGGTGGAGATGGCAGAGGGGCAGCAGCGGCGGTGGAGATGGCGTAGGGGCAACAGCGACGATGGAGAGTGAAAACCTAAATTATGGGAAAGTGAAACGAAATATGATTGAAGGAGACAATAATAATTTAAATATATGTTAACAAATAAAATCCCATGAAATTAGGAACTACCATATTTATCAAATCTAATAAAATTGTAACTACCTAAAACACTCTTTTAATTAAATTAAAAAATAAATTATCTGCCACATGTCATTATTGTAGCCATCGGATTAAAAAAATGGACGCTTGGATCATGGTCATTGTTCATTCACAACATTTAGTTCAGAAATGAACGCAACTCTATATATATATATTACATTATATTGCATAGATCTACATACTTCATAAAAAATAATTAATATCATTCATCGATTGAAAGCACAATCTATTTTAATTTTATATAATCGATGTAATTTTATTTTATTTAATCAATTTGATTTAGTTTTATCTAATTGCCTTAGAATTTATATTTTTATAATTTTAATTATAACCAACAAATTAGATCTTGAAAATAAAATTAAATAAAAATTATAAATAATATTATAGTTTAGTGGTGGGGTGGTTGGTGATAAATTATGTAAAATTGTTGTGGTTGAGTTGAGATAATAATGATAATATAGAAGAAAAAAGATTAATTAAATATTGAAGAGGTTAATTTTTGAATTGTTAGAATAATTACAGTTAGAGGTAGTGCTAGTAACTTCAAAAAATAAGATCAAAAGTTCCCGCATACCAAAAAAAATAAGACCAAAAGTTCGGTAAAAACTTGAAAGCTAGAGTCTAGACAAATGACAACAATAAAAAAGGCCCAAGAATTTCAGGCCCAAGAGGGCATCAAGAAAACATGACAAGAGATAATTTAATAATTGGAAATTTTGAGTATTAGTATCCACTCGCGGAAAATGAAATGGGCCCTATTAATGAATACATATTTCACATTAATCATATTGAACTGATTTAACAATAAATAAATGTAGATTTTCTGCATAGTATTTCAATGTTGTAAAAGTCAAATATAAATTAACGAACGAGACATAATATTATAGTATTTTAAAAAGATATAAAATATTATCCTATGGTTGTTGAAAAAATCTCGTGCATGAATTTACTACTGTAACATGAAAATATTAGTAGATAAAATAATTAATGTTTATATCTGAATTAGTTTGCAACTTACCAAATGTACAACACTCTGAAAAATCAGAAACACGGATATGTTAAGGTGGTGCCGAAGTTTAACATAAATATGTTAGTTTTAAAGATAAAGAAAAGTTTAACACGTTAATTCAGAATTAGATACACATTGAATTTAAAAATTTGTTCTGAGATTTATTGCTAAACCCCAGAGTGCTTCATGGCGAAAGTGATTTCACTAAAATAAAACTGAGTTTTACAAAGGAAATCAAAGACAACAAAAGACTCGAGTTTATTCTAAGTTCACTCCTTAGAATAAACTCGATTATAATACTTACTAACCAACCTAAACGACACCAAACAACACTTCTTCAATCATTGAATTCACTCTCCGGAGATCGTCTTTATGCTGGTATGGTGGTCTTCGAATAGTACGGAATAGTAAGGGTGAAGAAGTGAAGAGTTTGAAGAACTTCTCGTAGAATTTAGAATAAAATCAGTCGATAAACCTCTTCAATCTTCTGTCTTCTATTTGTTAAGCTTTGGAGTGCACGCACGTACTCCAATTCCACGTCTTTGAAGTCGTGGGTCTGCTCTCCTTCCACGTTCACTTGCTCCTTTGCATAAAATAGAAGCTCCACAATAGCTCATATGGGTGGTGGTTTGAAACGTGGAGGCACTCCCCTTTATTTTATATAGAATAATAGTAAATATAATAAAATCTGGTTATGATACATAATATACCTGAAAGAAAATAGTTGTGAGTTGTAACCAACTTCTCAACAGACAGTGAAGTATAACATTAAGATGTCTGTGTCAGACGTAAATGCTAAACATATCCGAAATCTCTTACATCATGAGTACGATGATATCTGTTACACATAACCCGATGAATTTGAAAAAGGTAACTATTATTAAAGCTCCGAACAAATCCAGTCTTCTTTAACGGTAACAATAAATTCAGAAATTAATTTGGAAAATCTAATTAAGGTAAATTATCAACGGTTCAATCGAAATCAAGGGAATAAGATTATGCTTTACCTTACCGTTGTTGAATTACAATACTTGGTCGTAGCATTCCTTAACTGAACAGATGAAATAGCAGAGTGCATAGTTGAGTTTCCTTACAAAGTGAAAGAAACAGAACCCACTAATGTAAATAAATTCGCCAGCGTCAAGATTAATAGATTTGCTGCAGAAATTTAGTGCTGCTACAGAATTAGGATTCGGATTTGATCCGTTGATGGCGGCTTCGGCTTCACGGTTGGAAAAAACTCCCTTAAGTGACGAAACCGTTTGGATAATACTCGGCTTCCGCTTCACGCTTGATGAATACTCGGTTAAACGGAGAGATAAGACGGCACTCATTGCTCTTATATTGCCAGACTAGAGACCGAGGTATCGTTTCGCAGGCTTTTTTTTTTTTTTTTTTTTGTCCATCTCAAATTAGGATATTCGTATTTTTATGAGTGCTCTTTCTTGATTATAATGTATTCTTGAATTTCTTGTTCGTGCGTTTTTGCTATAACTACTGTCGTTGTTGTTGTCCCGTTGGCTGAAATGTAATATTGGGAAGATGAGGATTTAGGTTTTATTTTATCATATTTACGTTATGCTTGATAAGTTTTTCTTCATTGATACAATGATACCCCTTGTCTCCTCCGGGAAAGGTTTGGGGAATGGGGTATTTCTATTGGCGTTATATATAAGGCAAAAACTTGCGTTAGGCAGGCCTAAACGGTTTAGGCGGGTTTTATCCTACCCAAATGGGTTCACCCATCCCAAATAGGGTATATTATATGGGTTTGAGTTTGGGTTAATGGATAAAACCCGCCTAAATCTTGGGTTATTGGATAAAACCCGCCTGAATCGTTTAGGCCTGCCTAACCCAAGGCCTTCCCTATATATAATTGTTTGTTCGTTAATTTCCTTCAATTTTTTGCGTGGAAATAGGCGTGATTATTCATTTTTGGAGACCACAATGTTTACCTTGAACATGGATGGGCGTTAAGTATTTCCATATCATAAAAAGGAATGCAGTTGATGCTCTTTTATGTTTCATATTTTGTTGTTGTTTCCTGTATTCCATTTTGATGTGGCCTTGTTCTCCTTTATTAAAATTATGAACATCAGCATCACATGGGCCTACTCATTTTGGAAAAGGAATGAATGGGTATGAGGCAGCTAAATCTATGGCTGAGTCTGCTGAGCTTAATTATAAGCGTGAACATGCTTCTCATGTATCCAATATGGTTGCTACCACAAAACTGGAAGATAATCTCAAACCATAGGGAAAGAATACGTTAAGAATGTACTTATCTCTCCATGATCTGTAGTTTTTGTGATCCTTTGTGTAGCTCATTATGATGTATTTATAATTAGAGAGTTTCTGCAGATTGAGAGGTCTTTGCATGAGATGCATGCTGAGTATGCACTGGTGATGGTGAAGGTGGCTGCTAATAGTATTTTTGTCAAAGCAAGAAATATGGTGGAAGATGCTGTAAAAATTTACAGAGGCTGATAGACATGCTATAATTGCTCAGATTGAAACCTTGAGGAGGTTGGAGGATTTGAAAGAAAGATTAGACTCTATGGCTGTATATGTGATGCAATCTAGATTGCAGTCAAAGAGTCAGAAACCAGCTACTAAAAGATTTGTGAATCCACCAAAAGAAAGAGTTTTGGATCAAAATGGTACTAGTCTGATAAGTCCTCTTCTCCTTTCTCATGGCTCACACGATGCGCTGATACAATTTTAGAGCAGAGAAACAGTAACCAAAAAAAAGGAGGAAAGAAAAAGAGAGGACAAATCATGCATCAAAAGATATGGCTCTGTCTGTGGTACTGATTCCACAAACTATTTAGGTTCTCACAGAATGTAGTTCATTCATGGTAATTCTACAGCATAGTACTGTTCTTTCTCATTGTAATATTCAAGATTGATCAAACTCTAACTAGTGTACAGACTGCTGAAGTTTATATTGATAAAATCATCATCACTGGGGACAGTGAGGTATATTTTTCTTCAATGAAATACAAATCCTAAATGCCTCAAGTGTGTTTCCAATTACATTGCTAAGTAATGTGCATGTTCATTCGATCTCTAGTTAGTGATGATGCAAAGATTCAACAATCATATGTTTACTTTACTCTTAAAAAAAATCCTGCTACAGGAAGCTGGGGTCCAGCACCATGATGGAGAAGTTGATAAAGTATGTACATTTCATCCATCGTCATTTTCTTGATTTGCTGCTTATCCTTTTACTCATATTTTATATGATTTTTCAGGCAACGCATACTGTTTTGGGTGACGTGCAATGCTAATCGGCTAGCCCACCTGTGATCCATATCTATTCGTGTACGTATCTAATTGAATATGCTGTTTATCCTTGTCTCACCGTAAACACTTGCCATTTTTTACAATGCAAGGGTATGTGCCTTTTTTCCCTTTCAAAGCGGCTGATTTTATAATTTTAGCCCCTTTCCTTTGTTTTTTAAATTAATGTAATAAATCTTATTTCTAAATATCACGATTAGTTACGCAATAGATAAGCATAGACAATTCTATTAATTCAGCCAGCCGCCACCCTAATCTCATATTTCGCTTGGAATTAGTTGACTCTTCTGAACCACTCCTTCCAGGTACCCGCTCTACTGTTGCCACGCCACTCCATCGCTATCCGTGCTTGGGGTTATCAAAATTTGGATTTCACTTTTTTTCACCACTAGTTTCTCATGTTCAATATTTCCTCTTTTTTTTTATATATATATAATTAATTATCCAAATAGTACAAGCTTACCTAGAAATAGTTACTCCTTTACTAGACTAGAAAACAATAACGATATACTATTACAAGATGTTAAGAAAAAAAAAAAAGATCTCATATTACAAATTCTCTGCCGAATAGGAATTGATCTAATAATAAGTAACAACTAGAAATTCAGATATTTGTGATTCTCCACCTCTTTTTATAGGGACCGAATGAAAGAGAAGGTCAATTACAAGATTTTTTATTTTCACATTTTTAGAAGGATATTGGAATAAAAATAGAAAAAAATGATCCAGAAAACTCGAGTATATTAATTTTATCCACTCATTAATGATTCGAATATCAAGCCAAAAAATTCGAAATATTGAGTCAAAAAATAAGGGAGTCAAAGATTTGATGGTAACCAAACGACTGGCAGTGTAGTTTTTGCTATATTTATAAATAAATCGATAAAAATAACAGATCAAGTACTAGTAGTAGGAGTGGCAATTCTTACGAATCGGATCCTTATCGTATCAATCCGTTATCAATCTGATCCGTTAAGGTCAAATTCGTATCCGATCCGTTAAGAAAAATCCAAATTCATATCCGTATTCGATCCGATAAGCTCAAATCCGTATCCGCACGTATTTGATCCGTATCCGTTAAGGATCCAATAAGTATCCAATCCAAATGACCAGTTATGTATCCGATCTGATAAGAATCCAAATCGTTTTAATTCAATAATAATCCGTTTCAATAAACACAATTATAATCCAATAAAAATTTGATAAGATAATAAAAAAATATTCATATTTGATTGTTCAAATAATGTGTTTGATAAATAAAAAAAACTGCAACTTCATTTGAAATTAAAATCCTCAATCAAATATCTCACGATACATAGATGTCTTAAATTCAATTCTAGTGGTCAAACATGCTCATTTCTAAATACTGATCAATCTTTAACCTTAGTCATTAATATTCCACTTACAATTTTGAGAGAGAAACATATTAATTTAAAATTTATAACAAATAAAATAAATTATAATAAATACCATTAATCTATCAGGGTGAAATTGAAAGAGTTAAGACAATGAATGAGAATCTACAATACTTTTATCAGCATTAAGGGGGCGTTTGGTATAAGTGTGGGAATCACTATGGGTATGGGTATGGTTATGGGTTTGAAAGTAAAGGGAATGGGTATGGGTTTAACTATTCCAATAAAGATGTTTGGTATAGAAGATGGGTTTGGAATCATTTTAAATTTATATATTAAGAAAAATGCTAAATAATACACAAATAATAATTAATTTGATAATAAAAAATAAAATAATATTATATATTTATTTATAATTATATTAATGTTAAATGATTATTTTAAAATAATTAATATAATTTTATCAATTAAAATTATTTTTTAATATTACTGAATAATATAATAATATAAAATTATGATAACATTTTACATTATAATTAAGATTATATACTAATACGTTTATGTATTAATTAAAATTTCATATAATATCATAATTACTATAATATTTTATAATGATATCATAATTATATTAAGATTACTAATATTTAATTTTAAATTATATATTAATAATCATTTTATTTTATTTGTTAATTTTTAAAAATATAATAATAATAATAATATATAATTAAAATAAAAAATTAAGATGATATAATAATATATTTATATAACATCATAATTAATATAATATTTTATAATAATAATATTTTATGTATTTATTAATATTACTTAATAATAATATTTTATTTATTTATTAATATTACTTATTAATATAATAATATATAATTATGATAATATTTTATATTATAACTATTCTACTAATATTATTAAATATAATTAAATAATATGTTATTTATTAATATTACTAAATAATATATTATATAATAATATATTTACATAACATCATTATTAATATAATATTTTATGTATTTATTAATATTACTAAATAATATAATAATATATAATTATGATAATATTTTATATTATAATTAAGATTATATAATAATATATTTATATAACATCATAATTAATATAATGTCTTATAATAATATTCTTATTTAATATTATAATATTATTATATTAATACTAATATTATGGGAAATAATAATTAAAAAAATAAATTTGATCATAAAAATGGGAATGGAATGAAACCCCCCAAATTATAGGGGAATGGGGATTCCCATATTTTTGGGAATCAAGTCATTCCCACGGGAATGAAACCCGACTACCAAACGGTGGGTTTCGGAATCATTCCATTCCCTGATTCCGAAACCCACCAACCAAACACCCCCTAAAATTTAAGATCTCACCAATTAGTTAATCCGTTGATACAACTTAATTGAAAACTTGAAGTTGAGAAAAAAAAAAGAGTTATTAAATTTTGATAGTAGAAGAAAATAAATATTAAAAAATATAATGAATAGATAAATAAATACATTTTTTTGTGGTGAATTAATAAAATGGGACACGACAATGAAGAACCAAAAGATTTGAGTTTTTGATAGAACTCTAAATTTATATTAATATATCAAAATCAATTAATTAATTATTATATTTAAAAAATATAATTTTTTTTATTAATTTATTAACGGATATTCATATCCGATCCGTATCCAATCCGAATCCGATCCAAAAATTTTGTGTCCTGTGGATCGGATAAGGATCCATATCCAATAAGCCTCAATCTATATTCGTTATTATCGTACGGATTCGTATCGGATCAAAAATTGCCACCCTAGTAGTATATTATTTAGTGTAGAGTTGCTCTTCGTTTTGTGAAGACAGCAGGGAAAGAAGAACAGTGCGATATGGAGAACGGCGCTGTGTTTGCAGGCTTACTTCCTAACCCTACCACCCAGCACCTCCTCCTCGGCCCGACCCGCAGCGCTATCAAACTTCTTCCCCCTCTCACTGACAAAACACCTCTATCTCCTCACTCTCTACATCTCCAGGCTGCAGCCACATTTGCTGTACGACTCCCCCCCCTGCTACTTAGTTGTATTCGATTTAATCTTGTCGTTTCGCCTTCCTGTTGTCTGTGTAAATGCTTTTTTGTTTACTATTGCATATTATTATGTTTGATTTTGTGTGGTTACAGAACTACTCGCGTTTCGCTCCTTCCAGTAACCACGGCAATAACATTCTTAATTCGCTTCGAGTGGCGTCGCCCGCCAGGTTCGGTATTAGTTTTCGTAATATGACGGCTGATTTTTTCCGATTTTGTTTGATTCAGTTCTGATTTGAGTTTGTGTTAAGTTTTGGCAGCGATGTTGCATTAGAATTAGCCGACATTGATTGGGACAATCTTGGTTTCGGGTTTATGCCCACTGATTATATGTATATGATGAAGTGTTCCCAAGGTGAGGCATTTTCTAAAGGTGAGTTGAAGCGATTTGGGAACATTGAACTGAGCCCGTCAGCTGGTATATTGAATTACGGTCAAGTTAAGTTTTGTGTATTTTTGACTTAGATTGATCTATAGTAATGTGCTTCGGTTCTTGAATGTAAGTTTGCACATTCATGGTTGTCAAATTTTCAGGGATTGTTTGAAGGCCTTAAGGCTTATAGGAAGCATGATGGTAATATTTTACTATTCCGTCCTGAAGAAAATGCAACACGGCTTAGAGAGGGTGCTGTGCGAATGTGCATGCCTGCTCCAACTGTAGAGCAGTTCGTTGAGGCTGTAAAAGCCACTGTTTTAGCGAATGAAAGATGGGTAATATTTTGAAGTAAAATTGTAATTTGAGATTTTTTTGGTAAGCTTGCAGTAGCCAGTAATGCTGTAGCATTGAGAGCTCAATAGCTCATATTTCTATTTATTGAAAATCTCAGATTCCTCCACCCGGAAAAGGTTCTCTATATATAAGACCACTGCTTATGGGAAGTGGAGCTGTTCTAGGTCTGGCACCAGCTCCTGAGTACACTTTTTTGATTTATGTTTCACCTGTGGGCAACTATTTCAAGGTTGTTTGACTCCCCCTTTACATGCCCATGCAATTAATCTAGCATATGCTTGTATATTGCCTTTTTGTGCTTCAAGGAGTGTGATTTTGACTTTCACTTCTCTCTGTGTTTGTGTGATCCTGGATTTTTGTATTTTAATTTATCTGTTCATTTGTTTGTGCATATTGAATATCATTGTAAGCTGTAGATTCTGACTTCTCTGTCATTTGTTTCTCATAGACATCTAATGTACAGAACATGCGTATATGGAACAATAATACATCTTACAGCTGATTCCTTGTTCTATAACACAGGAAGGATTAGCTCCCATACATTTAGTAGTGGAGACAGAAATGCATCGTGCAACACCTGGTGGTACTGGAGGAGTGAAGACCATCGGAAATTATGCTGCAGTGAGTGATTTTTATGTTAATGTTCACTAAACTGTCATACTGTTGGTTTTATTTATTCTTTTTCAATTCCGTATTTTCCTGAGATCTTCTCTACATTATGTTTTTCCATCTTAAAAATTATGTTTTTGGTACAAGATGATCTGTTTTTTCTGTTAGATTTGTACATCTTCTATCTGAAAACTTGAGAACGCCAAATTGATTTATCTTTGATACTTTTTCGTTATTTCTTATTGTCCAACACTCTTAACAGGGGTCAAGATAGTCTCTTATTTATCAGCAACCCTATTGTCTTTTAGATAATAAACTATGGTTTTTGTAATAGCGTTCTGTACTCTGAGTTTGATCAGTACCATTTATTTTGATGACTTGCAACCTTTTGGATTATCACTTATAGGTTCTACAGGCACAAAGTGCTGCCAAAGCAAAAGGGTTTTCTGATGTATTGTATTTAGATAGTACTCACAAGAAGTATTTGGAAGAAGTCTCCTCCTGCAATGTGTTCGTTGTAAAGGTATGGCATCTTTTAACGAGCAACATGATTTCAGTGCTTTTGATCAGTTCTCCATATCTGTGGAAACTTTTCAAGTTTTTGTCTTGTAGTTTATGGTGCTCCTCTTTTAACTTCTGTTTGTTTTTTTCTCTCTGTAATTATTGATTTCCAAGTGAATTCTCTGAACTCGTGGTTAGTTTTCGTGGCAATCTATGTGTTTTGGATATTAAATAAAATTATTATTTTCAGCCTTTAACTGTAAAATATAATTGTAGTGTATCTCACTTAACGTGTTCTGTTACTTTGCTGTTCTGGTAGTTCTGTTGTGGTAAATGCTCATTTTAAAGGTCACTTATTTGCCTAATGTTGAATTGTTCTAAAAATGTATCAGTTGATTTTTTCTTCTTGTAATTTCTCCCACCTTCTTTCATGATATCCGTATGTACATCAAGATTATCTTTCCATAAGTCCATTTGTTTGCTCTTCGACCCCCAATACTTAAAATCTGTTCTTAAATTGAGTTATGGAACTCAGGGAAATGTGATATCCACTCCTGCAATAAAAGGCACCATCCTGCCCGGCATTACCCGGAAGAGCATAATCGATGTTGCACTTAATCAAGGATTCCAGGTACTTCTGCGAGTAATTTATTTAGCTTGGGACTAATCTACTTGCAATCATTACTTCATTGGGGATTAACCACATGAAATTGCAATGCTCGGTGCAGGGATGAAATGCATCTACTTATGAATGTCTGCTGTAATGCTTTGTTTGCTAAATAACTGCATGATAGTTGTCATAGTTTTCATGGTTGATCTTTCTGAGTTGGAGTTAAGCCTTTGGCTTATTTTGGTTTGATTAAGTTGTAATGAGTTTGAGGGTGCCTTTACATGCATTGGACATGTCATTTCTCTCTTCTCTGCCAGGCCTAGTTGAATATTAAACAAACTTCCTATAGTCATCTTTTCGTGCGTATGTTATCTGTGTTTTTTAGGTTGAGGAACGTCAGGTGATGGTGGATGATTTGCTTGATGCGGATGAGGTTTTCTGTACGGGAACAGCAGTTGTAGTTTCACCTGTAGGCAGCATAACCTATCTCGATAACAGGTATCCAATTTGTCGCAATGTTTTGTGATAAAATAAGTAATAAAAACAAATTTGTTGTTTGTGATTGAATCTGTATTCTACTGGCTTTCATATGTTCAGATGTTGTGATGGCACAGTTTGTTGTGCGTAAAATTGGAGTTAAAACTGTTAACTAGGTTGGAGTTAATTCTTCATTAATTAATTTGTGTTACTAGAAAGACATCTTGTGTTGCACCGTTGGTTGCATTCTTCATGAATGCATGTGAGTTGCTAACCAGTATATTGTGAGTGGAAGATGATGCATTTTGAATGGAGAAGGCGACTTCCTAATGTATATTTTTGCAGGGTGAGTTACGGAAGTGATGGAGTTGGGCGGGTGTCGCAGCAACTGTATTCGGCACTTACAAGGCTGCAAATGGGTATTGCTGAGGATAAAATGGGTTGGATAGTTGAGCTCAAGTAGAGAGGTGTTCTGGTGTTAGGAGTTTGTTGTCTCTTGTAATTTGCACTTAACACTCGTATTTCATTTACAGCCAACTTCTCTATCTATCTTGTAAATATAAGTGTTACTTAGCCACTTCTCTGAGTTTCATAAATTGAAAATTCCCTTTGACATTCATGCCTCACAATTACACTTTTTTTTTTTAAGCATTGAAGAGATGTTGGCATGTCTAGCCTCGTACAACACTTGGATATTTATGACAATATTTGTGGCCTGTGGGTATTTTTTTCAAGTATAATTCTATTCTAAGCACCTGACCTACAGTCCACATCCTAATTGATGTCTTGTACTTTTGATGTAAAATGCCTGGAGAAGAAAACTTGCAGAGTTAACCACTCTTTCGTTAATTATATATTTATCTAACAATAAACAATAATTTCACTACCAAAAAGTCGTGTGAACTGCAGAAGAAAATCTCACTTTTAGTTTTTTCCCATCTTCAAGTCAATGATCGTGCCCTTCATTTTCTACTTCATGGGCTTCAGTTTCACCAGTTTTTTAGAATTAAATCAGTTGAAAATGCACTCATAAGATGAACAGAAAATGTGTAATTAATTTGTACTATGAAATTAATTTGAGGATTAAATTTGCAACTGTGAAGTTGTTTCATAAGATGAGACATAAGTGAAGCATGTGGAATAACATGAAGTGAGATGAGAAATATTCAAGAGAAGGACCCGGTCAAGCTGTGCAGCTGCGCACCCAAATGTGTGACCACTTTATGCGATTATAATTTACCTTTTCTAACTTCATTATTTCTTTCCCCATTCTTTTAATAGGCTATCTATCCACCATTTCCATCTCGATGTTTCTCTCCTTATAACTTTTTTTTTAAAAAAAAAAGAAGTAGATTACATTAATTTAAATTTTTTATCATCAATTAATGTTTTAATAAAGTTCTAGTTCGTGAACTGTTGGAAGTAATTCAATTATTCAAAACGTCATTTTGTTCCTTTAAAATTTAATATATATATATATATATATATAGAGGAGAGATCATGTAAAAAAAAATCCCATGTGAGAAAAAAGAATGAATCGTGTCCATCAGATCTAAAAAAATCAATGGTTGATATTGAATCAAGCAACAACTAAAATGCAATCAAGCAACAAAATAATCAAGCAACAACTAAAGCACAATCAAGCAACATTGCAATCAAGCAACGACCTGAATACAATCAAGCAATGTTGTAAATGCAATCAAGCATCTTTCTCACTTTCTCACGTTAAGAATTTTCTCACTGGATCCGCTCCCTATATATATATAGAGGAGGGATCATGTAAAAAAAAATCCCCCTGTGAGAAAAAAGAATGAATCATATCCATCAGATTTAAAAAAATCAATGGTTGATATTGAATCAAGCAACAACTAAAACGCAATGAAGCAACAAAATAATCAAGCAACAACTAAAGCACAATCAAGCAACATTGCAATCAAGCAACGACCTGAATACAATCAAGCAATGTCGTGAATGCAATCAAGCATCTTTCTCATTTTCTCACGTTAAGAGTTTTCTCACTAGATCCGCTCCCTATATATATATATATATATATATATATTGTTCCTTACTTTTATAGGTCTATTCTGATTAGTAATCAGTATGAAAAATGACAAGTAGTTTGAAATTAATTGTCAAAAGTTAATGATATAAAGTATATGTTAGTGCGTGATAGTTGAAATGATTCAATCAAAATATATATAAATAACATGAAAATTACGGTCCGGCTGTAGCTGTCGATCCATTTTCTACTTCTCTTTTCTAGAACATATAGATGGTGTGTATCCCATTAGCCAAATTCTTTGATTTAGCCTTATTATCTTATGCAAACTTGCTTGATTATCAACGATGAGTAGAGTAGTTAATTAGTAAAAAAATAGATCTAATTTGTACTTGGATTATTCACTCCCCATTCTTTCAACTTGAGACTCTTCGTTGGTGGTTTTAAATATTTTTATTTTAGATAAATCACAAATTTAAATAAAAAATACAATCCATAAACCAATAAGTTCTCTTTTTTACTTTCAAATAACACAATAATTTACCATCACAAAAAATACTTTTAAAGTTTTTTAATTACAGCATCACCAATAACGCAAGACACGTCGTGCAAACTTTGACAATTTTCGTGTGAATGTTGTAACACAAAAAATTGTAAGGTAATTAAAAAAATATATATGACATTGTGATTCAAAATTGAAGGGAAGGAAGATGATGAGTAGTAGTAGCAGTAGTATAAATAGAGGTGGGAGGAAAGCAGAGCAGAGGAGAGCAGAGATTGATGATCATAAATAATGGGAAGAGCCCCCTGCTGCGACAAAGCCAACGTGAAGAAAGGGCCATGGTCGCCTGAGGAAGACGCCACCCTCAAATCCCACATCCAAAAGCACGGCACCGGCGGCAACTGGATCGCCCTTCCTCACAAAATAGGCCTCAAGAGATGCGGAAAGAGTTGCCGCCTTAGATGGCTCAACTATCTGAGGCCTGACATCAAGCACGGCGCTTTTACTGAAGATGAAGACAACCTCATCTGCACACTCTATTCTGCCATCGGAAGCAGGTGATCAACATCACTCTTCTAATATTATTTACATGTAATTTATTGTTTTAATTTATTGATCTTGTATGTAGATGGTCCATCATCGCGGCGCAGTTACCTGGAAGAACAGACAACGACATCAAGAACTACTGGAACACCAGGCTGAAGAAGAAGCTTCTAGGCAAGCAGAGGAGATCACTTGAGCCGCCATTGCAGCCACCGACTTCCGATCTTCCTCTGATCCTGGAACCAGATTTATGTTACTGTAACGACTATCTTCCGCAACAAAACATCTTGGAACCTAATTTACAGCAGCAAAATCTATGGGAAAACTCAGCATGCTCCAGCTTTCAGTTCATGATGGACTCATCGTCCATCAACCTAGAAGAGGGGATGTATGCTGCCAATGCCAATGCCAATGCCATGGCGCCGCAACTCGACGCAGCTGCCATTACAGCTTGTTCTTCTTCTCCACTGGAAAATGTGAGCTGGGGAGATACCCATTCTAATAGCGTTGACTCTCTCATTTATCCTCAACAAACTCTCGCAAATTATCAGCATTTCACATTATTTGATGACCCTCGCTTACTAGGTTTTTCACAATGACTCTCTCTATCACTTCCAACAAGGGATGATCTGTTTCTCGTTGTAGTTCTATTTCGAATCCCATCCTTCTGATTTTGTTATTTTAACTAATTAATGAGAATCGATGTTTTAGGTTCTTAATCATGTGTTTTATTTCTAGATAACATTAATATGCTGCAGTTTTTCAAATATCACGTGCATGGCACTATAATTCTGGCCTTCATTTACTTCAAATTTGGGAAAGTACTTGAAATTGTTCACTACTACTTTGGCTCCAAAATCATTCTTATATTATATTTATGAATGGTCTATGTGACACTTTTATTACACAATGAATGTAAAGAGTTCTCTTATACAGCCGTCCTGGTTTCCACGAAATTAAAGGTGAATTCTTGTGAAGCCTCCATGAAAATAAAGTAGAAAAAGACACATTTGCCTGTGTTAGGTCAAAATTTCTCTACTACTATGTAGAGAAATTAAAACTTACTGTTGAGTAAAGTGAAAAGGCCCATCAAGGATTTACTGTAACAGCATTTTAAAGGTTTATGACCCTACTTGCTAAATGCTTTTCATCGAGTAATTTCTTGTAAGATGATCGTGAATTTCGTCAAAAATCCTCATATAATTCCAAGTTATATCCAATTTTCGATCCGTCATGATAGTACTACATCTTACATCTGTCGTTCGATATAGGATCTTGACCCGTTTGATGATTGACGATTTGCTGTGGTTGATTCATAAATGATTTTATTTTTTTATTTATTTTTGTAACAAGTGAGTCAATTATTGGCTTCTCTGAAACAGAAAGCAAGAAAAGTAAATAATACTACGCACCATATCTTTCTTCCTCAAAGTTAGAGATTCTTGAATATTTCATACTTGTTGTGCATTGTTTCCACAATGTCACCAATATTATGAAATTCCATATCTTCCTTAAAAATTTGCACTTTTGGTTATTGATTTTTCTTCTATTCAAATACTCCACAAATTCATCTCAAAGACTTAGGAATTATTAACATATATCTTTTTAATTTTGCTGTTATATATATATATATATATATATATATATATATATACAAGTGTTATTTTCTTTTATGCTCCTTATTTAGATTTTTTTTTTCCCACTTCCCTTAAGAACTTAGTTGGGATGCAGAAGTAATATACAACGTAACGAGATATCTTAACTGAATATGATTTTATTGCGTGCGTTTCCTAAATTCTTGCTATTTGATTTTCTGTATAACAACCATTACACGCAACTTCAATAGACAAAATAATTTCAATTAAATATTAGCAATATAAAATACTATGTTGAAAACGAAAACCAATTGGACAGCAAAAACTTTTATTCGCGTAATCAAGTCCACCTCCAGCAAGCCCAGATTTCTTACTTAAAAGAGTTTTTTTTTTTTTTTTTTTGGAGAAAACTTACTTAAAAGAGTTGAAGAAAAGCTTGTGTGCTTAATAATTGTGCTTAGATGTAGGTCTACGCCCCAATAATTATTGGGCTCAAATAATTTGAATGAAGAAATTAAGCCCTCGGGCCCCAATAAATAAATGTGTTGCAATTAATTGATATTTCTCTAAAACTTTATTTGGGTAACCATTATTAATTTTTCTTGAACTCGAAATCCATATTATAAGATCAAACTTATTTGGGTCCCTAACTATATTCATATTAAAAAAATACAACCTAGTTTCCGGAACCATTTTTTGTTGGGTTAAATTTGGAAAAGAAACAGAGCAGTGAGGATGAAACAATTGAATTTTTGATGGCATAAAGAAACAGTTAATAATGATTAGATGTCAGAATCTGTATGTTAAATTTCCTTGAGAGATTCCAGCCGGCATACAAGGGATCTTCTCACTATCCTTTGAGAGGCAATGAAATGGAAGTATATACCCCCACCATATATTGTATATATATATATATATGACCATATCCATTTACGGATACAAGAAATCTATGTAAAAATAGATGGAAAAAGGGATGAATCGTAAAATTAAAATGTGCAAGTTGATTGGAGATGGGCTAGTGATGCTGCATGTTGATGGATCATTCCACATGGAGAGAATCCAAAGATTTTGAGGCTGCCGAAAGAAATTGAATGCCATGGGATGGGGAGTGGGGTAGTGCTAGCTTGTTTAATTATTTGCAGATTTATTTTATAGATTGAGACAAGATATGATGTTGAAATGGCCATTCATGTCTGGGTCAGAAATATAGGCATACCAGGTTGTTTCCTGAACCCAAAAAAAATAAAAGCTATATATATTAAGAATTATATGTGCAGCATGCAGGTGTTCTATGTTCTCTTCTCTTAGCATGTGCAAATCTATATGACCTCCATACCGTGTTTCTACCATTATATACATTACCATAATTACCTCAAAAAATCAATTTATAATTTGTAATGTCCATATCTACTAGAGACTAGTTGAATATGTTTTTTGGTAGTGTAAACAACTTAACATATTTAAAAGTAATGTCCTGAATTGGTTGGGAACCCTATATTATATGTTTTTAAGGGCTAATAAGCCCTTCTAGTAATTAAGAAAAATCTTTTTACGGAACGAATATGAATATCAAACAATTACTAATAAAGACCATTATGTTGTGTATTTCAAGTTTTTTAATTAAAATACCGACTGATAATATCATTTTTATCATATGGAACTCTGAAAAACTTTTGGGTTTTTAATTTGTCATGGGTTATACATAAAAATAGTAATGCTCATAAAAATTCAAAAATTATATTGCGATAAAACTGAGTCTTTTTTCTTACAAGTTGTCCGAATCAAAATATCAATGAACACGTGTTAAAGGGTTGTATATATAATTATAGACAAAAATTTGCGTTAGACACGTCTAAATAGTTTAGACTCATTCCATTAGGGTTTATTAATTCCCAATTAAGGTATATTAAATGGGTTTGAATTGAGTTAATGGATAAAACACACCTAAAACACACCTGAGACCTTTCCATAACTATATGATCACATAATCAAATCATGATTAAGAGTAATTTGTCGGTTCATTAATTAAGAAGCATTTTGAAATAGGCGCCTGCATGTAAAAACCTGCCGATGTCGAGCCTTCAATATTGGCTTCCGCCGTTAATATCGCCCTCGTCATGTTTGTCATTGACCGAAGTAGCCCCGATCGATCCCCTATTTCAAATCTCATCTATGTTTAGCAAATCTGAATATTCAACATTGATTAAAAAAGAATTAATGAAGTTTTAAGTATATGCGTAATGACATTCCATTATCGTGATTTTGATGATACGTAACTAAAATTTGTAACCACACATATTTCCACTTCACGTCCACATGGACAGAGTGCAGTCTAGACGAATCAAAAAGAGAAGAGGAGCTGCTTCAACAATACCAAACTCAATATTTTAATAACATATTGAGTTTTAAAAAATCTTTGTGAAAATAATCATCTATCTCTCGCGCTCGCGGTTGTTAAACGATAGCCGAAAAACCCACTTCTTCGTCAACCCCTTTCTCCTCGATTTCTGTGAAGAATCATTCATGATTAATTTATCCTCGACGAACGATTTTATGCGGCGGATGGCCAGGTTCAGCGTGTCCTCCGACATGTTGGCGAAGCAAACTCGGAACCAGCCCGGTTCGGCGCAATGGCACGACGACCCGGGCGAGATGTTCAGCCCGACTTGGTACACGATCTTTTTCCACAGCTCCATCTCCGCTTCGAATGTGTTGGACGTCAGCAGATGTCGCATGTCCACCCAGCAGAATAAACCGGCGTTGCTCTTCAGGCACGAGATTCCGATGCTTTTCAAGCCGCGAACCAGCATCTCGTGCCGGTTCTTGAGCCGCTTCTGGTTCTCGACCACGTACTTCTGCGCGAACTTCTGGTCGGAAAGCATGGCGGAGAGGAGGTACTGTGTCTGCGACGAGACGAGACCGAAGCTCGACATTTTGGTGGCGGCGGCGACGACCATGTTGTCGTTGGAATATATTGCGCCGACCCGGAAACCCGGGAGGCCCAAGTCTTTGGACAGACTGTACACGATGTGAACCCGTTCCCAAACATCAGTGTTCACCAAGTTCCGGTTAATCAGAACCTCCATGATGCTGAGGAAGTTGGGTGAGTTAAACACAGTGCCCGAGTAGATTTCGTCGCTGATGAGGTGGATGGCTTTGGCGTCGATGAAATCGACGAGGGTGTTGAGCTCGTTGCGGGTCAGGGTGATTCCCAGCGGGTTGGAAGGATTGGTGACTAATACGCCCTTGACGTTGAGGTTACGCTTCTGAGCAGATTGGTAGGCCTCTTCAAGAGCCGGCCCCGTGATTCTGAAGCCATTTGAGCTGGTGCAGTGTATCGGGACGATCTCGACTCCGGTCCGCCATTTGAGATCGCGATCGAAGCCGGGATAGTAGGGAGTGGGGAGAAGAAACGCATCGCCCGGCTCACCCAGGCAAAAAATGAGAGTCTCATTGGCCGAGGTGGCGCCGGCGGTCAGCACCAGATTGCGTGGATCAAATTTCACCTTGTTTCCTCGGATTTCCGACATGAACTGCACCAGTGCCTGGAATATATACATACACATGACATTATATTCAACGTCGAATTAATGGATTGTGTATGTAATAATTAATTAAATATAGAATTGGATGCTTACATTCTTGAAAGCGGGAAGGCCGTGGTAATCTTGAAAGAGAGCAAGCTCTCGGAAAATGGACTCTCCGTCTCTCTTGAAGCCGGCGGCATCTGGGTTCTCAGACAGCCATGATTCGAGTAGATCGAAAGAGAGCTGCGGAAGATAAATAAGGATAACAGAATCTGATCAGCAATTAAAAAAATGGCGAGTCTGGGTAAATTATGGGCAGTGAATGCAATAATGTACCTGATTCTCAGCAAGACCCATCTGAATGATTCCGTTGGGATTGCGGAGCTCATCGTAAGGGTTCTTCTCGTACTCCTGCCATCCCAGGAAGTAGGAAGAATCTTGGCCGTGCGAATTGCAGCTGGCTTTCTTCGACAACCTCATTTTAATCTCTGCAATATTAACGACTGCCGGAAAGAGAAAATTACAAAGGCAGATCAGATTCTAGAGAGGCGTTTGAAGAGTTGAGAGGATGTTGCTTTCTGGGCATATCCAGAGGGTATATATATATATATATATGCAGGAGAGGTTTTAGATGTCTAAGAAATCCGCACAGCAGGTGGCCCACTATGTTCTCACTTCTGACTACAACTATTGGATTATATTATGTGATTTAATTTAATTTTTTTTTTGTAGAGATTTCGAATTTCATTATATTTTATTTTTAGAAAGAAGTACACATTTTGATAATTTATCGAGATTTTTTATTGTATCAACTGCATGTGCTATAGTATAAATATCATTCATCGCTGCATATATATATATATATATATATATATAGGTTTAACTTTTTTAATTGAATGCAACAATTTATAAGGGCAAAGAACTTGCACCCGGATGAGACCTAATACATTCTTAAATGGCTTGAAATATTTTTAAGAACGGAAGGTCTCAGGATAGACATGCCTAAACGGTTTAGACGAATTTTATTCATTAATTAAAGTTAAACTCATTTAATATACCCTATTTGAGAATTAGTAAACCCTATTTGGAATGAATGAACTCATATAAGTATGAATAAAATCCGCCTAAACCGTTTAGGCATGTCTAACGTAAATTTTTGTCTTTAAAAAAGCTTCTATTTTAATTTCTTATTGCTTGATGAGTTTGAAAAGTCGACTAAGATGAGACAAAAGACTAGTCTTGAAAACGAGGATTTAGAAATCCTTTTAGACAGATGGAAAATAATCCATATTATTTAATATTGGTAGTACAAGTAAAGAGTGAGATCGAATTTGCTACACAAGTGCGAGAGTGAGACATAAATTAATATTATAAAAGCAAAAGTGAAACAAAGCCAATGTAAAAACTAGACCTGTAACCGTGGCTTGGTCCCTCTCTCACCCGACTAATTGGGCCCATCTCTCTCTTTCATGTTCGCCACTCTCTCTCTCTCTCTAACTTGTGAATGCTGAATGTAATTAATTATTTTTTTATAATAATTCTACATTAATCTCAAACTCATACGTGTCTTGTTTCATAATGGTAGCTGCCCAACAACCTTTTAACTTGGAAGTCAACCTCTTTTAATATACTACTCTCTCCTTCTCACTTATCACATTTATCAAATTAAGCGTCTTAATTGATTATCACATTTTCAAAAATAACAATTTTTTCTCCCTTAATAATAAAATATTTATCTTACTAACTTATTATACACTAACAATTCTTAATTCACGAACCGAAAAGAAATATAACAATTGGAATCGGAGGGGGAAGTACTAGAAATGCCCCACAAGCACATTTTATTTGAATCCAGATCAATTTTTTAAAAAATATATAACATATTCAAATAAATCGAGATTTAATTTTGATTTAGCTTCGCGATTTATCAATAAAAATATTTTATTCAACATTATTAAGCATTCCTGATGTTTCACATGAGTAAAGAACTCGGTTTGTCAATCTGAATAAACCCTTTTACTTAAATAAAATAACAGCATTACTATATTATCATCAAAGGCGATATATAATTTGTTCTCCATCAAAAAATAAATAAAAATCTACGACACTAATAAATATGTAAAATGATCAAACAAATAGCATCTGATCATGTACTTAGATATAATATTCGCAAAATATAATCGCATTATTGCAGGTTAAAATAACTTTTTATCAGTTTCTTTGCTCGAAATATAATGATCAAAACACATTGTTGTGAGTGGATGTATATTTAATTAAGAGAGAGAAATTCAAAATACCCATTTACCCCTATTGACATTTCAAAAATACCCAATTTTTATAACTCATATCCAAAATACCCAAAAGTACAAGATTTTGTTAAAACATTGTGTCAGTGGTACTTTTTCAAACAACAATGAATATATATTTAATTTTATTCCTTTTATCTTCGTAAAAATATTTCGGAGGATAAAAAAAATTGGAATCACAAAATATTCAAGAGTTATTAGGTTTATTTTAAAATTAAATCGTAATCGACCCGGATAAGACCCGGATAAGACCCGAATAAGACCCGAATCCGAAGAGATTTTATAACACAGTCGGTTTCTTTTGAACTGGAACCGACCCTATTTGGATACGACCCGTACCCTGATTTTCCACTCAAAACCGGTTGGAACCGACCCAAATTTAGCAAAAAGAACCCGGGTCGGAATCGGTAATGAGGAAACCGACTCGAAACCGACCGAAACTGACCCGGTCAAAATTTTGAATATTTAACCCTTTCACGTGAAATCTACCCCCTTTTACCCAATTATTGTCGCGAAAAACTGGTCCCCTTTCCTTTAGAGGCGAAGCCGACCCCCAAAATCAATCGATTCCGATTTGTATTTGTTCATGGCCGACAATATTCAACAAGTAAGTTTCTTAATACCACTTCACCAATCCGTTTCAATATTGTTCGATTTTGTTGGTTAAAATATTGTAGAATGGCCGAAAAATATGAATGAAATTGTATGTTAAAATTGGAATGAATTTGAGTTATTTCATGCTTGTAAGTTTCGAAAGAAATTTAGTTAATTTGTTTGAAAATGTTGAATGAAATTCGATGTAAATAGCCGAATGACCGTGAATATGTTGAATGAAATTTTGTTGGAATTGTTTGTATAATTTATGTTGGATTTTTTGTGGAATTGTTTGTTTAATTTTTGTTGCATTTTTTGTGGAATTGGTTGTTGAATTTTGTTGGAATATATGTCGAATTGGTTGTTGAGTTTTTGTTGGAATTTATGTTGAATAATATTTTATTTGTTGAATTTATGGTGGAATTATTTTTTAATTAAAATACATGTTGTCTTGCATTTTGTTGATTATTTCATAATTGTAGCATTTTTTTGTTTGATTTGTGCAGCCACAGTGGATTAGGCCCTCTTTTCGTGGTCTAATTACTAAAGTAAACTTATACACCAAAGTTACTATTTTAGACACGATTAATGATACATTAAAATCAATAGGGGGTCAAGGGTTGCTTAATCAGTTTATTAATGGGCCGTTTGGTAACTTATTAACTTGGAAAAATAATGGTCCTAGTGCATCACAACCATTAGTAGAACTGTTAGGCTATCAAATTTCTACTGAAACCCCTAATGCTCTATGGTTTTGTATTAATGGGCAGATTATAGAATTCGGAGTGCCCGAATTTGCATTAGTTACAGGATTTATTTTTGGTTCTAGTGCTTTTAATCCCTGTGCGGATCATGATCCTTCTAGCACTTCGGTTTTTCGTACAGTTTGTAAGGGTAAAAATCTTAGTGCTAGAGATTTATTGATGATTTTTAGGGATAAGAAAATAGAACGCACTCATCAGGAATTGTACTTGAGGGTCGCTAATATATTAGCGGCATGGAACTTTGCTTTAGGACTTTCTGAAAAACGAAAGATTGAGGCTTGGGTATATGTTCTAGTTGAGGATTTGGGTAGATGGGGTTCATTTCCATGGGGGGCATACGCTTTTCAGTGTTTATGTTACTATTTGGACCTTGCCCCTACCAGAGCAGATCGAATCAGTGGTGGGAGCTTTTATTTAGGCGGACCCATTTGGGCGTTACAGGTATAATTTAATTTTTGTTAATTAATTCTTATCCCTACAATATTGTAATTTTTTTTTTGTAGGTGTGGGCCTATGAGGCCATTCCCTCATTGGGTCGTGCATGCGCTATTTTGCGAAGGCCTAATGCACTCCCTCAATTTGTGAAATGGGATTTCACGAGGCCGGAGACGGTTGATTGGGGGCAGTTCTTTTTGAATAATGAGGTATGTAATTGTTGTCTATCTAAAGTATATTTTCGTATTTTTCTAATTCTTATTTATTTAATTTACAGCTTCAAGTGTATTCTAACCTGGAGGCTTCTCTTGCCGAGAGGGCCATGCTGTATTTTACTTCGGCGGAGATGGACAATCCAATCGGAGTACAGTTCCGACAGCCAGAGAATCCAGTGCCTGGTGGGGGACGGGGTGGGGGACGGGCGGCAGATGAGGGTATTGGGAGAGGTGCTGAGGAGGGTGCGGGATCAGAGCCACCGAATTTGGGAGGATCACAGCCGGAGACCTCTACACCGTCACGTAGACGCACTCGCGCGAGGCATCATGGACATCTTCGAGTGGGGATTCCCGGGATACTAGGAGACATCGTCCATCTGGGAATATTTTGGATAGTATTCGGACGATTATTCATGAGGCACTGACATAGAGGGTCATCCCCCTAGTTACAGATTTATTCCGTGCATCTAGATGCCGTCATTGCACAGATGTGGATGATGCAGCCTTCCGAGAGGTCTTGGTTCGTGATAGGAGCCGTGATTGGAGCCGTAGGGCTCATATAGAGCATGAGAGGCCGGAGGAGATGGAGAGGACGACGAGTGTACCTGTTGGTGAGTCCAGTAGGAGGTCGGAGGAGCCGGATAGGAGGAGGGCGAGTGTATCTGATGCTGAGACCAGTACGAGGATGGAGGGGTCGGATAGGAGGAGGAGTGTATCTGGTGGTGAGACCAGACAGAGGCTGGAGGAGATGGAGATGCAGAGGAGAGATACGAATCTTGCAAAGGGTAAGAGTCATGCAATCCCTGATGAGGAGTGTCATAGTGTTTCTGGCGAACGGGATCAGGGGGTTGTTTTCACAGACAGTTCTGAGGGTGACGATGCTACCACACAGCCCCTCCCAGGGGAAACTGGAGGGATGGGTACCCAGCCGGACACTCTGTCTGTATCCTTATTAGCATATGATATTGAAGATTTGGTAAGTATAATTATTTGATTTCATTTATGTATTTATTTGGTAATTTTATTTATGTTTTCATTCTTTTTGCAGCCGAACGATGGACGACCTTGGGGGATTGGGATAGATGTGCATTTGAGATATAATGCATGGAGAGCTGGTCATCCCGAAGCTGTCAGAATCCAAAGAAATGGTCCGTGGCAATTCTCGCAGAAATATTTTGCCTTCGTGGAGAACTTGAGCAACGATTTGGCTACAGATATAATAGAGCCGTATATTCCTGTTCTACAGAGGAGATTATACACGGCTCATCCGGAGACGAATGTTCGGGTTATCTCACCACGATTCTTTGTAAGTAAATTATTCAATCACAAATTATTATTGTATATATTATTTAGTAATATATATTTAATACTGATGTTCTATATTGTATCAGATTTTGATGAAGCATCATTATAGTGGAGATAAAGCACCTCGCCTGGAGCCAGATGACCTATTGGATTTCGCTAGAGGTAAAGATACTCAGGTCTCAGTAGATTGGAAAGCTGCAGATACGGTAAGTAATTTAATATTAAAATTTAATTAAATATAATAATATTTTCTATAAGTAGTTAACACTTGTTTATGTTTTTTTTTTTTTTTGTAGATTGTGTTACCTGTATTACTGCGCACTAACTGGGTTGCTGTCAAATTCAGTATAAAAAATCATACGGTGCAGATATATGATGCCTATTTAGCAGATAGAAGCCTTGATGAGCGTACCAAATTGGGCAAAGAATTGGCAAAGATGACAAACAAGATGAAGCATTATCTGAGAGCCATAAACTATTGGTTAATGATTTTGATTGAACATTATTTGATCTAACTTATTTGTGTGAAATCTTATAGTGCACCAAACTTATTTATTGAAGTCATGAAATGAGCATAGCACTAAGAACCAAACATTACAATTCAATGATTATCCTGGACCCTATCAGGACAATTTCGTTTTGTATGACCATCTGATCTACAAATACTACAACGTTTAGGGGCACGATGTCTGCTAGTAGACGATTGAGAATGCTCTGCACCTGAAGGACGTCGACTGTTCCTTGGCCGACCTGCTTGACGAGTTATAATTGGCGGCAAAACAAGTACTGATGATGCTTCAGAAGAGACATCCCATTCATTTTGAGGGGGAAGAGGATTAACAACCCCACCATATATCTCACGCCAAGTCTCGGTCTTGTAGTATGGATAAACGTAGTCATAGAAATGCAATCCATTTGCCCTATAGAACAATTTTATTATAAAATATTAGAGGTAAAAATTGAAAACAAACTAATGAGTATATTTCATACCAAATTGCAGCTGCTGCATGAACGCACGGCATCAGATCGAGTTGAAACTCACGACACTCACAAAAAGTAGATTGTAGATCCACATTCCAAGACCGAGTGCCGTCATTGACCTTGAAGGTATGTTGCAATGTGGGAACCACGTTGTATCCACGTGCTTTCTCCACCAAGGGTGCCATCTTCGCAACAGCCTCCTCTGTCAAGTCATCAGACCAATTAGCAGCTTTGGCACGTCGCTGGTCGAACCAAGCCTCGACAATACTTCTATACGCTTCTAACAACGAGCAGATTGGCAAACGACGAGCATCCAACAGTCTTGCATTGAAGACCTCGGCTGCATTTGAGGTCAAAAAACTATATCGGCGGACAGGACACTTCGATTTAGCCCATTTTTTCGGTCCGACATCCATTAATTTGTCGTATGCTGCCGGATTTGAGACTTTTATTTGATCCATAGCCTGCTTAAAATCTATCGCCCGATATGCATACGCAGCACGGTGGTACAATGGGACAATGTTGGGACGGAAGCTGGTCAATTTATTCTGTAAATGATAAAAACAAATTCCGTGTGCGGTACCTGGATACACTCTGCTCATCGCATTCGAAATGCTGATGTGTTGGTCGGATACGATCAACAATTGATCGTTGCAGCCAAAAGCCATCCGGAGTTGAGTCATAAACCACAACCAGGACTCATCATTCTCTATCGGGCCTACACCGATGGCAAGTGGGAAGACCTGCTCATTACCATCTTTGGTAACAGCAACAAATAAAACTCCTTTGTTTCTTCCCTTCAAATGAGTACCATCGACAACAATAACATGTCTCAGAGAAGACTCAAAAGCACTTCGACAAACACCTAATGCCACAAACAAGTGCCAAAAACGTCCATCGGGACCAATATCAAGATCTGTCAGCGTCCCTGCATTATACTGAACAAGTACCTCGAGGTACTTCGGCAGCATCTTGAAAGAATCTTCGACACTACCATACAACATCGAAAGGGCTCTGTTCCGTGCTTTCAGCGCAGAACCATAAGTCGTATGGATGCCAAAACTTGTTTGCAGCTCGCCCATAATCTCACGCGGTTTGATGAGTGACCCTTGCCTAAGCATCTTCCTTGCAAAATAGGCAACCACGGCCTTTGAACGAACATTACGTGCTCCAACTCAAGCAAGGTTCATCCTACAATTATGGATAGGTTTGAACTTGCGTACAATCCAACATTGAGCTTTGCATGTAGCACGTATATGAAACGAACAACTCTCATCTCGTTTGCACTTGTACTCAACACGAGTACTGTCAGAGCGGGCAACTTTATATTCTAGTCTCTGCTCCATATGCCAGAGACCAACAACAACGAGCAGATCATCTCTGTTCCAAAATATGGCACCCTCCGTCAACTCCTGGTCCAATATAGCTGCGACGTCTTGCAGGACGGGTGAATCTGAAGTATCCAATGGAATGATTGGAAGTAACCAATTATTTAATTGGACTTCCATACCTTCAGCTAGAGGATGAGCCGACAAAAGATTTGAAACAAAAGCATTCATACCACCAACAGATTGCACCCAAGCTGAAAATTCAGCCACCGTACACTGCATTAAAGATTGGTTGAAATTCTCATCCTCGGACTCAGCCGAGTCTTCAGCCTCCTCCTCGGACTCAGACGAGTCTTTAGCCCCCTCCTCATTAACAGCATCATCAGACTCCTCTGAACCACCACCCTCATTTAAGTCGGGAATATGTGAACTCCCGCTTGCACCACCTGCGAAAGGTTGATCAAAGAACATAGAAGAATCGAACCTTTGAAGGTCCTCCGGACATGGACTGAAAGTAGCATTCGGTGGTGGACTGATGGAAGATATGAATGGCCTGTACGGGATGGCTCCCGCTGAGAACTCCCAACACCAATGTTGTTTACATTGTTGAAAACAACATAAACGTTGGGCTCTGAAAAAACAGAGCAAAGCCGCTGCAGATCAACATCCGTCGCCAACAACGATCTTACATTTCTTCCACTGCGACTCTGGCCTGTATAATAGAGATTATACTGAAGCTGAATATTTTCAGAATCCAGAAGCGATTGGATGCTATTTCTTAGATACTGTATGGAAAGATTGGTCATTGGGATATAAACCAACCTTTCCTCTCCACCCACGTAGATGGATGAATCATCAAATTGCCCATTGTAATTAACAAATATAGTGCACCAATTTTCCATTTCAAAAAGGGGGAAATATTAAGTGAAGAAAAACGAGAAGATGGAGAGAATAAGGCACGAAGGTAGTGAATGTGTATGCTTCGTCTTTGGCAAATGAATTGGATTTTATAGACAAACCAATCTCAATTATTTTCACGAATTGATTGGAGTAGTCAAATACAGTAAATGGTATTTACTCATCTGTATTGCAGTGTACGCAAAATTTCTATCCACTCATGTAGTCAAAAAGAAAATTGATTTGCATGCATTATTCATGTCAGTATACTTTATGAGCTCATTTGACCAATATTGTATGTAAAAAGTTTGGAAAATAATGCACATAGGACAATAATGCATGTAAATAAACGATGGTCATGTAATTTTCACGTCGGATAATTGGACCATAGTGCCTCAAAAAGGTAGGAAAAATTATGAATTTGATTTATAAAAAAAAAAGGAGAAACCGACCAGATAAGACCCGGATAAGACCCGGATAAGACCAGATACCGACCGAGTTACGAACCGGGTCGGTATCTGGTCTTATCCGGGTCTTATCCGGTCGGTTTCCATTGGTCTTGGTATGATTCACGAATCTGACCGCAATAATACAGAAACCGACCCGGAATCAGAACCGACTAAAATTAAATAATATGATTTTTCATTTTTTTTTATATCTGAAACTAATATCTTATTTACAAAATCTATTTTAAGTAATCAAAACATTATCATGTAAACAATCATTGAATCAAAATTGGCAAAACCCACTTCCCCATGTAAACTTTTGTACTTTTGGGTATTTTTGATATGTGTTATAAGAAATGGTTATTTTTTATATGTGCTTTATCAAAATGGGTAGAAAAAAATATTTCCACTTTAATTAATGTATTACTATTTTAAAAATAGTACTCCCTCTGTCCCACCAGATTAGTCCATATTTCCATTTTGGTCTGTCCCACCAGATTAGTCCACTTTCCTAAAATGGAAAAAAATCTCCTCACATGAATAAAATATTAATTCCACTACACTCACAAATATTGGTTTCTGTGCCGAAAGCAAACTGGACTAATCTAATGGGACGGAGGGAATAATAATAATAACTCTTTGACGAATATAGGAGATGTTCAAATTAATTTATTAATTTCAGGTAAGATTAATATTTTTAGGAATAAAAGAAAATAATTGCTCTAACCAACAGCAAAACACTGAGTCGGCCCTTAGTATTAGTCAATTGATTTCAAATTAAATTTTTTTTAAAGATGCACAATCGATTTTATTGTTAGTGTCTCAATCAAACCAGCTAAGTAAGTAAGCAGGTGAACCTTAGTTCCTTTGCTCGAAGTATAGTGATTAAAGCACATTACATGTTACTGAGAGATTACGGGTTTAAGATTCCAGAAGAACATTTGAGTGTGTGTTTAAGATTATTGTACACTTATTAAAAAATAAATAAAATTGAAACTTAGCATATACAGTGGAAACTCTATAAATTAATACTCGATTAATTAATAAACTTTTTAAAATAATAATTTTTGTCGGTCCCGACTCGGGGATAGGGTGTTAAATTAATAATTCGCCAAAATTATAAGATAATACATTTTTTATAATTTCTATAGGTCCCATATAAAATATAAATTAATAATTTCATAAATGCGTACATATTACATGAATAATTTATGTACACTTCTTGAAAAATGACTCAATTGTCGTTTGTTTTTTGTTGAAATCAATTTCAACTTGAATCCCATCTCTAATTTTTCTTATCATTGTAAGAACTTCTGGTGTTGTCTTCTCATAACTCAGCAAGAAATTATTCAATGTGATTGCTGCTCTAATTGCCTCATTTCGTGAAGGAGGCTCCATGGTAGAACTTTCAGCATCTTCTTCATCTTCTTTATCAGTTCCAATAATGCTCTCAATAATTTCTTCATCAGTCCACAATTGTGCAACTACATTTTCTAGTGGGTGGTTCAGGACATCTTCGACATCCATTGCATTGTGATAACCCAACTCTTTAATAAAATTCCCGAGTTCTTGGGTGCTTTCACCACCTACCTGTTCATCAGAGTTCTCAAAAGTCATGTTATCTATTGATCGAAGTTTACAATGACGAAAGCAGTTTGCAATTGTATTTGCATGAACATCTATAGTCCATGCTGCAATTGCAAGATTAATTGCATCTAACACATTTATTTTTGCTGGATTTGGAACCCCCAATTCATAACCCTCCAAAAGACTTCTATAAAATCGACGACGATAATGCATCTTAAAAGCTCGTATAATCCCAGCATCACAAGGTTGAATTTTTGAAGTTGTGTTTGGTGGCAAATAAAACAATTCAACACTCTGTAATCCTTCAATGGCTTTTGGATGAGCAGGGCAATTATCCACAATCAAAAGAATTTTTCTTCCAACCATTTTTTTATCAAGTTGGCGAACATATTCTTCAAATAAAGCCCCAGTCATCCAAGCACGTTTGTTAGCACGGTACTCACAGTTCAAACTGCTCAAATTTACATTCTTGAAGCACCTTGGTTTAGCATACTTCCCAATTATCCATAAAGGAACTTTCTCGGAGCCGTCCTCATTACAACA
>JAPKLW010000691.1:275789-277032 GCA_026898455.1 Plectranthus barbatus
TTCCCAGCGATTACAGAATATTGAGGGTCTCGGTTGGAGTAGCCGTCGAACTTGTGAAGTGGTTCGTCGAACATACACCTGTCGAACTGTGAAGTGTCTCGTAGAATATAGGCCCGTCGAGACTGACTCAACAATAGCCCCCAAACTTTTCGGGAGATGCGTAGAGGGCTCTCAAAAAGTTTTCACCACTTCGGCAAGCCTCGTGGTGGACCCGTGTGCTCGAGTCCCCAGCAAGTTACGAGAGTTTCACCATCCCCTTCTCGTAGGTGACATAAATACGTGGGTTCGACGAACTTGGCCCGACACTGGTGCCCGTCCGTCGCCCCCGAGACTAGCCAAAAGAATTTTACATTTTCTTTTGACTACCCCCATGGCGCAGACTGAATCGACGATTCGTTTCTGGCCCTGCTTCCGTTTATAATTAGAAGCAGACCTTCCGCACGACCATGTCGGTGCCAAAATGTTTTCAAATCCCTCACCCTTGGGAATTTTACATTGGCACTACTTTGCCTCAAACTCTCGCCGAATGCACCCCCGAGAGGTGTCGATATGGTTTATCCCCGTGATGGTACTCTCAGACATTTGTCGAATACACCCTTGGGGTATCGACGTTAATTTCATTCAAACGGCGGTCTGTCCCTTCAGATCCCGTGCAAATCGATCGCAATAAATGCGATGGCACGTGTCGTGCACCGGCTCGTTGAGAAGAAAAAGCGAATCCTGCTTTTCGAGGGAGCGTCGTTTCGAGTTTTATAAGGTCGTCTTCTCCGCTTCTCCCCCTTTATCACAACTCCAGAGCATTCCAACCCCTCAGGCGATATCTTTGCACGCAAAGTCGCGGTTTCGGCATAAAAAAGTCTTCTTCTCGCGATTCCGGCGCCGCCCCACGGTACACTCCCACTCTTTATTTCATAAGTTCCGCGTTAGCCTTAGGGAAAACATGTCTGGTAGTCCCCGTCCAGACGCTTCTTCTTATCCTTCCACCTCTGGATCGGATCATTTTCCGGCACCAGGGAAATTTCCGGCGAACTATGACGGCCGGTTCAAGGGGGTGTTAACCACATCCTGTTCCCATATATCGGAGACTTCACTAAACCATACCTTCACAACGTACGACATACCCCCCGAAATCAAAGCCATTGTGATAACCGTAGAATACAACAGCAAATAAATTTATAATAACCTGAAGGCTAGTCGAACCCACAGGGATAGTGCGACGAAATCATCTCATGTACTGGCATAG
>JAPKLW010000691.1:285809-329937 GCA_026898455.1 Plectranthus barbatus
TCGAGAAGATCCGTGTGTCGTCCGAGTTCTGTTCGCAGAACTCCGGCGGGAATGACTGCGACCCGTCCTATCGCTGCTGGCCCGGCTTTCTTCACTATTTTGCTCGTGGAGTCGGGCCAACTCTCCGCGGATCAGGGCAGCTTCGAGGGTGTTTCTTCGGTTCTCTTCCCGTAGGAGGTTCACCTCCTCCTGCATCCTCTGCATATTTCGCTCAAACTCCTCCCGCCTTACTGCCTCCGACGTCCGGCTCTCGTGATGGCTTGCTTCACTCATTCTGATTTCGCTCGATACGTTCCCTTTCTCTGTGAATGTAATTTTCCCACAGACGGCGTCAATTGTTGATGCACAAAAGAGAGTGATTGTATGCTAGCAAGTATGTGAGGTCCGTAGAGAAGGTACTGTGTCTTATTTCTTTCACCTGACCACTATTTATACATTTGTCACATGATTACCACAATTAATACAAATAATGAGCTCAGAAATAAGCGGTTACAATTGTTGATCGAATTTAAAGCATTTAAAGCCACGCTCCACTCGTTCCCAGCGGTTACAGAATATTGAGGGTCTCGGTTGGAATAGCCGTCGAACTTGTGAAGTGGTTCGTCGAACATACACCTGTCGAACTGTGAAGTGTCTCGTCGAGTATAGGCCCGTCGAGACTGACTCAACACCACCAATAAACCATATGTGAATAATGACCGATGAATGTGATGCCGACGAAGGAAAAAAATGAATGCGGAGCCAGCAAACTCTATAAGCATATTAATAATTGTTGATGAACCACCCGTGAATAGTTTCGTTGAATGCGAGCCAGCGAATGAATAAATGAGATAGAAGAAAGAGCGTGGATAATGTAAAATTGTTATGAAAATTAAATCAAAATTGGATTTAATGGGATTAATTAAAGAATTGGTTGATTTTCCTTAAACATATTACTCCCTCCGTCCCATATTATTAGACACGGAGGAAGTGGCACATGAACCAAGACAAGTAGTAAATAAATGTTTAAAGAAAGATTAATTCAAAAACTACTAATAAAATAATCATTAATTACAATCTTTAAAAAGTCAAGAAATGTAGGCGGAGTGATTAAAATTATGTTTTGTTAATAATCATTAGTTAATTTTGATTATGTTTTGTTAATTTTTTGCCAAATAAGAAAATGTGTCTAATAAATGGGACGGACCGAAAAGGAATACGTGTCTAATACAATGGGACGGAGGGAGTAATTAACAAAAGACTAAATGCCCCTTATTAAAGTAAAAATAAGGGAAACAAAATTAAAAATTCATAATTTGCAAATCAATGTGGAACGCAGGATCTCATGAATTAAAGGATAAAATTTGGTCTTATATAACATATGGGAGGTCTTATATATAGAGAGAGAGAGTGTGTGTGGAAATTGAGTCACCAAAAAAAAACTAATAAATTAATTATTATATATTTAGACTTACCCATTGAAAAACCAATTAACTGATCGCACTAATTTGTATGAGTTATGAAATTAAGTAATGTATTCATTCAATCATTTTGGTGAAAAAGGTAATACTTTACTGTGACCTGCAATCCACCAAAAGTAATTAATTAAATATCGAGACGGTGACATGTTTTATTTTAAGGTTTGTTAAGGTAGTGTGATTTGATTGGGGAGTTTCAAATTTTAGACCTGAGGTTAATTTGGTAATGACTCTAATTAATTCTTAATCAACATATATGTTCGACTCTTCCCAACCAATGAGCAGAGTCGGCCTACGAAACAATGAACAACTTCGTTGATTGATTTAAACCCTTTCTTAATTAATTCACGTAACTCCAGAGACACTGAAATGACATCTCAGCCAATTGTAGCAAACTCTAATTTTCTACTTTTTGAATAATCTACGCTTCTAAAAATCATTCATTTTTGGCACTTCACAATATTTCAACTATATATATTATTGTTTCAACTGAAGATCGCACTTGCAATTAGTATAATAATTCGAATTATTTATCTCTTCATATTTTTAATGATATGAAACATATTAAATACCACCATTTATTGTTTACAATAAAATAATTTTCCATTTATATATGTGATAATTCAGGCAAATGGCCGAGACTCAATTTCTCCACATGTGGAGTCTAAACAACAGCACATGCAACTATGCAAGTTCCAAGTCCATAATTCTTATATTCATGTCATTACAATTTCTAGTTCATGTATGTAAAGCAAGAATTCATAATGACTAAGAAATTTAAATAGTAGAAAATCACAACTTAATTAATTAATTACCACATAGGCATGCAAGCAAGTTGAGTATGATAAAAAAAAAAAAAAGGGTGCCACGTGGCATGTAGTGAGGAGCGTGATGTGATGTGAATAGGTGCACCCACCACAGACGATTAGAGTCGTCGTCCTCGTCGTCTTGCTTATGCTGACATCTAACATGACTCTCACATTCACTCCATCCCTCCTTCGCCCCACCAATAATAATATTACCCCCCCCCCCCCCCCCCCCGTCTTTTAATTTGTTCCCACTTCCTCTCGTTTATAGGCCCCCTCTAATATATATGTTAAAGATCGAGTTGGAGTTTACCAAAAACATGGGTGGGGTGAATTTTGATACATGTATATATATATATGGAGATTGTGAGATGGATTAGTAGTAGTATTGAGTTTCAATGATTTGGTAAAACTATGAATGGTGCGTACAAGTTGAATAAGGAGTAGTTGCTTTACGGTCTGCATTAAAAGCCAAGGTAGAAAGGTCAATGAAAGCTACGTTAACGTAAATATATATGCATGGAGATTTGATTTGAGTCATGCTCAAGAAAAATAAATTAATAAAATAAAAGAGCTGTTGACTTAGTGAAAAAGTCGCCCATAGGATCGATTGCTTATTCAACTTTGTATGGTCTATTTAATTCTCGTGTTAGTCAACACAACTGAGCATTAATTAATGCTTCAATTCAAACTAGTTACGTCAAATTTGTGCTTGCAATTGCTCGTTTAATATTAACGCAAGATATTGTTTACATTGTGTACGTCTTTTTCTGCAAGCATATAGTTTAATTAATCTTAGTAGTTAATTAAAACACTTTATAATATAATATTTTGTTTGTTAAGACCAATAGTTGTAGAACGAGTCTGCAAAAGCGACGTTGAAATAATTAAAGTAATGAAATGAACCGAAAGTGAATTCGAATTTCGAAATAAAAACATCACTATACATAATGTTGAAAATCGGGAGTGATTGGTGACGAAATCTCTTTCATATGATTAATTAAGTTATAATATCAGTGACAATAACATTTCATAATGACGAAGCATTAGATTTAGATGTACTTACATGCATAAGTACCATGTACGTTAGAATATATCTACTTAATTATATCAAAATTTACAAGTTGGGCACGACCAAATTCTCAAATATTCATGACAACCTTGTTCCTCCATTTTTAGACAAATCACATCGATCCATTACATATCCAACGCAGATTAGTTTCAATTCAATAGTGTAAGAATATGATTAGCAAAAACTTTGTTGGTTTGCATGATTTGATGTCCATCCCCATGTAAGCCAAGTTCAAAGAGTTAATATATGTTTGTCTGAGAATACCAAAGACTTTGTCGATACACAAATAAATTGGCTGTCAGATGCAGCAACGCAGCATGTAGTGTAGAAAAATGCAACGTCAAATTGGATGCAAGTGTGTAGCTGAATTTCTAGAAATTAAAGAATTAATTTGGTCCACCCCATCAATTTCAACTACAGAGGGGGTTAGTAGATGGGACTGTTCCAGCTTTTTGCTGGAAAGTCTGAAACGCGGCATTTTCATCAAATTTTGTACATGAAAGATCATGATCCATGGGGTCATCTTGTCTGAAGAAAATAGCACGATTGAGTGTCTGGGTGGGTACAATCTTGGAACACTCGGATTTGATAAATGATTAAAACCTATATATCTAATATTTTTGCATCAAGAATGTGACAAAATTCTTATATAATTCGTACTTTCTTGCACCCAAATAACTCAACATAACATGAGAATCAGCTAGCTGTTTCCTAAGATTTCTACCTTTATCTTTTTGGCTTCTTCCTCGAGATTTCGATGTGAAATGTAAATATAGAAACCCAGGTTTTAGTGTTGGTGCGGGGGTTTTAGAAGCATGGAGAAGCTTCTGCATGCCCAAATTTAAGTTGGCAAGTGAGACATGAAGTTAATTGGGAGAATACAATAATATATACAGACTGTGATATTACAGCTTAAAAGTTAGAAAAAAATAAAAAGAAATCTTTAGAGATCTAAAAAGAAGCTGATTAGGAGGAATAAAAGGTGTTCCAAATTAAAGAGCAGCAAATAGCAATATCCCATTACGCTCCCCACTATGCCCTTGTGCCTCCTAAAGAGCCAAACCTGCAGGCCCTTCATTAATATATCAAATTTGGCTTTTCTGAGCCTAGATTTATTACTACTTGTTGGAATAAATAATGAGTCTTACATCTCCATTATAAAATTCTTTATACACAATCTGGGCTTCAGGCAGTCGGTCCTAAACTCTAAAATATATACGTATGTACATTAGGCCTTTGAGTTTTTGTTATTTATTTTGATAACCTTCTTAATTAAAGCTTGCAGAAATATATGGTGTTCATGTGGACAGAGATGTAGGAAAATAGATTGAATAACCACTGTGCTGCTTCAGACAGCTAGATTTAAAACATGGATGAAGCCACTAGCATAAGGGCCATAAAACATAAAAGGTAGGTGATATGTGAACCCTGCAGATACTTCAATGGGCTCTTTCTTATTTAGTAGATAAATCCTCAAACTACCGGCTCTTCTTTCTTCACAGAGATGATTGGTTTGGGCGTTGCAGCAACTCCTCCACTGATGTTGGTTTCCTCTTTCTTGACCACAACATGCGTATGAGCTACAACCCTCCTGACGGGTTTGGAACAATAGTAGACCTCGTTCTCTCCGGCACAGCCAGGGCAACAGTTTCTGGACTCCATCTTACTAGAATTTCTTCTTTTATCTTTCTCGATAGAAAATGGTTTTTGGAATGAATGTTCATCGATCTTCGAAAAGGAAATTATATTTATAGTGAAAGATTAGACTTCTGAGTTCTTTCCCACATTGAATGTTTGCTTCATTCATTGGAATCCGAACAGCCATGCATGGATGAATCAAGAACTTGCTAGAAGATCCTTAGTAATATATAATGCCCTTGCAAATACAAAATAATGATAATTAAAAAAAACGTTCGAGATTAATGTCATAGAATTAGGCTTACTGCTTACATTTATTTTTAAAGAAACTCCAGCAATTAATTTTTGAAGTACTCCACAATTTATGTCAACTCGCGAAAGTCTTCACAAAGCCGTTTAAAGTTAGGACAAAAATAATACTCCACGATTTAAGCTTCATTTGTATTCAATATTAATATTATGTTACTTATTGTAACAGTGAGTTTCATGCAGTAGTGGTGGTGCAAGTGCCACATTAACTAGGCTAGGAAAGGTGAAGTACAATACCACCAAATTCTCACTTAACTCGTGGTCTATTTCTACATGAATTGGTTGTGGACATATTTAGCCATATCGAATGCACCGTGTCGCCAGGAAAAGTTAATATATTTCAGGATTCTATGTGTAATGTTAAGTTGAAACGGATCCACGCAAAAAAAAAAAAAATGGCTTGAGATAACAGTTGATGAAGATCTACCCACAACAAAATTAGGTCGAGTGTGAGCATCTAAAAACATTTACATTGTTATTTTGGTAAACAAAAAAAAACGAGTGGAGCTCCTCCGGCCTCAGCCATCGGAATGAGCAGCAACCATCCAACGGCCGTATCAAACCAGAGGCTACCGGCCATCTGGTTACATAGAAAAATACTAAAAATGATTTTCTTCTTTAATAAATTACATAGAAGCAATGAAAATAAATGGAAATTCAAATTTAAAGTGTGCGGAGATTTATACCACTTGATCATCAATCAGACAATACTGTTTTCTGGTGTTAGTGTCAGTCAGTCCTGGTTTTTGCCTTTCCTCTTCATTCCACTTTTATGTGTCCGCTTTGGTGCCTGAACCACAACACTTTTGTTAGAAATATATCTATGTGTATATATATGTTTCTTTAGATAAGTTAATACATCAAGCCAAACTTGCAATTAAAGTACTTCAATCCTATAAAAATAAGTAAACAACGTATAACAATGAGAGAGCCATGTGCAGTCAAGTGGGAGAATAAATTAACCATGGAAAATAGGAGAAACCGCATATATTCTGTTTTCACGCATTTGCAAAAGGTTCAACAAGGAATCTTCCGTTAAGAAAAATTGCATCCTTATAAGGCAACTAGCAGAGAAGAAAATAAAATGGCCTATTTTAGCAAAAGAGCTGGATGTTACTTTACCTCAGCAGAGAATGATTTCAGGGGATTTTTGCTTCTTCTTTTGAATGTTCCTTTGAACCCTTTGCGATGAGTAGAACCAGTATTTCCCATGGCAGCCCTAGCAAGCTTTACAATCTTGCTGGCTTCTTTTGTTGTTGGGTCCAACAAGTACTCTGGCACATCTCGCAGGTGCGCCGCGGGTTCCTTTTTGCTAAGAACTTTGTCGTGTTTTAATAGATCTGATCAAAGAAGAGCGGCACTAGTTAAAAAAACATGGATCAACTATCCAAAGATTTAAAATCCAGAAAGATGTTTACTATACCTAGGTCCTTCGGGTTATCTTGAAAGTGAGCCTTTAACCTACAAGTAGTTCAGAAATGTGACAAAAAATGCTTCAGAATATTAGACAAGGTAACAGTTGCATGCAATATTGGTCAAAATAAGACGACCCATTCAACGTTTGTGATCACTTTGATTTTCAAATAAATAATTATAAGAAATGGAGAAAAAATGTTGTTCATAACTGAACTGGTGAAATATCCTCAAATAAAGTTCAAAATAGCAGCTCAAGTCCCACAAAGAATCCAATACGGAAGAACAGAGCTGCTTTTTTTTTTCACTGAAAAAGTTCTAGTCAGAAGAAAACTCACTTCTCAGAATTGAGAATTTCATTCCTTAGATCCTGTGCCCGTGATTCCCTCACTGCAATTTTTGTTATACTCCTCGATATATCCTGAAAATAACAAGTTTTAGGTCATGCCCTCAGCATCAATTATAATAAAAACAAGCTCAAGCATATGTGTATAAGGCCTAAAACTCAGTCTTCAACGAATTTAGCATTATCATTGCAAACCAACAAAGAGATCCGTTTATATGAAATTACCAGGTGCTGCCATAACTATAAATACAATAAGTTTGCTCAAACAAGTTGTAGATCGTGCTTTAAGCACATGGTAGAATAATTTTATTTTCCATGGCCAGAATGTTATGTCAACATTAAATTGGTCACCTTTCATGGTCCGACATTCAGAAAGTGGGGAGCATATAATTTTGGCTCCATTGAGCAACAAAGAGTAACACTGAAAGCGTAAAGCCCCAAATTCAGTAACATAGTGATAATACATATGTTCTATTTGGCCAGGGGATCTGATCTGAAGGCATAGAAGTGCGGGAGTTCATGGTTGCTAAAAAATTGCAGCCAAGTGAATTGAAGACTTTATTCAATAAATTTTGAAATGTAGGTGAGTTAAAATGTAATATCAAGTTACCTCAGCTCTGTAGCGTAAGGACTCCACAGCATTTTTACTAAGTAAAGGGAAAGGAGCAATAAAGTTCGACTCCTCGTTACCATCTTCACCCAAAATAGATTTGATCTCTTCAAAAACTTCCATCTCCTCGAGTGAGACCTATTCAAAGATCAACTAGGTGTGCAAATTAGATAACATAATGAAACTGCAGAAGAAAGTCTGGCATATTCAATAAATGCAGCTACTGAAGAAAAAAAACCATTTAATTAGATGAAACAAATTGTAAAATAAGTAATCATTTTGATCGTATATAGGAGATCTCATGAAAAATCATACCAAAGAGACAGATGCACCGGTATTATATGCTCTTCCTGTACGTCCAATCCGATGCACATAACCCGCGGCAGTTCGAGGCATGTCATAGTTTATAACCTATTCAAAGTACGATAGATCACAGATGTGGTATCAATTTTTCTGCAAGATTTTATCTAATAAACAAGCAGAGTAGCACATAAGTGATGAGACAATTCCAAATTCACAGTTGCAGAAATTGAAAATTAAGTCAAATAATGGTGCGTACAAGTTTCAAATGGATAAAGAGGCTTAGTAGCAATATTAAATCAATATATAGTCAGTCATGAAATGATCTTGAGTTCCTTTCACACATAAAAGAAAGAACATACAAGAAGGAACATATCACAAGAATCCTCAGCAAAATCACATAGATAAACACAATCACAATACTCAAGTAAGATGCACAAGTTCACAAACCAAGCTCACCGTGTGGACATTTTTAAAGTCTACTCCTCTTACTACACCAAATTCGGCATCCAACTTCGGCTTGGAGTGTTTTTTAGCTTTTTTTCGAGGAGCAGGACTCTCCTTATCATTCTGCTCCTCTGCTGATTGACTGACATCAGTTGCAATAAGATAATCAAAAAGGCCAGCATTGAACTCCTGAGATAGAAAGTAAGGTTTAGATTTGATGTAAAAGCATAATCTCTCTCATTTTGATGTAAGATTATACAAGGCGAGATTCTGAAAACACCAAAAAAAAAACACTAAGATTCAATCAGCATTAGCAAATTAAGGGATTCAACAAATACCTCAAGAATATGAAGCCGAGAATTCTGCGGCAGCTCAGCATTTAAAACTGCAGATTTGATACCAAACTGCCAGATTAAAACTGTTATCAGTCTTGTGATTCCCAATAAAATAAACTTCAATTCAAAGAACTCAGCTCAAATGTAAAAATATAACACTATATCATTGCCCAGTCAATTGTCGTGGAAAATTATTATGCCAGACAATGTGTCGTCACATATTCACTTGTCAATTATTTTCTAAGAACATGTAATTGCCTAACTAATTGAAATTGGAATCAGTTACAAAAATTACTACAGAAGATGGCATCGTAAAATATGGATAAGTGGTGAACCAACCTGTTCAAAGAAAAGCTTCAGCCTAAAACTCATGTCAATAGAATTAACAAAAATCAGCACTTTCTTTTGAACCAGCTCCAACTTCAAGAGAGCAAGGATATGGACAATCTTGTCACGGGCACCACATGAAATCTACGCAAGTATTAACATCAACAATAAACAAACCATAGTTAGGCAACAAATTAAAAGAATAATCCTTTGAGACAGGTTGAGCTTAAGAGTCATTAATTTTCAAAGAGATGTCAGAAAAAATAAAAGAAAATAACAATTCTTCAATGCACAATAATATAGAAAATCGCCAACCGAGATTAGAAAAATCACTCAGAAACTGTGGTCAAAGAGCTGGATAGATAACTTACATAAAATTGCTGAACATTTCTGGGTATAATATCGTCCTTTACATCACCCACCTCTGGCAAAGTTAAAATGTATGGATTGTGTAGAATAAGCTTTTTCAGCTTTTCAACATCAGCGCTGAGTAACCAGGTTAAAGGAGACATTAGAAGTGGCCATAATACTTAGTTCACAAAATGAGAACAATTTCGGACATTTGTTAAATAAGATATCACAGCTAAAATAGTGTCAATAAATTGATGACTTTCGTGCAATGATTACATGAGTGTGCCTTACTAGTGTAGTAATGTAACCACATAGAGGAAACACAAGTTGCTTGAAATGGATATAGCACTACAATCAAAGTCATAAAAGAATAGATAGCATGTATCTGACATAGTTCAGAGAAATAGTTCCAGTACTCAGTTCAATAGGTCATAAATAAATATTATGTACACATATGTGTATTAGGGATAAAACACGCACATACACAGGTACTTATGACACTCACATTACAAATGACACATACGGCACTCTAGCAACACTCTGGCGAGGAGCCAAATAACTTCGTATCTTATACCAACCCAACTGAGTTACTGAAGCAAACATTATAACTGAATCTACCTTGAAGTAGCAGACATGAGAAGACACTGGCAGCGCTTTGGAACATAAGCTGTAAGTGCTTTTAGATCATCCTCATATCCATATGACAAGAGAAGATCCGCCTGAGGTGATAAAATTAACAATAAATCACGTGGTACAATTGTATCAACTTTTACATCATTATTTAAAGATGATGTGCATCCAATGCAACAGTACACACTAAAAACTAAACATGCAACAGTTTATTGAAAACACAACAAATTAATTGATTCCCATATTTTCTTGGTTGGAAAAGGTATGATTGTGTACCAAGACAGCCATTAGTTTTTATTCTCAACACCCAGTAAGTCTATGCTACACAAGGGATGATAGAACTTGAATATCAATTTCATTTCAAAGCTGGCACAGATATGAAAACCAAAACAGTATGTGACCAAGAGGACATGTGTCCAATGGGGCCGAGATTCCCGGGGACATTTGGGTATGTGAGTTTAAACGGCATGTGAAGTTCTATTAGTATCTACAACTAACACAAGGCATGAAACATATAGAAGATAAACAGGTGTATGAGTTTCTATAAGAGTAAAAGGTTCTGAACAAACTTTTTAAGACTTAGTTCAACAAATGAATCTCCATTATACTTGTGTTCTACAAGTATAAATAGATTACAACAAGGTTTGAGTTACTAACAAAAAAAAAGTATGAATATGACAAAATAGAGATGGCATACCTCATCAAGGACAAGAACTGAAAGTGATTCTTGAAGAGCCTTAGCTTGAAGCATACCATTCGTCAAGCATGTGTGTATGCAAGCAGGAGTTGATACAACAATATCAGGAAGCCCCGCCAAAGATGTTTTCTACGAGGAAAAAAAAATCATAACAATAAGTTCTATTCATCGAAAAGTCACACTCTATTTCAAACTGATTAAAACAACTTAAATCTCGAACTAATTAAATTGTAACAAATTAAATTTACGAACCAAGTCCAAAGCAGACATCGAACTCCTCAACTGAACAACCTTTAGTTGAACTCTACATAACTCGATAAGTGACGTCACTTCCGAATAAACCTAGAAAAAACATGCACAAAAAGAACAGATATAATCACCGACACCAAAAAAGTGAGCGAAACTATATGTTTTAAACTAGAAGGCGCACTTGTTGGCACAACTCTCGAGTTGGGACAAGAATTAACGCGGTGGGAGCAAGATTCGTTTTTGACGGAGAATCAGCAAACAGTTTCTGAAGTAGCGGAAGCAGATAGGCTAATGTTTTCCCGGAGCCGGTTTTCGCTCGGGCCACCACATCCTTGCCTTCCTGCATCACAGAAAACGCAAAATAAGCAGCCTAAATAGCAAGAAATATAGGTAATAGCAAATTAAGCAAAGAAATTGTGAAGAATACAAACTAGTATAAGAGGGACGGCGACACGCTGGATTGGAGTGGGCTTTTCGATTGATTTCTTCGATAAAGCACGAACTAGGCGGGCGTCCAAACCCAATTCTTCGAAACTCTGCTCATCTTCTTCCTGTTTTTCTTCTCCGGCCACAACCGCTTTGTTTTCCGCTTTTTCTGGCTCCGTCTTCTCTTCTGCACCGTCTATTTGAGGATTGCGTCTCGTTTTCGCCATTCCTGATTAAGATTAACGAGCGAAACACGTCTTTGCAGCCAAAGTATGTACGCGACGACGATGAGGGAAAGAGGGCAATTGATTAGGGTTTTTCAGGGGTTTTTGTTTCAAAGCATCCAACTGGGAGACGGGTCAAGGGTGAACCGGGTTTGATTTCAAGACATTTTTTATTCACTGTAGTTAGATTTGGTTTCGTTCATGCTTTCTCATACAGTACTCACCCCATTTAGTCTGATATATAAGTTGGCCCAATTAAATTGAATTTAAAAAAATAGGTTTAAAATATGAAGTATTTCTAAAACAATCATCATGACAAACCATAACCAATCATTTATTAAAATATTCATTTTTCTTTAATCCACTATACAATCTATTCATCTAATATTTTTTACCTCCCATCAATGATTTAACTCAACTTAACTTTCTAATTAATCCACTACACAATCTATCATCTAATATCCACTACACAAATAATTCATAATTTATTTGATAAATAAAAATTTAGATAACTAATTACAAAATAAAATATAGATTGATATAAATACAAATACATTAATTAGAAAATTTAAATTACTAATGTATAGCCAATTACAAACATGAGAAATAAGTTTATTCTGAGATTTTTTATTAATTATTTATAATATATAAATTATATTAAAAATATGATATTATTTTTTTAATTGAAGAATATGTGGGTTGCAGGAGTTCGCTAGACAAACTTAAGTCACCTTAGATTGCATCCTTTCTTAATAAAATAACATTATCTAAATTTTTTTATATTTAATTTTTCCGGCTTACCTGGTGACTAAGTCACCAATGCGTATAGTCTAAGATTCTAATGGTATCCAGTATCCTATTAACTCAACTGATATTTGTTATTATAATTATACTACCACAAATTTTATTATAATATTTAAAATAATATTTTTAAGTATATTTCAAGTTATATATTTGGATTTAGTTTAAATAGTTTTTAATAAGTAATCAAATTCTTACAAATTATTTAAACATGAAGTTATAATATTGATGAAATAAAAATAATACTATATGTTTTGACGCTTCCATAAAAGAGATAAACCTTCCATACTTTTTTTTAACATTTAGATGATTAAAAGAGAGGAAGATATTTAGCAACATATAAAAATTATAAAATATTTTTAAAAATAAAAATTAATTCGTAAATTTGTTGGTACGACAGACAAGTTCAAAAATTTAAGATGTTATGAATAGAGTCGAGATTTTTTCATCCCAAATTAATCTAAATCGAACAACTCAAAATCTGAGGGACTGACACGACTATCATATTTATTTATGTTGTTTATAAATTATAATAATTGAGATCATTCACCCAAAGATAAATGAAGAATAATAAACAACTGAATCGAAAAGCTCCGACAAATTTGGTCGAAATTAGAGGTTCATAAACTTGATGGATTGGCAAATGTGTTTGTTGTGAGAGAGGAATGACAAATTGAGAGTATGCAATTATTTTATAAATCTGAGTCCTATAATATTTATTAAGAGTATGGGAGTTCGCTTAGTTTAGTTCAAATCATTCTTAACAAATGTTTGGAATATATATATATATTCAAAATGTAAAGTTGTTTAAAAATATGCTACAAACTAAAAATAAAAAGCTATACCTGGAGAAACTTGTTTAAATACAGTATATTAAAAAACTCTAGAAGACATTATTTCTAGTTCTACTACTCCCTATTTGTGAAGTCAAAAGAAAAAGAGAATACTAGTAATTAAATGGCACAGCTAGATATATTTACATATATTTAAGCGTAATTGAAGATAGCATGTGGACTGAAATGAGGAGTGAATGTGATGAAGAGGGGGTCATCTTTGTGAAACTTTACAACAAACAAACATGTATTGCCTGGCCCCCATCCCATCATCACCATTCACCAACCCAACCATGCCCTCTCCACTCTCCTCTTACTTATTACAAACATATATAGGAAATTACAAATTAAAATATGTTGTGTGGAAAATGGATTATACTCTACTATTTATCTACATCCCAGTGAGGGATGATTTATATTTGTGTGAAATGTGAACATTTTGATGTTAAATGAAGTGGTTTGGCTTTGGGCTTCAAGAATCCTACTTCCAGATCAAGTGTACCAACTTCCCCAAACATTTTCAATTATCTAAAAGAATAATTGAACTTTACCGAATAAATGCTTCAGCCCTCCCACATTTATAGTGGGGGCCCAATTTTCATGTATTTTAGGGTTTTTACAATTTCTTTTTTCATGGAAGAAAGGGGACAGATAAGCTGCAAAAATATCATGATATCATAAAAGAGTTGACTGAATGTCTCCACAAGAAAATGGGGTTCAAAGCTAGGAATTAGGGTGTTGGACTTGCTATTGTAGAATGATAATTAGTTTATTAATTGGCGAGGCATAGGTGGGCACTAAATATATCTCTTTAAAACTAAATTATTAAATTTAATTTGAAATTAAAAACAAACAATTACAACCTCCATCTCCATCTATTGGGACAGGCCAGGCCTCCCAAGAGATGTGGATGCGTTCTCACCTTAAATCATGGAATGGAGTCAACATTTCTGGAAACCAATGCCGGAAAGTCGCTTTGCCACCATTCGCAATTTAGCAAAATTATTCACATTTTTATTGCAATCTTTTGATCATGTGCATGCAATTGCAAACAAATTCACTTGTCGTTTGAATGCAAATCCAACGACCATGGATATCTAAACAATGCAAGCCGCTTGGCGCTCTGAGAGAGAGAGAGGTTGAAAACTGATTGAATTATATACAAATTTGAACAGAGTAATTTTGTGTGATGAAGAGGAGAGAGAAGGCAACAATTGTAAAAGTTGCCCAATTACACTTAGAAATTCCCATAAATAAATACGATTATAAAAATAAGGCGAAAGAAGAAAAAAAAAAAAAAACCAAAACATACCTGCAAAATTAATGATCTAGGACGAAGCAATGAAATGAATAAATGAGGATGTTAATATTCAGGCATAAGCTGGCTGATCTTCCCATCATCACTTTCCGATTTCTTCTCGGTAACTCTCAACCAAACACAAACGGCGGTGAAGCTTAGCACCAAGCTCAGGAGCCCGCTACCCAGCCCGATCCCCACAATGGCCAAAACGGAAAGCCCATTGTTCTTCATCGGCGGCAGCGGGTAACCATAGAGCCCCTTATTCCCGGCGTAAGAGCTCGCATTGAACCGGGCTAAGTTCCCGCTCCGGTTACCCAATGACTGCGGAATCGGGCCCGAAAGCTTATTATTGGAGACATCGAAGACCGAAAGCCTGACCAGCAGCCCCAACTGCTGCGGGATAGGGCCGGAAAGTTGATTGTCGTGGAGATCGATGACGTTGAGATAAGCGCAGAGGGCCAATTGCTGTGGAATGTCGCCGGAGAGGTGGTTGCCAGAGATATTAAGGACGGCCAAGTTTACTAAGTACTGTAAGTCCGGCGGAATGGGGCCGGAGAGCTGATTGGAGGAGAGGTCGAGGGCTTGCAGATTGGTGCAGTTGGAGAGGAAAGGGGAGATGGAGCCCTTGAGAGAGAGGTTAGAGAGAGAAAGCTTGTAGATGCGGCCATTGTTGCAGGTGGCGCCTTGGAGGAAAGAGGTAAAGCCCTGGCAGGGGTTGGCGAAAACGTCGTTGGTCCAGTTCAGAAGATTGTTGGAGGGGTCCTGCAGCGACTGGCTGAGATGGGAGAGGCAGCGCTCGTCGTTGGGATCGGCGGCCGCAGCGAAGATGAGGAGGGCGACTAGCAGGTGTCCCCAAATGAAGCCCATAATTCTAGCACATATAGCACGCCAACTGTTTGTTTAATTGTCTCGGCGGTGGCAGGGGACTGCAAGCTGCAGGGAATCAGAGGATGATGGTGATCAAGATAATAGCGTTAGTTTTTGGGACTAGTACGAATGTACAACACCAATGGAGGGAGGAGAGGAGAGGAGTGATCAAATTTAATTAGCTGTTTCCTTTTTCTTTTTCTACTTTTTTTTTTTATATATATTAATTAATTTGATAGTGTGGATGTGCGTGTTAGCATGTCATGAATCCATGGAGAAATGCTTGAATATTTTTATGTTCATATATATATAGATAGGGGGTCACATGTGGGGTGGGCAGCACTAGCCACTAAACCTCACTAAATAATGGGTGTGGGTTTGGTGAAAATGTAAGAGAGGGTTGTGCGTGGAGATGGAAAGATGGTGACAGCGCCAACTCTGCTCTCAAAGGCTAGTCTCGGCAATCGCCATACAACGCCACTCATTTCCTTTTTTCTCTACAATTCATCTCATAGACAAGCCCAAAAAAAAAAAAAAAAAAAAAAAAAAAAAAAACACAAAACAAGTTAAAAAGTGTGTTGAATAGTAATAAGTTTTGTTGGTATATTCCATACGGGCTGATCTGGTGAGAATACGTGAGAAATGAGAATAAATATAGTCCATAGATTTAACAACTTCAACGATTTAGATTACATAAAGACATCAACAAAAAATGCGGCATTTTATCCTCATTTTAATTTATTAAATGGCAACACAGTCATTACGAACAATAAACGAACTTCAGTTGTGTTCATTTTATCTACTATATACTTCATTAAATTCAAAATATTTGTTATGTGAAGTTATACTTCATCTAACGGTTATTGTATCGCTCGTATGATTCATTATATCTACTGAGATATTCATTTTAGATATCATATTATGCATTATGATGTGAATTTTTTTTTTAATCTTCGCTTAGGTTATGCATACATTTTCATAGGTTTAATTAACAATCTAACAACTTTCAATTTCCTTGGAATTAACTGACTGTCGCTCCCTTCAGTTTTGACCACATATAGAAGTAACACTTTGATAGTTTCAAGAACTAATGCAACATAATCATCTTCAAACATATTCTTTTTCATAGATGAGTTGTTATAGTTAGTGATTGAATCATCCAAATGGTTTATAAAATTCATCAAATACTCTAAATTTCTCCTTTTGTAAGGCTTCAGCGTATCAACACATTCTGGTATAAATGAACTTGAAAACAAATAAAAAGAACAACATGTTACTAAAAATGAAATCAATAAAAAGGAATAATCGGAGTTTACTAATAATGAAGCTATAATACCAAATAATGAATAACGCAACACTACAGATAAATAATAAAAAAGTAAAATGAAAGACTTCAAAAACTGTTTGAAATACAAATTCTCAAAACAATATATCAAAAACAATCTCGTGAAATCATAATCAACAAATATCATCCAAAAACTTCAAACATCTGGAACACAGTTACACATCTGATATTCAAATCAGAAAATCAGAAACGTAAACTTAGAAAACACAAAAACTTCGAATCTAACCTTAAGAACCAATCAAAACCAGAATCCGATCGTCAAAACCATATATATGAATTAATGAGGATAAAAAGAACAAAGACAAATTAATATATATTGAGAAATATCAAAACTTATTCTGTTAGAACCCAAAAGAATTCTGTTAGCCCGTTAGACTCTGTCGGCCCATGTATATAATTGGTGTGTGAGTCTCTCTCAACCCTAATCTGAATTCTAAGTCTGCGCAGCTCTCTCTCCAAAATCAGAAAGTCTCTCTCTTCTCTTCTCTTCTCTTGTGAGTTTTTCGTGAGTTCTTGAGTGATTCCTAAACAACAGAGTGATACCAGGTGCTTGGGTGGGTAGAATCAAGAGCCAGCTACCCATTCTCCATCTAATGTTCGTAGTAGGGCAGGAGGACGGGTTCAGGTGATTACTGAACCATCAAGACCCATCGGCAGAGGCTTTGGAGGCCAGGCACATGACCGCGACTGCTCTCCGGCGACGGTTCGTGTGAGAAGAAGATCTGCAGCAGCTGATTCGAAGTCGTGAAGGTGAAATCAAGGCTGCGCTGTCAACCGGTGGCAACAAGGCAATCGAAATCTCTTGAAAAATCAAAAAGAAAAGAAATTACATATCCAAATCGTGTGAAAGAAGGAAACCAAAAGAAAAAAAATCATTTATTCGAGGGAGATACCATGATTAAAACATATTAAATGTCAATGATACCCTTAAATATGTAACAATGAAATACGTGGAGGATAAAATGAAAACGGAAATTATTAAAGCATGACCGCAGATCTTGTGCAATCAATGATTGAGATTTATTCTCATTTCTTATATTAACATCTATTCTCATATGATATAACCTCATACTCTATATTAGTATAATATTGTACATTTTTTTAGATATAAGTCTTCAAATTTTTTAAGCATTTCCTAAAATTCTAATATTAATAAATTTAGTGTGAACTCTAGTATAAAAATAAATAAATTATTCCTAAATTTTTTAACATGAAACTTGGGTTTGCAACCCAACAATCTTTCTATCAAACCAAAGGAACATACACTCATAAATTCTCATCGAAGAATCACATATTCGTGGCTCGTCTCGATCGATTTAACCGCATCAATATTTATATACGATCTTCCAAAATCATACTCGAATCCTCCACAAATTTGATCGTACACATTAGAATTCACCACAAACTTGATCTCCAATTTAATAAGTTTGGATTTATGAATATTGAGGGTGCGATTTAAGAATATAAAATTAAGTATTTTTTATTTTTAAAAAATAATAGAAAAATTCAACCCGATGAAATCAGTTTGTTTTTAATATCTTCATTTTATAAGGTAACACATAATTAAAAGAGAAAAAGAATTGAAAATAACAAATAATCTTTCTCGACATTAATCTAAACAATTAAATTGAACATTTTTTAAAAAAACATAATATTCATACGTTGAAAAATAATGAAATAATATTTCTCAACATAGAGAAGAGTAGTTGGCGTTTTATCCTTAATTATAGATTTAAGCATTGTGGGGAGTCTGGGGACACTCATCTTTATTTTAAATGCGTACATTTATTATAAAAAAAAAGTAAAACGAGTTTAAAGAGTTTTAGACAACGGCATAAACGGGGGGATTGGACGGTGTGTCGGGTTTCCCATCCCTAAGACTGCGGTATCAACGTTGATATGATTATTTTGCAATTAGTTGCTAAATTCAATAACTTGTCATATAAAAAGATACAAAGATTTCATAATATAATGAATTCAAAGGATATATTCATAAAGAAATTAAATCATAGAGTAGAGTATAAATGACTAAAGCATATATTGTACATAATTGTCCTTTTGAGAAATAGTACACATTAATCCATCTATACGTAAACGATCGTCTTCCTTTAATGTGAGGCACATATTAATGCTAATATAATTAAATATAGGGGAATAAAGAATAATAAGAGTTGTAATCATACGTGAACCACCTCTCAAATTCATTTATTTTTAAAATCTAATGGATCAGATTTTATTTTTATTTTGAATTATTATTTCTTTTTTTATTTAAAATATTGATAAAGGATATTATAGTAAATTAATATTGACAATATTTATATTTCCTTAACTAACTCCTTAATTATAGATTATGATATGTTTACCAAATTAATTTTTCCTTACATTATATATTTTTTCTCTTTCTCTACAATTTCTTTATCTCTTTTTCTCTCAATCGCTATCCACGTTCATCCCTTTCTTTGCGTGCACCGCCGATGACCAATGCATATGCAATTACTACGTCATATGTTGAGCGCAAACTTCTATTCTAACAATCTGTTTCTAAAATTGGTGGGTTGTTGAAGGCGGAAATTGATAGATTTTTGGAAAAGGAGAAGTTGTGAAGAAGCGGTGGTGTACGGCGGCGACGGAGTGGTGTGTGTTGTTAGTCAAGGTGATCTATGTCAAGAAGATCGATCGGTGGAGATTCTTGATTGTGCACAACGTTTTCATTCTTTCTTATTATCTATGAAATTATGGTTGATTTTTATTACGAGTTCCTTATTGTTTTGTAAGTTTTTTTTGCTGATTCTTTAAATTTTTTTCTTTTTAGTGCTTCTTCTTTGTTCGGTGTTTCTTTTAATTTTTTTTTCGTTTGGCTTTGCTAGTTATTTATTTTCATATTTAAGTTGCATTAATAAGCTTGCATATATACAGTATATAAGCCTGTACATTTGCAGTATGTTTCACAGTATGATTGAAGAAGGAGTTGGAAGAAAGGGGCGCTACATTTAAGTCTATATATTTGCATATTTAATGCTTTGTATTTACATTATTTTATCATGTATACTTGCATTTCGAGTTGAAAGAAGAAGCAAAATGTCTTAACTATTTAGTTGCAATAATTAAGTCTGTAAACGTGCATTTATTAAGCATGTAAACTTGCATTTATCAAGTCTATAAACTCGAAGTACGTATATTATTTTTTTATTTTATAGTTGTGTGTAAAATTTTGACTAATGTAAATATATGTATTTGCAGCAGTTTAGCCTGTAAATTTACAGTGTTTAAATCTGTAAATTTGCTTCATACAACTATTTCTTATCTGCATGTAAACTTGGTATATTTTAAGTTACTGCAATAAATTAGTTAATATAATGCATATATTTTTTATTAATAATGCAACTTTCGACGAAGTATAAATATTGTTATAATTTTGAATTCAACAATAAAAAAATTGATACTATTAAGTTGCATTAAATACGCCTTCAATTATGCATCATACAAGTATTCATATTTGCATTAATGCAACTAACTGTAGTGTAATATTATGTATTGTAATCGTGTGTCAACGTTTTGAGATACTGCAACAAATTAGTTTATATAATGCAACTATTTTTGATAAATAATGCAACTTTTCAAGTAAAACAAAATTGAAATTCCTGAAAGTTAGGATAGTGGCGTATGAAATTAATTTTTTATAAAAATAATTTGTAAAATTTTGCTTAAAATTTGAAATTAATGAAGAAAAATAAATTAGTTTTGGGATATTGATAATTTATGGATCAAATCCCACGAAATTAGGAATGAAAGAGAAGTTAATTTTGAAATGCAATAATTTAGGAATCAAATCCCATGAATTTAGGAAAGAAAAATCGTGCAAATATATTTATGATGATAAAATGACCAAAAAGTCCAAATAATGCAACTTTTTTTCTCTATTACTGCAGCGAATTTTAAAATTAAAAATATTTGATCTGAATCGTTAATTTTAAAAATCAATGCACCAGATTTGATCTTATATCACATCTAAAAGGTGGTTGCCACAATAACGCACCCCAGGATAATAATACTCTAAATTATTGATATTTTCGGAAAATACCTCATTGTATTGTTGTCATTTATAAATAGCTCAACTTGATATTCTATGTGACAAATCAAAACGACTTCGTTTTATCATTAGGTTAAAAACGCTGAGACCAAGAAGATTCACAAATTTGATTTGTCATAAAATGACGTAGTTTTGATGTGCCGCATAGGATGTTAAACGACATTTAACTTTTGAACTATGTTTTGATTTGCCACGTGGAATACAAAATGTCATTTAACTGTTAAATCATCAATAATTGATGTTGTTAATTCATTTTGGTGTAATTTATAGATAAAAATAAAGATTAAAGTATTTGTAACTGAAGACAATACATAAGAATATTTTCTCAAAAATATCAATAAATATGATATTATTGTCTATTTACCCTTAAATTTAGAGGTGTAAATCATCAATTTATAATCCTTCCAAAATACAAATTGGACGAAACAAAAGTGATTTCGATGATAAAAGCAAAAGGAAATTAATTCACTTGTCGTAGAACGACAAAAGGAAAAAGGTTAAGAAAAAGTATTTATGCTAATTATGAGAATAAAGTTGAGCATGCGTTTGATCATAATTGGTAAGACATCAAATTTTTAGGATTTGATAATCTCATAAAATACATCTACATTCATTTTCTCATGTTAGTGCTTGTGACTTCACCTCTCTTAATTAATTTGAACTAATTTCATTAAGTTCTTAGTTTCATTAATGCAATATCTTAATTAGGTCCGAGCAGTGAGCACACAACTCATGGCTCATTTTATACGAAAAACTCGAACAAAGAGTAGGTTCGAACCAACAAACGAAACAAAGGGGGGTTGGATCAACTGGGCCAAAGGAAAGCGAAGAAGGTCGCCACAAATTAATGCCTGGTCCAAACAGACAGCATTATGCCAAGTTCTTGGACAATGTCACCTCAACACACACCTTTTTCTGAGATCTTGTCATTTGTGGGGAATATGCAACACAGTTTCAATGCTTTGGATTTTGAGTGCGACATATGTCCCTTGGTCTTCCTCACTTCCAACACCACAAACTAATGCATGCTAATTATTCTGTTTCACAAATGAATATCTCCTGGGCTCAAGCAAAATGCAGACCAAAAACGGTGGAGAAAAAAAAAATTTCGCATTTTCTAGGTGTTTCTACATCAAAATATGTTGTCAAGCACACAAATTGACTAACCCACCTTTACTATGATCAAGTGTTTGAACTGGTTTTGCGTGCATGTGAGGTGGTAGGCACACTACTTTAATCAGTGATGCTTGGATGGTGATTTGTGGAGTAAAATCTGACACGAATTTTGAGATCCTTCAATGATTATCAATGGAATTTCTAACCACCATAAATCACATTCGTGGTTGGTAATAACTTAATCATAAGTCCAACGTTTGAATTATTCATATCAATCGTTTATTCATTAATCTTTGAAAACGAAGATTAGAAACCCATTAATCTGTTTTCAAATAATGGAATGAAACTACTTTACAACTCAAAAGGTATGACTTTGGCAGGCCCAAAATGAACCACACGGCGAAGGAGAGAGCACATAAATATAAATATATAATTATGTAATAAGCAAAATACAGCCGGAGTGGGAAATCTAAATCTGTGTATATATATATCGATGTCAGAAATCGAAATTGGAAGTTTGAAATGCTACCAAACCCGACCCACATTGGTCTGATGGTCGCTCCAGTAATGATTGCTGAATTTGAGCAAGACAGTGATTGTCATGCGACACCAGACAATTTTGTTTCACAATTATTTTTCAAAGTGCATGTTAAACTAAAGGGGGTCCCAAAACAACCTAGCTACATTCGCTTTCTTTAATTTATTCTCACTTATTCATTGAAGTCCCATTTAAAAAATAAATACTAATAGTAATCTAAATACTTCAGAATTTGCAACCCAGAAAAATTTTAAATTAGAGGAATGTAAAAGTGGGTTAAAAAATAAAGGCAAAAAGTGTGTAGGTGGAAATATTATCATTTAACACATCAGAGAGCTCCAAATTAATATGAATTTGATATGAACTTTATTATGCCTTATATTAAAGTGACCAACTAGAATTTTTTAAAATTGCTGAGGAGACCCATATCAGAAACAATCAGCCCAGATTCTGAAACGGACTCAGTGATTTGACAAAAAGGCCCACTTTAGATTTCTCAAAAATTATTAATGCACAATTTTATTTTCTTACAACATAACCCCAAAGTTCAACAATATTAGAGAAATTACTTCGTTTCCAAAAAAAAAATTTACTTAAATATTAATTTTTTATTTAGTTTCCCAAGAATTTCATGGTTTACTTCAAATTCACAAACCTAATTTAGCCTCCAACATTTTGTGTGGGATAAGATGATTGATAAGCTCGGATTTTGACTCACTTATCTCAATTGTTTTCAAGTGTTTTATTTAGTTTTATTGAGTTTATTTATATATTTTGAGCATGAGTCGAGTTTATGGGGTATTATGCTTGTCATGGCATGCTTTTACAGGTTTTAGGCCGAATTCAATGAAAACCCGTACCGAAAGCAGCAGATGTTCAAATAAACAGTCACGTCTTCTTCCACAGTTGGAATCTAAGCTAATGGAGCACGTAAATGGAAACATCTTTGAATTAGCTTTTCAATGCAACTAAAATCGGGTCAATCGGAGTTCGGAAACAAAAGTTATGGCAAAAACTGTGAGACTGCGCAAAATGATCGAAAGGGGGAAAAAGGTCTCTGTCTCGACCGATTTGAAGGCCACGTCGACCGACGCAAGCTTCATGTCGACCGACATAGACCCAGAAAAAGGAAATCAAGATTTTTATGATTAAATTATATTTTTTGCCCTAGACCCCAAATTTATACACATCTTCCTCTATAAATACTCATATAGCTCGAGTTTAGAGGGGATTCAGTCATTATTCAATCCTCAGTTTAGTTTTTATTTAAGTTATTGGAGATTTAAGACTCGAACAACCTTTATTTTTCATTGTAAGTTTTATTATGCAATTTAATAATATGTTTCTTGTGTTTCTTTCCATCATGAGTGGTTACAAACTCTAGCGGGTTCTAGGGCTATGTGTAAAATTAATCATATTTGCATGTTAAATTAATCAACTCAAAATTGCATAGTTTCAATTCATGATTTAATTGATAGAACTTAGAATTGAAGATGGATCGAGAGATGAATTTGATTCTATATTCATAATTGTTAATCGAAAACCAAGAGGGGAAGATTAATAATAGGAAGAAGAATTGAATATAATTGATTTTTTGTCTCAAAATGAAGAGTAGTCAATTATAGGGATTAAATCTATTTTTATCAAGGTTGATTATTATTGTGTTCTTGAGGTCAATCAAACATATACAATCACATGATAGTAATCTAGATTAAAACTGTCCAACCAGGGAATTTTAAATTTTATTTGATTTCCCACTATGATGAGTTGATTGATTTGACATGTATTCTGATTGATTATTTGCCCTAGAATCTGTGTCTCTTTATATTTGTTTTCAAAATCCTTTAATTTTCGTCTTGTCATCTTTAAATTTCAAAACCAAAACCCAAATTTCTTTTTACTCAAACAAGAAATCTTAAAACTGTGGTTAGTATATGAGATAGTTTCGTTACACAACTCCTCTAGGTTGGACTACCTCTCGGTATCTTATAAATTTATTTACCACTGTAATTTGCAATTAATCTGTGAATTTTGCAGTGATCAAATTGGCGTCATTGTCGGGGAATTGTTAGATTTTATCTTATTACTAATTTATTTGAAGATTAATTGGATTGAGTTTTTATTTTATTTTATTTCTCTGTTCGTGTGCGTGAGTTAGTGTTGGTTCTTGCCTTCTGTTTCGACCGACCCACGTGCCATCGGTCGACGCAGAAAACTTGTCACGTCGGTCGACACACCTCTCGTGTCGGTTGACGTAGATTTGATTTTTTTGTTTTTGTTTGTTTTTTCAGGTCTTGCATGAACACGAGGGCTCAAGGGAAACCACTTGTAGTCTTTGATCAAGAAATCGAGGTCACAGTCCGAAGAAGGAAAAGCAAAGTACAATCATTGAGATGGATCCAATACACGACTGGAGTGAGGAAGATGATCATGAGATGCCATCTCTGGAGTGCCCTACTGCTGGTCCAAGAGATGAATCAGATGCGGGAATTGGTCAAGCAACTGATGGTGGAAAGGGAAGCAGAAAGAGCTGAGGTTGTAAGGAGAGACAGAGACAGAGAAAGAGAGCAAGAAAGGCTGCGCCGAGAGGACTCCGACGATGAGGATCCCAATGTAATGACAAGGAAGTACAGACCGCAGCCCGATAATGAGGGATTCATTATTGGTATCAATGCCAATAATTTTCAAGTCAAAATCGGTCTTATTTAAATGGTTCAGCAGAACCAATTTGGTGGCCGAGCTGTGGAAGACCCTTACACTCACCTCATGATGTTCGTTGAGGTGTGTGAGACCATCAAGCAGAATGGAGTCAGCCAGGATGTGATCCGTCTGCGCTTGTTCCCCTTCTCACTTCGGGATTAGGCTCGAACGTAGTTTACAGCTCTGGATTGCAGCAGCATCCGCACTTGGCCGATCTCCGAGCAGAGTTCCTTGGCATTTTCTGCCCACCTTCCGTGATCATTCAGAAGAAATTGGAAATTCTGCAGTTCCACCAAAGGATGGATGAGTCCTTGTTCGAAGCATGGAGCAGGTTTAATGAGCTATTGAGGAGTTGTCCCGGCCATGGAGTCGACACCGAAGAGCAAGCCCACATCTTCTACAGGGGAATGAATGAAAGAACTCAAGAATCGGTGGACGGTTACGAGCATTTGACCAGGCGCGAGATTTTTTAACTGTCATTTCTTCCACTTTTTCTCCACTGTTCCCTAGGCTTTATCTCTCTTTTCTTCTCTCGATTTCTTCCTTTTGCAGTAATTCCTCCAATTCTGGCGACCATGTTTTCCTCTGATTCGATCAAATGCATCCGTTCTCGTTCACCGGTTTACTAAAGTAGATCCTCTTGTTTCTTTTTATGTCGTCCCCTTTTCTCCTCTCGTCGTCTTTGGATTTTGGGGAAGGTTCTAGGGTTCCGCGAGCTATTATCGGGCTGACCGGGGCTCGTTCCCCCTTTTTTCATTTTAGGTTTACTTAACTCGAGATTTTTGTAACATTTTATTGAAAATGTCTTCATTTTCTGGGTCGGGTGGCCTTAACCTTACGCCTCCATTTACTTTGTCCCCGCCGTGGAAGCCGATGGCGTCTGATTTTGTTAGGCCGATTAGGAGTTTACTTTTCCAGGGGCCAGAGAAGCCTACATCGAGCAAGGCAGTAGAGGAGCTCGATGAGGAATCTAGTTCTGAATCCTCTGATAATAGGATGCTCTCGAAACTAGTCTCAGGGCTTGAGAGGACCGCTGGTGGCGCTGAGACTAGCGGGAGGGGTCCTGTGGTTGACATTGTCGTCCTGGAGCCTGAGATGGCAGGCAATTTCATTTTCCCCATTGGGTGGGAGAATCATCGAGTATTGGGCATTGTGTCGGATGTCACCGGCGATGACATAAAGAAGGCTGCGAACAACATCCCATACTGAGACGTATATTATAGGATTCCCTTGCCCGTTCAAACGTGTTTCGACCCTCCGACGGGCTATGTTGCCTTCTATTTTTCCGTGATGAAGAGCGTGGTGGGATTCTCGGTGCACCCGTTCTTTAGCGAGGTGCTTGAGTCGTACAACCTCTCCCCCTTTTGGCTTGCCCCCTAGGATGGTGCCACCTGGTGGGGGTTTTCTTGGTGGGGTTAGATTTAGGGTTAGGTATACCAACCCTAAATGAATGGCACAACATGTACAGGCTGAACCAATGCTAGGATAGATATTACAATTATTTTACTAGATGGGCCACGGGTAGGTCGACCTTGATCAAGAAGCCCCCATCAAACTCCCCGAGCTGGTGAAACTCTTTTTTCTTTTGAAGTTGGATCCGATGCACTCGGAATTCTTGAGACAGGGCGGGATGTCGACTAGTGGCTTTTCTTCCTCCTGATGTTTTCGAAATTCCTTCCATTTTACTTACTATTCTTTGGCTTTTGCAGAGGTTGCTCACCCGGTGCTCACCGAAGAGAATCACGTGCGGGTCGATCATGCGTACAACGTTGGTGTCGGCGATTGCGAGTGGTTAGTGGTACAACAGGGTGATAAGCTCATAAATACACTCACTTATCCATGTTCTTCTCCTTTGTTTTAGTTGATTTATGTTTTGTTATTAGTTATTTTCGTGCTTGAGTGTACTATAGAGGATGTTATGCTTGCTATCGTGATTTTTTGTAGGTTTTTGGGCTAAAAAGTGGCTAAGTGATGAAAAGAGCCGAAATGGAGAAGTTGTTGTTTCGGTCGACACACGAGATTTCGACCCGAGTTCACAATGAGTTGCTAATAATAGACTCAGAAACAGATAAATATAGTACGACTGAGACAAGAGACTTATCCCTGTGTTACAAGATGCCTGATCGAGCTTCAGCCGCAGTAGCATTGAGCTTGACGATGAACACAAGAATAGCTAGAATATGATCGATGAAGAGAATATTGACGTAGAAAGAACTAGATGCCGAAATTCGGCTTACAAAAGCCTATTTATAGAAATTTTGGAGGCGCTAGGGTTTCCTGGACTATCGTTGAAGCCGTTAGGTAGCGACCTCCGAATTTATCGAGACTGTTGCAAAGTCTCTATTCCAGCGGTTTCCGAGATTTATGTGTGCTTATCCTTTGTTGAGCGACTCACCATTAGCTTTTCTCTTTAATTCGTTCTTCTAAAGAAGAGGTCTCTTCTTTCGTCGAGCTGTCCAGTTCGGTGACTTTGGTCGAACTACTTCTTGTGAGTTCCTGCTCACCTGCGAGCTGTCTCAATCACTCTTCACTCCACCTGGTTTAGGTCAGCCCATTGTTTGGCCTATATGAACACGAGTGGCCTGGTTTTGGACCTTTTTAGTGGACTTGTTCACTATTAGTCTAATACCCAACATGTGTAAAATAGGAAATAGCAATGATTGACCAAATGTGCTGCAATTTTATAATATCTCTCATTTTGAGTGAATTGATAAGATTGATTTTTTAATCCCAATTTAATGAAAATTGTAATAACAGTGCTAATGAATATCAAAATCAATCTGTGATCTATTATTGCCCCACATATTTCTACAAAATCTTATCTTTGAAACACACATAATTGCCAGTCTACCTCCCTCGTGCCTTAACCCCTTTTTCTATGGGCCACATTGCTGTTAATTAACCATTATCTAATCATAACAAAGTAATCAGACAACGTAGTAAAAAATCATTCAGAAAAAAACCTCAATAATCTCGTTGAAAGCTGTCCAAACTAATTGATATCTTGAAAAAACAAGTTTGGAATTTCCCTTAACAAAATGCTAATAAAACCCTGAACCCCACCAAAACAACTTTTGCATTTGCCTTAGAAAATATAGCACTACTATTTCTTTTATACAAACAAACAACACACGTCAACTGTTTTTCCCACCTCCCTTGATCATGACGCATCAGCGGTCCACGCAGAAAACAGCGGCACCTGCGGCCTCATCTGGGCGGCGGATGGGATCCAAGCGGCGGCATCAGCCGTGGATGGGCAGGGGAAGAATTTCGTAGGCAGAGCGAAGTGGATGGGCAGGACATTATTCCGGTCAGGGCTGCCCTCCCTCGAGCTGCTCAAGCTCGTCACAAGTGAGGAGGCAGTGGACAAGTGGCCGGAGTTCAACCCCTCGATCCCGACCACCATTCCATTAGCTTCAGCTGAGAAATTGGCAACCTTTAAATCCTCGAGTGGGGGTTTGAGGGCCATTCTCCACTCAGCAGAGGCGCTGCTGCTGCTCTCTTTGGAACCAACTTGCTCCACGTTATTACAGAAATTGTCTGTAGATGAAGCGATCACGTCTTTGCTGCGCCTAGCCATTTCACCAGGGAGGAGGCCGTTGCTCTCCATGATTCGCTCCACGTCGTATCGCGATATGTCAAAGTTGGTCACTGCATTCACTCCCCTGAATTTAATCGCAGCTATGTCGTATGCCTCCGCAGCTTCCTCTTGTGTACCTGAACATTCACTCCCAGTTAAAAAGAATTACTAGATAAAATGATGCTCCGGTGTAAAACTAAGTATATGAACTCACTAAATGTCCCAAGGTAGAGATCCTTGTTCCCGGCCACTCGGCCTATACGGGCTTGCCACCGGCCGTGTTGATGGTGTCTGCTAGATAACAGTACAGAAACTCAGACTTCAAAACACACAAACAAGTTTTCGTTGAAGATCAAATATTTTTTATATAAAGCATATGCAACATTTCTAGACCTTGTGACTCCTCGGTAGATCGAAGCTCCCCTTGAAAAACCACTGCTTTTTCTGTAGAATTTAAGACATTTTTAATGTTGATGCCAACAATGTTATATTACAAAAAAAGATCCACCTTCGGAGATGAGCAACATATTCTTGTCTGCTCATGTTCTTCATCTCTTCTAGTTCGAGTTGATAATTCTCCAGCTGCAATAAATCAGAGGTTCAGATCCTAGTACTACTTTTTTTTTTATTTTTTTTTATTTGAGCGTTGTTTGAAATTAAAACATGGGAATGAAATCGAAAGCAGACCGGAAAATTGATGTGAGTGGAAGGTCCCCAGTACTTGAGTGCAGCCAAGTCATAAGCCCTGGCTGCTTTATCTTCCATATCATAACCCCCTAAATTGACAAAAATAAAAAATTAAAAAATCAGCCTATCTAACAAGATCTGATTGTAGTCTTAAAATAGCATCATACAACAATTTGCTAAAGTGGTTTACCAAGGTAAACTGGAAATATGAGTTGGTGTATGCCCAACCCCACAGCAACAAAGATTTGAAGGGGAAAAAATAGGAGTTAAGTTAGTGACACAAACAAGAAAGTAAATAAAGTTTATGAAAATGGAACATAATAATAATGTGTGGAACTAACCTTGCCTTCCTTTTCTGCTTTGACCTTCTTTCTTACAACTGTTGTCCCATAAATGTGCTTCATATCTTCCAGTCCATCTGTGTCTGAATTCAAAGATTGTAAGAAAGTAAACATCATGACTTCACAACTCAATCGGAATGATTAGAATGGTAATGATCCAACCTCGTGACACCTCTGTACTGCGAAGTTCTCTGCCCGAATGTATCGATGGATTTGCGATGAACAATCTGCTTCTGATCGCCTTTGTCGGGACCCCTTTTCTTGTTTTCCAAGCTCACGCAATCAGACATGCCTGTCGGAATGTGCAGCGATGCGGTGACGCAGCTCGACTGTGAGCCGGGGCTCATCGACAAGCTCAGTGACTGCAAATCGCCGTATCCCATCGACGCTCCGCCGCCATTCTCCTCCATACAAGCCCCCATCTTCTGCTCATCTGCGTAGTTTTTAGCGAGGGATATCTGATCCTCAGACATCGGTTGGAGATTAGGAACTTTCGGCGGGGGCGCATACATCTCCTGCGCCTTGAAAGCTGAGTAGTGTGAGTATTCTTGAAGCTGAAGTTGGTGTGGGTGGTGGTCGGAACTGGTCAAGAAATCTTGGCTGCCGTTGGTTGCTTGGTGTTCATGGTTGTTGTGGTAGTACATGCTGTCTAGGCTGAGAGCAATCCCTCCCCCGTCCATGCCGTCGTAGTGATGGGTCGCCATTGTTGCACCACCGAAAAAATCCTCCAGTTTCGGAGCTGCCGTCAGTTACCACACATTCACAGTCAAAAACTAGCAACAACCGTTTAGTTTACACATGCAAAAGAAGAAAAAGAATGAACCTTGAGGTTGTGAGCGGTTGATAGCTTCCATCAAGCACAATGAGCCGTCAGATTTGAGGGGCATCACTGTCAAATGGGAATAGAACCCATGGTTATCACCTTCGACACCATAGTAGATCCCGGGGTAGTTAAAGCCGGACGAGAAATTGATCGGAGCCGGAGTGTTGGGACAAGGCTGAGTGTGATGATGGCTCGATGAGGCATCCATGCTTGGAGCTGAGAGAGAGAATCCCAACCAGTTGTTACTTTCATCACCCATAATTTTTTCTATCTCCACAAACACTTAGATTCTATTTTTTTCTTTTTTTTAAAAAAAAAGATGGCGTTTTAGTTTTTTGTTCTCACTTGCTGCAAGAAAGCAAGTCAATCATTGGAATCAAATAAACTAATGATGCTTGCAAATCTTCCATGCCTCTCTCTCTCTCTCTTCTCTCTGAATATGTATGTGTGTGTATATATATATATATATAACCCGAGGAACTGGATTAGTTATGATTAACAGGTGCAGACTTAAGTAGAAGGAAATCTATAGAGCCAAATCGCATCCTGTGTGGAATAGCTGAATCTATAGTCTTCGCTTTTTCATGGGCTCGGAAAAGATTTGTAAAGAGAAGAAAGCAAGGCCCTTTAAACTAAACAAAAAGAATGAGTTACAGCAAGTAATGCTGGGCATCGTTCCAGCATTCCATAGGGATCCGTGCTCGAGAAAGACATTTTCTTTTGCTTTTTCTCCGCTCCACCTCTGCCTCTCTCTCTCTCCCCCACCCTTTATCTTTTCACCCTTTTTTCCAATTCATTTTACCTCATGATCAACATATAGTAGTTTAATAAAAAAGAAATGGAGTATGTAAGCTGGCCAAATGCCATTTAATAGTAGTTAATACACAGCTCGTAAAATCCAAGGCTTCTCGACACAATCCAACTAGAGATCACAGTATTACATTATTTTGCAGAAACCAGACACGTACATAATATTTCTGTTCCAAAACAGACACAATTTTTTTTTAGCAATAAATGCCGTGTATATGAGTTTGCAACTTGCAATTCCCCCTTTTTCTTTAAATTCTTGGATTGCATAATCCAGGAGAAGACGGCCAAGAATTTAATATGATCATATGATATATATATAAACGCCAATCAATTTCCCTCTGCGTCGTCTTCCCACTTCATATCTAACGAAGCCTACCCTAAATCAAATTCCCCTCTGCTTGTTTTCAGTTACCATTATGATACATCACCAACTGTTGTGTGTCCTATTTAAAACATCCCGCGTCCCTCAATTTTCTTACAAACAAAAACCCACCTCATTTCAATCTATTATTATTCTGTACAGAAATTCTATTGTTAAAAATTAAAAAAATAAAAAAAGAAGAAGAATTTGTGGGCCTGCATGCCTATTTATTACACTATAAATATAGTATATGTGTAGTCCTGGATCAGTTCTGGGGCTAGTACACAGTCTAAGTGGCTACGATTGGTTGCATGACAAAGGCTAAACGATGCCGTCTAGAAAAGCATTTTGTGGAGAGAAAAAGAAAAGTGATTTGTTTGACTGAATGATATTGCATTTGCATGCTTCTCTGAAATCAAATATTGTACCTTTGTGAGGAAGAGCCAATATTTGAACTGCACACAACCAAATCTGGTTATTGGCAACTTCCCAAAATCTTAAATACATTGCGTTGCATTATGCCTGAAATATTATTTTCTTCGTACGGTTGGACTCCTCCATTTATTGTTCTTTGATTGTGTGGGATATCGACAATATGTAACGCCGTTTTCAAACTCAAAACAAAATGGACTCTAAGGAAACGCCCAAGATTCTTCTTCTTCTTTTTTTAATTTTTTTTTTCATTTTAAAAATACTGTGTAGGAATTTTCAAAATAATAACAATAATGTTATATGCAAGATAATATTTGTCCTTGCTGACAAACTTTGGAAGAAGGGAAAAAGAGTAAAGGATAGTAATTTATCAACACTCAGTTTTAACTTTTTATGAATCAAGATCCAAGCCTCCGTAAGGTATTTTTTTTTAGTAAAAATGTAATTTAGAAAATTATTGATGTTATTCCATGTACAACAAATTAATAATGATTCTAATTCCATTTCTCCAAAGTAAACATATCCTCCTAAAATTAATGAAAAAATATATATGAGTTTTACTTAAATCGAAAATTGGAGCTAATTAAAATGGTTTTTTTTTTTAAAGTCAACAATTGGTTATCTTTTCAAGATTTACTAAGGTAAATAAATTATTTATTTGAAACGAGCCGCATCATTTTTCCCCTTTATATTTGAGGACAACAATTCCAACAAGTCTAAAGCTCAAATCGCTCTACGCATGGTGTCTAGGAAAAGAAAGTAATAAAGTGGAAAAAATATTCTTGAATATTGGCCGATGTTTTTAACCAGGAAATATGACCCTTTTGACTACATTTCATCCGAAAAAAAAAAGATGAAGAAAATATGGCCAATAAATAACTCGACAAAACAAAAGCATGGATCCGCCGATTTTTGCACAGTTTGCAAGAATCTTCTAATTAAAACGAGTTTTATCTGTTTAAAGATAAAAGGATTATTGAGTTCTAGTTTTTAATTGAAAAATGTGTTGGGTTTTGAAATTATGATCGAATGTAATTACTAAAACAAAAACTATCTAAAAGCATAAAGAAACGATTCTTGTCGAAACAAGGTTAATTTCAAGATCAGTAACTAGTATCGGATGCATCGGATTAATTAGGATTACTTCGTCTAATCTTATGCATTATGTCAAATTCAATTAAGTGAAGATCTAGCTACCTGTGAATAAAAAAAATTATAAAAGAAACCTTAAAAGTTAAAAAAATACTACTCCATTTCAAAATTGTGGTCACATTTTCTAAGTGTGACTGTATTAATTAAATATTCTTTTACAAACTATGTATTTTAAAGTAAATTGAGTTTACACAATCTATGTGAAATAAAAGGGAAAAAAGGGAGTACTTTTTTTAGAATTTAATCAATTGTCACAGTAGACTGAATGAAACAAGGCAATGATATAGAAATAATAATGTATAGGGAAATGAAGGTGACATTAAATGTTGAAACTTATGAAAACACCAACTCAGCCAGGTTTCTTTTGTATTGTGGATGAAAATATTAACTTGATTAAATCATGTTAGTTAGGATTGCATTTATTAGTTTGGCACGCACTGAATCAAACACACACTTGCATATTAATATTAGGGCTAATTGCAATTTAATTCCCAACGTTTGCTCATTTTTGCAAAAATAACCTAACATTTACATAATTGCAAATTAATTCCTAACGTTTGTCTATTTTTGTAATTTAATTCCTAACATTTCAAAACATGCAATTCAATTCCTATCCTTACTCCATTTTCGCAATTTAATTCCCAACATTACAAATTTACATTTTAATTCATAGAATTTATTAAATTACATTTTTAAATACTAAAAACTATCTATTTTTTTAATTTTAATTAAAAAATAACCAAGCACCTTACATACATTCCTAATATATTTTCTTAATTTCTTGAAAAAATTATTAGTTCTTAAAATTTGTTCAATTTTAAATTTAATTTCTAATTAATGTTTATTTTTTATAATTCAACTCATAAATATTAAAAATATAAATATAAAATTATTAATATTAGTTTTTTTCAAAAAAACGGGCATCCATTATTTTTCATAAATAGATTAATGTTGGAATTAAATTAAAAAAATTGAAACATTAACTTATAATGTAATTTTATATAAAAATGAACAGAATTTATGAAATCTTTTTTTTTCTGCAAAAAATAAAAATAAAAATTAGGAGTTAAAATATAATTTTATAAATGTTAGGTTATTTTTTAATTAAATTGCAAAATGGATAAACTTTAGTTGTTAAAATATAATTTAATATAAATTAGAGAATAAAACACAACTTTTAAAATATGGTGAATTAAAATGCATACCTTGTATATGTTGGGCGTTAAATTGCTAAAATGAACAAACATTAGGAATTAAATTGTCTGTTTGGAACCTTAGGAATTAATTTGCAAAAATAGACAAACGTTAGGAATTAAACTGTAATTATGTAAACGTTAGGTTATTTTTGCAAAAATGAGCAAACGTTGGGAATTAAATTGCAATTAACCCTTAATATTATATGTTTACATTCTAATATTCCATAATATTTATCGGTACCCTACTCAATTACGTATCAATATTCGATCACAATATATTCAATTTAATTATATATTTAATATGAATAGACTATATTAAAAGAAAATAGTTCTATTGTATTATAATTTTGTCATTTTCCCGCTAAAAATATAACTTCAACATATATTTTATTATTTTATTTTATATAGCATTTCTTCTATTATAATATAATCTATATTATATAGATATACAATAAATAATTATAAGAATCTAAATCAATTTGTATTTGTCACTTTTTCTTTTAAATATTATATTTATTAATTTTTATATAACGCTAAATTACATCTTTAATGGAATAATTTTGTATATTAAGCTTCATTTTTTTAGGATATGTGTTTGATATAGTACTTCGTTTTATTTTTACTAGGTGTATAGTATATAAAATAATTTATATTATATATTAATATATAATATTGGTAATTATATCTTGACCAAAACTTAAAATCATGGATTTTTATCTTCTATCTTTTTAAAAAATTATTTTGCAATAATTAATAACAAAAGTTCTAGCAAATTAACTTTATTAGAAAAATAAAATACTACTCCCTCCGTCCCATGCCAATTGGCATATTTCTTTTCGGCACGGAAATTAAGAGTTGTGAGTGTAGAATGAGTTAGTGGGATTAATATTTTATTGTTGAGTGTGAAAAAGTTGCCATTTTTAGAAAGGTGACAATTTGGTTGGGACGCCCAATTTGGTAAGTATGCCAATTGGAGTGGGACGGAGGGAGTACTATATATTAATACAAAGTGAAAAATAACTCCTAATATTAACTTGTGACACATAAATTACATAAGATTATAAAATAAAATAAAATGACTACCGATATATTATGTATATATATTATATATTCATATATATTAATATAATTAATATAACTCGTGAAATATAATACTAACTCTGTCCCATGTAAATTGAAATACTTTTTTTTTCGGTACTTGAATTAATGATTGTGTGAGTATAAGTGAAATTAATATTTTATTATTGAGTATGAAAAACTGTCCTTTTTAGAAATGTAACAATTCGGTTGAGACGTCCAATTTGATAACTGTAATAATTTGGGCGGGTTCGAGGGTATATTATTTAATATATATTGAAAATTCATTACAATCAAAAAACTTAATTTATAAAGTTAGCTGCTAATGCTAAAATTATAATACAAGATTTAGTTATAATATACAACATGTGTAATATATCTCACTTTATAAATCAATATTTGTTGATTGTTAAAAAACTGTTATTTTTAGAAATGTAACAATTCGGTTGAGACGGTCAATTGGTAAGTGTAATAACTCGGGCGGGATGGAGGGTATATTAATTAATATATATTGAAAATTCAATACAAAACAAAAAAAAAAACTAATTCATAAAGTTAGCTGCTAATGCTAAAATTATAATACAAGATTTTATTATAATATACAACATATGTAATATATATCACTTTAATGCAAAATGTATTTGGAGGTGATAATGTTACATTATCATATGTTGTATTTTGTTATAATTCACTTCTTATTTAAATTAATCAATTAATAATATTATGAGATTTATTTTCCAATAATTTAAATGTATATTTTAAAAGCTTGAGATATATTCTAATAAATAAATACATTATTTAAAATAATCTCTTACAATGTACCGGTGCAAATCTAGTATTTTTATGATATTGAGAAATCTGCCTTCAAAACTGTATACATAATAGTGCGTATTAATTATTATTATTATTACTATTTTAGATAATAGTTTGCATGAATTTGGTTTCATAACGCATACAGGCAGTAGAGTATCCAGAAATCTGAAAATGGGGTACATTATGTAAAAATATATATATAAATATTATGTAAAAATATTATAAAAATAATAGTAAAGTATGAATTTATTAAAAAAAAAATTATTTTGGGGGTACAAGTGTACCCAAAATACCCCTACATACGCCACTGCATACAGGCTAACTAGTTCTTTAATTGAAAGATATTTTAATTGATTATAATTTTATGCATTAATTAAATCAGTAATATCCTAAATGATATTGAGGTACTGTCAATAAGATGTCAAGCAATACCTAAAATGGATAAATATTCCATATCAAGAGACCAGAGTGTGGATGTGCCTTGTCCTTGAAAAAAAATATATAAGTAAATTAGATGAATGTTGAATTTTAATTAATAAATATATTTAGTTTAAAAAATAAAATCAAAAAACTTAGCAGGGACCCACCATTATGATAACTGCAGACAGCGTTCGATTGAACCCTTCTCTCATTCAAGTCGTGATGCAACTTAACAACGCTAAGTGAAGCGAAAAATACGTGACATGACATGTATTATATATACACTTATTTAATAAAAGTGAAACTTATGTGACACGACATTCGTCATTATTTATAATAGTATGTTCAAAATTCTTGAAAATACAAACTACCTCACTATCAAATACTCCCTCCGTCCCACCTCAATTGTCCCACTTTCATTTTTCGTCCGTCCCATCTCAATTGTCCCATTACTTAAAAAGGCAACTTTTTGACACTCAACAATAAAATATTAATTCCACTCAACTTACTTTACACTCACACTTCTTGGTTATTGTGCCAAAAGTCACAGGGATAATTCAGCCGGGACGGAGGGAGTATCTTTTATTAATAATCCATCACAACCAAATCATTGTCCATTTATGATCAACACTCACACCAACTAACAAACATAATTGGATTAAGATAAAGAACTCTAAGAAATGTATGATATGATACAATGCTAAATTAGAATTAGACGAGAAAAAGTCAGAAAGAATTGCAAAAAAAAAAAAAAAAAGTGCTCCCTAATTTATGAATCACTCTTCCTTTTGTTAGGCTAGAATGAATGCAACAAATTGACGTATAGCTGCTATAGTTAATGTTTATCTTGTTCTTCTTTGTTTTTTATTATTATTATTATTATAATATAATCAAATATAAATTAAAGTAATCCAAATTAGTTACAGTCACCAAACTATCTCCAATAGTTTGAAAACAATTCATCTAGTTATGCATCTCAAATAATTTGAGAGTTAAAGAAAAAACTTTCCCCACACATTTAATTGGAAAACAAATATCCCGATATGTTATTCAACCATTAATTATTACTCGCTGATACACTACTATATCAATTTTTATAATTGAACTATGCAAGGTTTGTATAACAATGAATACGCAACAATCAACATACTCAGGATTTACGCGGTTCACCTCATAAGAGGCTACACCCACGGCATGTTAAAGCGGTAAATTTTATTGATGAAAGAAGGATACATATACAACTCTCACATAGATACACTCTCACTAAGCTCGCAAACAACTATTTATCACGCTCGTGTTTTTTCTCTTCTCACTCATAATCTATAAGCTCAGTATCTGCTTCTTATTTTTCTTTCTGGTGAAAAATTGGCTCGAGGAAGAAGACGATTTCTGTTCCAATGGCTATAACAACTCTAGTCTTCAAAATGTTGACGTGTGGACAATATAGATATCATGGTTGAGATAAAAGTTGCACAACACAACTTATAAACTTGCTCCGGAAACACGCTTTTCTGCACATTTAAGCAAAATATATTAAGCTCACAAAATATCATCCTCCATGCATTTACAACTCTCACTCCTAACTTCAATTTCACCAACAACACCATCTATTCCCTGCAATTTGTCCCACTACAGGTCTATCAATGCTGATTATAACAATCAACACACACCTATCAACTGCAAACATGTGTTGAATTCGGCTGAAGACACTGCCTTTGTTAGAGCATCAGCCGCATTATCATTTGTTGAAACTTTAACCATCTTCACTGACCCTTTCTCCACTACATCTCGGACAAAGTAGAACTTAACATCAATATTCTTTGACCTTTCATGGAACATTTGATGTTGAGTCAGTGATAAACTCGTATTTTGCCTCACTTATCACATTATTTTCTTATTGTTTTCTTGCTTTTACTTGAGTTTTAGTTAATAATCGAGCATGAGTCAAGTTTATGGGGTATGATGCTTGCCATGGTGTATTTTCGCAGGTTTTAGGTCAAATCTAATGGAAACCCGTACCGAAAGCAGCAGATGTTCAATGGAACAGTCACGACTTCTTCCACAGATGGAATCCGAGCTAATGGATCACATGGATGGAAAGATCTTTGAGTTAGCTTTCCAACGCAACTGGAATCGGGTCAATCGAAGTTCGGGAGTGAAAGTTATGGCGAAAACCGTGAGACTGCGCAGAAGGATCGCAAGAGGGAAAACGTCTCTGTCTCGACCGAAATGAAGATCACGTCGACCGACGCAAGGAATTCCGCATCGACCGAGATGAGCCCTACGTCGACCGAAACGGGCCCAGAAAAGGGAATTTTGAGATTTTTATGGCTAAATCATATTTTTGGCCCTAGATCCCAATATATACACCTCTACCTCTATAAATACTTGTTCTTGCTCGAGATTTCAGAGTTCCCGAAGGCAGCACCCTGAAGTTTTTTTTAGTTTTAGTTCCTCCCCTTTAGTTTATGTTTTACAATTAGTTTTCTCTTGGAGATTTAATTACTTTGGAGAGGATTCAGCCTTTATTTTTATTGTAAGTCTTTATTATGCAATTTAATAATATGTTTCTTGGATTTCTATTCACCATGAGTGGCTAGAAACCCTTGCGGGTTCTAGGGCTATGTGTAATTAATCATGTTTGCATGTTAGATTGATCAACTCAAATTGCATGATTTTAATTCCTGATTTAATTGATAGAATTTAGGATTGATGATGGATCAATAGATGAAATTGGTTCTTTATTCATAATTGTTAATCGAAAGACCGAGATGAGAAGATTAATAATAGGAAGAGCAATTCGAATACAATTGGTTTTCTGTCTCGAAAGGAAGAGTAATTAATTGTAGGGATTAAATCTTATATTTTTATTCAGGTTGATTATTATTGTGTTCTTGAGGCCGACCAAGCATATACAGTCACATGATAGTAACATAGGTTAAAATTGCAAAGGAATTTAATACATTAATTTGATTTCCCACCATTGTAGAGTTGATTGATTTGGCATGTATTCTGATTGATTATTTGCCCTAGAATCTGTGTTCTTTAATTTGCTTTTTAAAACCCCTTTAATTTCCGTTTTGTCATCTTTATTTTCCAAAACCAAAACCCAAAAATATATTTACTCAAACAATAAAATCCGAGAACTATAGTTAGTACATGAGATATTTTCGTTGTACATTTCGTCTGGGTTCGACTACTTTTGGGTATTTATAAATTTATTTGCCACTGTGTTTGCAATTAATCTGGGAATTTTATAGTGATCAGTCAGCTATAGGGTACACTGGCTGTCGCATAGGATCTGCACAACCTTTTGTTTAACCCCCAGCTCATTAACAATACCCTTAAGCCAAATAGCTTCTTTCACAGCCTCTGCAACTACTACAAACTCAGCTTCAGTTGTCGACAAGGCCACAACTGACTGAAGCTTTTATTTCTATGACACAACAGTACCATTCAAGTAAAAACAAATCTAGATTGTGACTTTCTAGTGTTCACACTAGAAGTAAAGCCAGAATCAACATATCCAACCACAGGATCAAAAATCTTCCCTTCTTGCCATTCAAACAACAAACCATGTTTAGATGTACCTTTTAAGTATCTCAAGATGACAAGAAAAGCATTCTAATGGGTTTCCCAAGCTCAGGCATGAATCTACTTGTAATGCTTATTGAATAAGCAATATTAGGCTTGCTGCAAATCATAAGGTACATAAGACTACCTACTAGACTTGCATATGGAATGTTTTCCATTTAATGAACCTCACTCTCAGTCTGAGGCTTCTATGCTTATGAGAGCTTCACTTGTTGAGCTATAGGGATCACCAACGACTTGTATTCAATCATTTTGAATCTTTCAAGAACTTTGATCAGATAACTTGTCTGCACTAGCTTCAACTTTCCTTCAACCATGCTTCTGAATATATTCATCCCCAGTATCTTACTTGCTTGCCCAAGATCTTTCATTTCGATCTCATTGCTAAGATCATATTTGACTCAGGGTATGTCTTTCATTGATCACTCAGCCAACAACAAATCATCAACATATAACAACAAGTATATTAGGCTGCCATCTGAACCTTCCTTCACATATACACACTTATCAAATGTAAACGTCTTGAAACCAATGCTCAACGTTTGAGAATCAAATCTCTTGTTCCACTGCATACGGCTTTGCTTAAACCCACATAGAGATTTGTGTAGCAGGCATACCTTATTTTCATTTCTAGGATATATGAAACCAGGGGTTTGATTCATATATATAGTCTCCTCTAGATCACCATGGAGGAAGGTTGTTTGGACATCAAGTTGATGCAACTCCAAGTCTTCTTGCACCACTATGGACAACAAATTATAATAGAACAATGTTTTACAATATGAGATAATACCTTTCTTGTGAGTGTAGCCCTTGGCTACTAGCCTGGCCTTGTGCCTGATCCTCCCATGATCAGCGTTTTACAACTTTCTTTTAAAGACCCACCTGCATCCAACACATAAGACTCCATTTGGTTTATCCACCAAGTTCCAAGTACCATTCTTATGTAATGAGTCCATCTCATTTTCCATTGCTTTCTACCACAAGGCTGATTCACTAATATGTATTGCCTCTTCATATGTATTAGGTTCAAATCATTCTAGCTTCTCTGCAATGTTTAGGCTTAAGAAGACAACATGAGCTTCATTGAACCTCTTTGAAGGGCATATCTCCCTCCTCACTTTATCTCTCACCAACTGGTAGTCAGAGATATCACTTGGGCTTCCTAATTCAGATGACTCTAGTTCAACTTCTAGAGTGTATCTAGGATCTTGACTTGTTTCATCTACATCGTTGTAGTGACCCGGTGCCGGATCAGGGAGTGATCATCGGTGTAGAGAAACACGGATAATGAGCGGCTCTCGTAAGACTTTCACTAGTTGAGCGGAGAGTTATATGAATGAACCGGGCCCACACCGGAACGAGAGGGATTCTGAGGCTATACAGGAATGAGACTGTATAGCTAAATAGAGCTTAAATGATTTGATACGTGCTACTCATACCAACATGGTGCATCATATTTTCTGGCACCCATTCTAGGAAAATTCCAATGTTAAGTGTGCTTGACCTGGGTTAGTTTTTCAGGGTGCGTGTGAGTGAGGACAAAACATGCTGGGAAGGACTTGTGTTAGTCTGTGGGGTCAACCGTCAGTCTGGAAGTCGGTCCACGCCATTGGTGGGTAACATGGCTGACCTTGGGTGAGCTCGTTCGGGCCTTGGGTTCCTGGCATTACAAATAGTATCAGAGCCAAACCTCTCCCAGTATGATGTGGTTCAGGGACGAACCAGGCGGAAGCTGGTGGGCATGTAGTGACCCGGTGCTGGAGCAGGGAGTGATCGTCGGTGTAGAGAAGCACAAACAATGAGCGGTTCCCGTAAGACTTCCATTAGTTGAACAGAGGGTGACATGAATGAACCGGGCCCACACCAGAACGAGAGGGATTCTTATGCTATACAGGAACGAGATTGTATAGCTAAAGAGAGCTTAAATGATTTGATAGGTGCTACTCATACCAACATGGTGCATTATCTTTTCCGACACCCATTCTAGGAAAACTTCAATATTATCAACATTTTACCTGTTCAAATATTTTATTTTCAGTAGATTTCAAAATGATTTTATTAAAAAAGACAGTATAAGTTATTAATATTTAAAAAAATATTTGTTGACTTTATTTTTCGATAAATTGTGATTATAAGAGAATTAATTTTAAATTTTTAAATACATATTTTGGTATAGATTATTTGGTCGATCAAATTAAATATCTTATTTTTATTTATAAAATATATTATGATTATATCTTTATATTTCATATATTCAGTATTTATTTTTTAATTTTATTTGTCAACCTCCATTATATAAAATACGTCTCTTTAATTGGCAACATATAATTCTCAAACTTTGACTTAGATATTAAGTTAAAGAAGAAGATTTAAGCATCACAAATTAGAGATTTAGACAATTGATATTTTTTTAAAAATATAAATTAGTTGCTTAAATGAATAGTGTGTGTTTCATCAATAATGTGAAAGCATCATGCTCGGATTTTCGGAATAATCTTTCAAATGCATCACAAATTATTTTAAAATTTTAAATAAGCAGTATTTATATTATTTAAATATCCACATTTATACATTTGACCATTGATGATTCAATTAACTTGGAAAAGTGTCACTGTACTTCACTTATGTTGTAACATTGACTTATTAAAATCATAAAATAATATTTGATACACTTATTATTTTTTATAGCTTAATAACAAAAAATTAACAATATATATTTGATTCGCGCATAGCATGGGTGTAAATCTGGATCTGTATATGTACTTGTATAATATATTATAGAAGAATTGTGAACTAACAAAATAATAAATTGATATTTATTTTTATTTTATTAATTATTTATTCTATTGTAACACAGATATATATGCAACAAACAATAGTAAAAATATACTAAACTTACATTTCTCACTTTTTTATTAAAATATTGCATTTCATGAAGATGATTTAATTATCAATTCAAGATATAGAAGATGATTTCTCAATTGAGGACCTGAAAGATCAAACAATTCTCAATCTTGATTGAAAATTATTTGATCTTTTAGGTCCTGGATTGTAAAATCATCTTTTAGATCCTGAATCAATGATTAAACTATCTTTTGAATCCTAAATTGACAATTATACTAAACTGTTATATCTTAGTTATTAAATACTCTTATGTACATAGTCATAACGATCATATATATGTGTAATCTATAATTAATAAATAATAGCATTTGATATATATATTTTTTTCAATACATATAATAATCATTAATAGCTTTTAATGTACTCATATTTTTTCAAACGCAATGGTGAAATTCTAGTACTATATTAAAGAAAATATTAGTCCAATAACTGTTCCCGCCAAAAACACAAAATAATTCTTATTTTTTATTTAATATTTCTTCTATTATAATAAAGATATACAATAAAAAAATATTATAACAAAACTATATTTAACACTCTTATTTAAAATATTATATATTTTATGTGTTAATAATTGAATCAAAAGAAATACTTTTTACAATATATTAAGTATAATAATGTATAAAATTATATATATGTAAAAGATTTGCTCTAAAAACTTAAGATATATATATATATATATATATATATATATATATATATATATAT
>JAPKLW010000691.1:336766-389333 GCA_026898455.1 Plectranthus barbatus
TCCATTTCTCAACAATAATCACTCACAAATATTTATCTTTCACTATAATGACTCACAATTATTATATCCTTCGACGTCTTAACATCTTTTATGTTCTTATAATTATCGTCTCATTCAAATATGCATTATCCCGCATATCAAAATTAGGATTTGCAACTTGTTAATATTTCATAATTTGTATAATATTATTTTAAATAAATTATTTGACTGTTAAAAATATTTAATTTATCGTCTTATTTCACTATTTGCCATATTTAATATATTATTAAATTGCTTCCTTGTTTCTCTGATGTAAATTATTTTTAGCAATCGACATAAACATGCTTTTAACTATGATTATGATGAGTTAATTGACATTATTAAGCTAGCAAGTTCTTTACCATATTCGAATTATCAGTCAATATATAAAATTGTTAATAATAAATAATTTCCATTGTGAGTTATTTTTATATTACAAAATTATATCTGTAACATTTAAATGAAAAGGATATAATTTGAGGATAGATATATCATTTATCTACTATAAAAATTTCAAAATAAAAAGATTTAACTGCATGCAATAATATTTAAGTTGATTTCAAAGAGATACGATGAAGTATGTTAAAAAAATAACAACATAGAACTGTGTAGACATAATTAAGTTTGTTAAAACACGAATAAATCATGCACTATAATCCATATGATCATTACTCTTCTCCATTAAAATATTGAATATAAACATATATTTCTCTTAAATAAACTATTGAATACAATCGTTGTAAATAATGAAATGGAAACAATATACAATTATAACACCAGAATTCTAATCTCAAAGTGCATACCAATATTACATGTGCCACTATAAAAATCGAAAGATCACTTCATAATTTGCACTTGAACTAAAGAGTTGCCCAACTCGAAATCGAAATCAATGTAAATCAACCATCATCCTCTAAGCATTTCTTGAGCATTATCATTTCTATAGTTTTTCATAAAATGAAGCTACTATATATAGTGTGCAGTGATGCGAATTTAAATCAATTGCCATTAATTTGATTATCATTAATTAGGAATGATTTTAATGTTTTTTTTTTTGTTTTTACAAAATGAAAATTTCCTTATCAAGGATTAAAATATATCATATTATTTATAAATTTACAACAAAAGTCCAATCAAACATTAAATTTACAATGAAATTTTAGCATGATAATTGTTTATGATTTTTGGCAAGGGAATCATTCACGGAATTTTTGCCAATCAGTTTCATTTCATCACATTATGTGGCTTTTAATGAAAAATTTGTAATTAATAGAAATTGTTATACTCTATATACATTTCACCAAATAAAATTATATATATTTATTTTTTCCTTATTTATTGTATAATTTTGTTAGGAATGTTACAAATTATATTAATTACATATATATCATATTTGTTATTACTTACCTAATATATGATAAAACTAATTTTGGTAAATACTTTTGGGGGGAAAATTTTTGTGTAGGGGTTTTACTTTTAGGTATATATAGATTATTTGTGTATTTCATATCACTGCATGCATGACTTTTTTTTTAAATGCTATTATACCTATTTTGTGATTATTTTATGATTTTCTCTTAATTTCACACTTGCTTGCTTTCCCTACTTTACATAATGCATAATCTGGAGTTTGGGCATCCAAGACATGTTCTTCATACTTTCTCGACATATTGTGAATTTGCATTGAGTTTGGGCATTCAAGGCATATTCTTCATAATTTATAAACATATTCTGAATTTACGAATAACTTTTCCAAGAATGACAAGCGTAATAGATTTGCTTCGTTAGTATCTAATTCGATGAAATCTCTTGATGTAAGATGTATGGAGCCAATCTGGCAATCCGAGAGCAGTAGTGTGGCGGATGTTCATCTCAATTTAATAAAATATTTAGTTGCAATAAATATTAAAACTATATTGGAATTAGTTGAAAATATATCTATATATATGTGACACATTTTTTTACCAATATGTTTGTAATTCTAGAAATTTTAATTCAAATTGATTAATGTAATTCAGAATATACATAATACAATACAATTTACCAAGCACTAAATTGATTAGTAACATGATATAGTTTTAATTATTAAACTTATAATAATTCATTTAAGTTAATATGTGAAATCTATCTAATTTAATTAAAAGCATACACAAATGTTAGAATCCCGAGAGAATTTTTTTTTCCCCTACAAAATATTCCTAAAGGTAACCATTCATATAAATATGTAAAGTTGTTAATACAATTGTTCTAATATGGAAAAAACAAGATTATGGTAATCAATTAAAAAATTAGCATCAATTAGGGCAAGAAATCTTGAGTAATACTAATATAAATAATAGATGAAGTTAGATATTTTATATTCACAAAAATTCCAATTAATTATTTTTTTATGCAGCCATCTCACATCAAGGTCCTTGCAAACAGGTTGTAGAAAATAAGAATAAGGTTGTATGTTAGAAGAATAATAATAATAAATTTGATTGAGTAAATATATAATAAATTAAATACTTGGAATCAAAAATAGAAAAAGACAACATCATTTAGTTTATTGAAAAATAAATTAATTATAATTTTGCGATATTTAAATTTATTACAAACCAAAAATAAAATTATTGACTACGGGGGTGCCACCGATTGACGAAAGTGTATTAGAGGGAAGATGTTTGGTGGCGTCTATGTAACGAAATAGGTTTTGGTTGCAGAGAAGAGTGGTGATATGCATTTTTCATAAAAGATGGTTCACATAATAAAGTTTGATTATATGATCATATGGATGTGAGTAGAGAACGATAGAGGTTTAGCATTTTGGGCCATCATCGGAGAAAGGAGGCGGCACCGGTTGTTTGAAGAAGATACGAGAGAGAGGTAGGGTTTTAGGAGAGAAGATTGATGTTAGGCTGATATCATGATAAGATAAATATTATTTGCTTCAAAATATAATGTTTATTAGGAAACAAAGATCAACAAATAAAAGAGAATATTGCATGAAGATGTCTCGTGCAGATATGATACAATTTCAATTATATTTTATGGATATATATAAACAGTAGAACATTGTTTGTAGAATCATTATAAACTATTTGGTTTCTTTGTTTATAATGCAATGTGTGTATATAAAAGAGACTAGAGGTGATGGTAAAGTAGTGGCGAATCCATAAATATTTATTAAGTAGTTTTATTGAGTTTTAACGTAACAAAAAGAACACATAATTAAGTAAGAATTGATGCTCATAATAATAATAAAAATATATAAAAAAGTTCATAAAACTAATTTCAATATTATGTATAAATATAAAAAATTTTAACATCAAATTAAAAAAAATTCGTCTCTAATTCTAAAATCTCAACCCCTCACACACTCTTCTTATTCATTCTCAACTCCTTTTTTATTAGTTATTCGCCGTTTAAAAATAGTTATTTCATAACAAAGTTAAATCATCCAATTTTTATATTTAAAAATTAATTTAGGTGTTGAAGTCACACAAACTTCTAAGTAAATTCACCAATATGGCAAAGTGCTTACAAAGAGGAATAGGAGGCACAAATATAAACAAATTCTGATTAATTAAGTAATTTGAAGCATAATAATTACCTTGACTTACAAATTTAAATTTTGACGTAAGATAAATTGAGTTTCAATATTTCACTATTATATATATAATATACGGTAAGTTATTAATAAGACAATGCGGGATATAATGCGCTTCAAGAATACACAAAGTAACAATCAACCATTCGGAGACAGAATTATTGTATTTGGTAGTAATTTTAGACAAATTTGACATGTTGTACCAAGAGGTAGTAGAGGAGATGTTGTTAATGCATTAATTAATTCATTTTACTTATGGCATCATGTGAGTGTCTTAAAGTTGACGAAAAACATGCGATTGAATATGCTTGGAGAGCATATGCAAGCATACACACTAAAAGACTTTGCTGATTGGATTGCAGCAATTGGGGATGGAACTTTAGGAGCACCGAATGACGGCGAAGGAGTTATTGATATCCATAAAGATATTAATATTAAATTTACCGAACATCCAATCAGAGCTATTGTTAATAGCACGTATCCGACAACAGTTATTGGATCAATAGATGTATCATATTTGCAACACCGGGCTATTTTGGCCCCAACAAATGATGTGATTGAGAAAGTCAATCAGTATACGACATCATTGTACAATAATGTGGGCAAGATATACTTAAGTTCTGATTCTATATACACAATATAAAATGCAACAGATATTCTTATTGAAGTACACACTCCACAATTCTTGAATACATTGAAGTGTAATGTATCATCAAACCATGAGATGAATTTAAAAGTTAGAACATCGATCATGTTGTTTAAGAACATTGATCATTCATCTGGTTTTTGCAATGGGACTCGATTAGTTGTAACACAACTTGGTAATCATGTCATCGAGGCCAAGATTCTGAGTGGGAACAGGTTTTTATTCCAATGATGACTATAATACCATCTGATCCTCGAATTCCATTCAAGTTTCAATGTAGACAATTCCCAATTCAGGTTTCATATGCTATGACCATAAATAAGAGTTAAGGACAGTCACCATCGCATGTGAGGATTTTACTCAGCAAATCAGTATTTTCCCATGGACAATTGTATGTTGTTGTGTATAGGGTCACAAATCGTGGTGAATTGAAAATCTTGATATGTGACAAATACGGCCGAAGTTTGTCAAAAAATTCAAATGTTGTGTACAAAGAAATTTTTCAAAATTTATAATTTTACATGTTGTAATTCATTTGTTTTTCTTCAAATCAATGAGTAATTATTGAAAATCTTCATACACTTATAATATGTAGTATTCATTATTTTATTTTATCAAGAATTAATTTTTTTACTACTGATACATAAATGAGTTATAATATTATGTACTGGGTTACTCTTATTCAAAATCATTTTTTATTCATAAATATTTTATAATATGTTAGAAGATTCATTATTTATGTGTCTATTATTTATTTTAATTTTATAGTGTATATTTTTTATGTATATAAATTATAATACTCATTTATTTTTATAATAATTATTTTATATTTTTTTAAAAAATGTATTGATAATACAATAGAAATAATATATATACGCCGCGCAACGCGCGGGCAGAATACTAGTATTTATATGATATGACAACCAAGACAATATTCTCTCCAATCTATAGCAAACATTAACATTTTTGTTTGTAATTATTTTTGTTTAAGTTGGAACAATTATTAGGTATCTTTAGGCATAATTGTTACGTTTACCACAAATCCGCTTAAGAAATAAATAAAATATCCCGCCGTCTTATTTTAATATAGAGGTGTGAGTTTTGGACGAAGGTTGAGAAAAAAAAAAAAAAAACGATTCTAATTTCAATTTTAATTAAATTTATATACGCACAATGCATGAATCAAATATATAATTTATACTAAGATAATTTTAATAAAATCATATGTTTACTTATTTTTAATTATTTTTTTATTATTCTTTGTAAATAGATTTTGACTTTTATTCATTAATATTATATATTAGTATATTATAATATGAGCTAGTTTATATATCGTATATTCAACCATATATGTAATTTAGTTAAAATATAATAAATAGATCAAATACAAAGCCTACAAAAATAAGATCTTAATTAATAAATCATCCCATAAATAAATTATACTTTTATTATTTAAAAATAGTAAGTATAATAAATTAGTAAGTTGCAAACAAATATAAGTTAGCTAATTTTTTTGTTATTGCTTGTTGTACATTTATATTATAATAGAATAAATAAAGTGAAAAAATAAAAGTATTATTGATATGATATTTTGTTTGATGGAAAGTGCCAAAAATGCAAATATATGCAATTATTTTGTTATAATATATGTTGGGGTCCGACCCGAGCTCGGCCCAGTAAGAAGAAGACCATTGCGAATCCCAGTTGACTTCGAGTAGGTTGCCAGTAATAATACTGGCCCGTCCAAGTTGCAGCGGCCCAGTTCGGAGGATCAGAGCCCGGCGCAAAAGCAGTTCGACAGGTTAAAAAGCAGCCCGATCGTCGAGGAGGAGGGTCGATAGGCATACATAGGGGTGTAATCGAACCGAGTCGAGTCGAGTAGTGTCGTGCTCAAGTTTGACTTGTTTAGTTTTGAGTCGAGTTTCGAGCTTTTTAATCGAATACTTTGATGTTCACGAACGTTATCGAGCTTTTATCGAGCCTAAACGAACTTTCTAAATTTAGAATATATTTAAGATTTTCATTATTATTTTGAAGAAAAGGTTATTTATTCCAAATAAAAATATCATACTCATGCTCATATTCTAAATATTTTTCATTATTAGATAGATTTATCATTATTGTTACTCTTAAATCATGAAAATATTATTTTTATAAAAGTAATTATTTTATATTTCTTACTAATTTTAGCTAATGAGCCTGCTCATGAGCTCACGATTCGAATACTATGATGCTCAAGTTTGGTTCATTTAATAAACGAGCTTTTATCGAGTTGAAATCCAGTAGCTCACGAACAATTTGGTTCATATACACCCCCGCCCGCCGCGTATAGCGACCTGCCCTAACGGCCTCCCAATGGTCGAAGAGAGGTAACGTGCACATAACGTCTAGCTCGCAGGATTTTCAGAAGGTTCAACCGCTACGTGACCAAACCACCCCGATTTTTTCGGTAGATGCCCCTCAACTGCTCGGCGAAGATCGCGTAAACCCTAAGCGTAGCCCTCACCTATAAATACCCCATGTATGCGCCGATTATCGCTATCGGGTACGCACCATACACAAGAGCTTAACCCTTTAATTACCAATAGCAGTTCGATAAATCCGAGAGTCTGAATTGTACTTGTGTAATTCGGAGATAGTTGTACTCTTCATCGGTTATTGATATTGGTTTATTTCCTTTATTCGATTTACTGAATATTGCATCTATACGTTTTGAATATCATTTCTTGATTGTCTGTCATAAGGTTCTTGGGGCTCCGTATCTATTACGATTCGACCCTCAACAATATATTAGTAGATTTTTAGTTTGAAAATACATCCCGTTTTTCATATTAAATTAAATTATAAAGTACATTTTAGTAATGTAATGTTTTGGTACCCCCGCGTCCTTTACACTTGCCCTAATTACTGCCGAGTCCCGAACCAACTCTGATTGAGTTGATTTTCCACCGGAAGAAGAGTGCAGCCTTGGAATATCACCTTCACGACTGGACAGCAACAATATCTCTGATTTCCTTTGTATTGCTTCAAAACAGCTGATGTTCGTCTTCGCGCGAACCGTCACCGGAGAGCAGTCGTGTGCCTGACCTCCAAAGCCTCTGCCGATGGGTCTTGATGGCTCAGTACTCACCTGAGCCCGTCCTCCTGCCCTACTACGAACCCTAGATGGAGAATGGGTTGCCAGCCCTAGGTTCAACCTTCCCAAACACTCAGAGTTTAGTAATCACTCAAGAACTCACGAAGAACTCACAAGATTTCTCTAGAAATCGCACAAGGTTCATGAAAGAGAAGAGAGGAGATCTGAAGAGAGGCGTTGATCGTTCGAATGAGATTAGGGTTGAGAGAGACTCACTTATCTATTATATACATGGGCCGAGAGAGTCTAACGGGCTAACAGATTTCGGTTGGGCTCTAACAAAAATAGCAAACCCAACTCAAGTATTAAACCAACTGGGCTCGGAAGAGGTAGAAACTTAGGCCTACATATCCCAACATTCTCCACCTTAGGCTTATAGTTTGCAGGAGGGGCTTTATAAAAGGTGGTCATCATAGCCAGTGCCTTGCATAATTCATGTACAAGGACTTTTCTGGGCACACACAAAGTGGTACCCGGCTGAGGAGTAGGCACACGACCACGAAGGGAAAGTACCTGCATCACAGAAAAAAAAAAAAACCAAACACAAAGTTCAGCAAAAAAACGAACACTAAGTTCATAAATACATGATAATTAAACTGAGATAAGAGAAACACATAGTATCAACCATTATCAAAGTTTAATATATTTTGACATGAAGTAAACTTTTCAACAGAGAGACACTTAGTTCCCATATCAGCAGGATTAAATTGAGTTGCAATTTTCTCTAAAGAGACTAACTCCTTTTCAACTATGTCACGAATGAAGTGAAACCTAACATCTATATGTTTGGTTTTATCATGAAAGACAGGATTTTTACATAGTTGAATAGCTGACTGACTATCTGAAAAAACAACAGGTTTAGCATTCAAGTAACCAATTTCAGATAATAGTCCTTTTAACCAAATGGCTTCTTTTATAGCATCTGTTATTGCAACATATTCAGATTCAGTAGTTGAAAGAGCAACAATGGGTTGAAGCTGAGATTTCCAACTAATACAAGAGCCACATAGAGTAAAAATGTATGAAGTAGTAGATTTTCTATTATCTCTATCATTAGCATAGTTGGAATCTACATATCCTACAAGTTTAACACCATTTGCACACTTAGAATATTTTAATCCAACATGTTGAGTACAATTAATGAATCGAAGCAGCCACTTAAGAGCTTCCCAATGGGGTTTACCTGGATTTGTCATATATCTACTTAACACACTCACAGCATAGGCTATGTCAGGCCTTGTGCTTACCATTAAGTACATGACAGATCCTATAGCATTAGAATAAGGAATGTTTTTCATGTCAAACATTTCAGAATCAGTTTTAGGGGACTGATCCTTACTTAGGATAAAATGAGATGCTAAAGGTACATTAACAGATTTGGAATTAGACATAGAAAACTTCTTAGCAATTTTAGACATATAAGCACTTTGATTCAGGACCAGAGTAAAATCAGCTCTATTCATGTTTATGTCCATTCCTAGTATCCTTCTAGCATCACCAAGGTCTTTCATTTTGAAGTTATCACTTAGACTAGACTGCACATGCTTAACAGACTTCAAACAGGGACTCACTATCAACATATCGTCCACATAGAGCAGCAAGAAAGTAGGAACATTTTCAGTCAATTTAATGTTCCATTGCCTAGGTGACTGTTTTAGACCATATAGAGATTTCTTGAGAAGACAAACATGATTAGGATAATTTTTATCAACAAAACCCTCAGGTTGTTTCATATAAATGTTCACATCAAGATCACCATAGAGAAAAGCAGTAGTCACATCCATTTGCTTCATTTCCCAATTAAAATGAGCAACCAAGGCAAACATAATGCGCACAGTAGTAAACTTCACAACAGGTGCAAAGATTTCAGTGTAATCTACCCCTTCCTTTTGAGTGAACCCTTTAGCTACAAGTCTAGCTTTATACCTAATAGTTTTACCATCATTTTTCAGTTTATACAGCCATTTACAGTCAACCACAGAGGCAGAATCATCTCTTTTAACAAGAATCCATGTTTGATTAGCATGTAAACTATTTATCTCATCATTCATAGCTTCTAACCACAATCTGGAACTTGATGACTCAACAGCCTCTTTATAAGATTTTGGTTCATTGCCATCAAGCTCTTCAAACACATTAAAGGCAAGCATAGCAAGATCATAGTCATCAAATCTTTTATTCACAGATATGGGGCGTCTTACCCTATCTCTAGCAAGTCTATAGTCATCTAGATTTGTAGTTTCAGAGGTAGTATCACACTCAGCTCCACCTAAATGAGCATTTTTACATTCAGCCACAGTTTTAGAACTTTCATTTTCTTCCCCCTGAATGTTAACATGCTTCAGTTCAGACTTAGGTGTGAGCTCCACCTCACTCAAAGTATCATTAACAGGGACAACAGACACATAATTCACATTACAAGGAAATTCAGCTTCATTAAATGTGATATCCCTACTAATGATCACCTTAAAATCAGGTTTAGTCATATCCCATACCCTATAGCCTTTAACTCCCTCTGGATAGCCTAAAAAAACACATTTTTTAGCTCTAGGTTCCAGCTTATCCCCCTTTTGGTGTACAAAGGCAGAGCAGCCAAATACTCTAAGATTGGATAAATCTACCGATTTCCCTAAGAATAAAGATTCAGAGCACTTGCCATTTAATGGTACAGATGGAGATCTATTCACTAGATAAGCTGCAGTGTGTAAGGCTTCCCCCCAAAATGGTTTTTCCAGTCCACTAATAGCCATTATACATCTAACTCTTTCTAGGAGTGTCCTATTCATTCGTTCGGCTATTCCATTTTGCTGGGGGTTGTAGGGTACAGTTTTGTGCCTTTTTATTCCACTATTAGTACAAAAAGTGTCTAAGGAAGTGTTGCAGAATTCTAGACCGTTGTCGGTTCTTAAAGTCTTAACTTTTCCTACCTGTTTGGTTTTCTATAAGTGTTTTCCAGTTTTTAAAATGTGTAAACACCTCAGATTTGTTTTGCATTAGGAAATCCTCATACCTTCCTAGAGTAGACATCTACAATGGACAAGAAGTACCTTTTCCCCCCTTGGGTAGGTTCACTAGATGGCCCCCAGACATCAACATGTATATATTCAAGAATACTACAACATTTAGATACATTTGGATACACAGAGGCAGGGAATTTGACATTATTCTGTTTTCCTAACACACAAAATTCACAAAACGGCATAGTAGACACTTTATCATTACCAAAACAACCATCTTTCTTAAGTATTTCTAGGCCCTTATTACTCATATGACCTAGCCTATTATGCCACACACAAGTTTTATCATCTTGCACATGATTAACAACATGAATATCTTGCACAGGCTCACAACTACAAACATACAAATTATTTTTCTTTTCAGCTTTGAAAATTACCATAGAACCTTGCATGATTTTCATAACCCCCTTTCCCCACCTACCATCTAATCCCTCATTTTCTAAGGCAGTACAGGAAAGAAGATTGTAGCACAAATCAGGAACATATCTGACATTCTTTAAAGTAAACAGGCAACCAGATACAAACTTAAATTTTATATCACCTATGCCTTCTACTTTACATTTCCTTTCATTTGCGAGAGATATATGCCCATTTTCAACAGGTTTCAGATTTGAAAACAAGTGCTGGTAGGGTGATACGTGGAAAGTGCATCCAGAATCTATAAGCCAATCATTTTCATTCAGATTATTCATACATGCATTAACAGATAATTGAGCAGAGGAGCAATCAGAATGAATGACCATGTAGACATCACCAAGGTTGTCATCAGGGGCAGCAATAACATTATTATTACGATTAGCATACCTATTTTTCTTAGGCTTAGTGCACTTGTTGGGAAATCTGTCCAAGGTTTCCTTTCCCAGTAGCTTACTTGTTTAGATTATAGTTTTGGTGGATCAAATCCTAAGTCCTACCAGCGTCAGTTGTCTCTAAATAGCCCTAGTCTCAAATGTAAAGTCCTGTTTAGGCTTTTGAGTTGTAAGTCGCAGCTGATCAAGACTCATGCTGACACTGTTCACCAGCATAGAGAAGTGCTTACCACTGGCTACTGTTCACCAGTTGGGAAAAGTTTCATCAGCAGGCGGCTGACAAAGACTCGTACTGACACTGTTCACCAGCGGTGAGAAGCGCATATGACTGGCTACTGTTCACCAGTTGGGAAGGGTTTCATCAGCAGACGGCTGACAAACCTTACCAGGAGAATGCGTGTTCTTACACTATTCACCAGCGGTGATTTCACCAGTCATGGGAGATTCCGAGAAGAATTAACATCCAGACTTTTGGTAGACTTTGATGATGCCAGGGCAAGTCACCAGCAGAGACTGCCAGCACGAGATCACCAGTATGATCTACCAGTCAGATGTTACCAGCAGAATTCCAGATTCTCTCTCCCCGCGTAGTAGAGACAAGAAGAAGATTCTCTGAGGAATCGACTGACAGAGGATGACTTTAAGGAAGGATAACTTAAAGTCTATCAGTCACAAGACGCCAGTCTTATTCCTCGGACTGACTAATAGAGCCGTTCTGACACAAAGAGATCTGTGTCAGATAAAGCGGTCAAAGGTATGGTTCCCTTCCGGAAAAACATACCTGCCGCCGTCAGAAGGACATCCGAGGTCTGACACCTTTCCGGATGCGTCCAAACGGCTAGAAAGTTTGAATCGGTTCCTGCGACTATAAATACATCGCAACCACCAACATTCAAATTTTAGATCTATTAGAAGCTCGGTTGTTACATTGAATGATTCTACTCATCTGCTCAACCACCGAAAGAACTGAAATTAGTGCAAGATTGCATAAAGTACTTTCGAGGCTTTTCTTAAGGCTTTCCGTGTGTTGATTTATCAAACACGAGACTTCAAGCTTCAAGCTTGTAAGTTAAAGATCTCACTTGGTGTTCTTTCTCCTTCGAGAGAGTTCACAGCAGCTCCTGTGCTCACCAGCACTCGAGTTATTACGGGCATTCTGTCGTAGAGTCCGTTACGTTCTTGGGAGAACTAAAACACCCAGCTAGCTGTGGAGGTTGAAGTGACGTGCTCGCACTCCATTAGCTGTGAAGAGTTGAAGAAGGATCCAGGACCGGGAGCGGTTGATCTAGTGAACTGGTGGACGAGGCATTCACCAGCTAGAGATAGATCGTAGGAGACCTGTACCTGATTACTCTTAGTGGAATTTTGTTGGTCCCGGATATCAGGGTATACTTTGGCAGCGGAAAATGTGTAAGTTCGTTTCTTGCACTCTGCTGGTTACACAGCTGACTGGGACCTTGTCAGCTGGTAAGTCAACTGGCAACTGAGTATTCAGCTGACTGGCAACTGGCTGGTCAGCTGATAACTCAGGACTTAGAAAAATTTAGAATCGAGTTTGCACAGTTATAAACTGGTTTCAGTTATACTCCAGCACTTGGGTGCTGGGTTTTAAATCAGTAAGTAAATGCTGAAAGCAGTAAATAACAAGGATATTTTATAGTGGTTCGATCAACTGATCTACGTCCACTCTCCAGTCGAAGCACTGGAAATTCACTAAAGAGAGTAATCCGGTACAAGATTTCCTACGATCTATTTCCAGCTGGTAGATGCCTCGTCTACCAGTTCACTGGATCAACCGCTCCCGGTCCTTGTCCTTCTTCAACTCTTGTCAGATGGATGGAGTGCGAGCACGTCACTTCAACCTCCTCCTCCGACTGATTGGGTGTTGAGTTCTCCCAAGAACTTGACTCTTGCTGGCGGCAAAACTGCCCGTAATAACTCAGGAGCTGGCTGGCTCAAGAGCTGCTATGTTCTTCCTCGGAATGAGAAAGAACACCAAATGAGATCAATAACTCACAAGCTAGAAGCTTGGAGTCTCGTGTTCAAATGATTGACACACGGAGTAGCTTTTAGAAAAAGCCTCGAAAGATTGCTTATACGCTGATATGAATGCGTTTGAGCTTTCGGTAGTTCAGGAATGGCTAAGAGTGGGCAAGAGTAGCTAAGAGTATTGAATGCTGTTGGATCTCACGTATTTATAGACGTGAGATTCAGATTCAAATACTAGCCGTTTGGACACATCCGGAAAAGTCTCTGTCCTCGCATGTCCTTCTGCAGGCGGCAGGTAGGAATTTCCGGAAAGCGCCATACCTTTGATCGCTTTATCTGACACAGATCTCTTTGTGTCAGAACGACTCTATTCGTCAGTACGAGGAATCGAAACTGGTGTCTTGAACTGATAGACTTTAAGGCATCCTCCTTAAAGTCATACACTGTCAGTTACTTCCTCAGACGAATCTTCTATTTGTCTCTAAGACTCTGGGAGAGCGAATCTTGAATTCTGCTGATAACCTCCGACTGGTAGATCATACTGGTGATCTTTGTGCTGGCAGTCTCTGCTGGTGACTTTCCTTAGCACAATCAAGGTCTACCAATTCGTCTGATGTTATCTCTTGGAATCTCCCGTGACTGGTGGCTTCACCGCTGGTGAATAATGTCAGCCAGAACACATATTCTGCTGGTAAGATCTCTCAGCCTCCTGCTGGTGAAATCTTCCCAACTGGGAACAGTACCAGTCAATAGCTCTACTCCATGCTGATGAACAGTGTCAGCATGAGTCTTCGTCAGCCGCTTGCTGGTGAGACTTCTCTCAACTGGTAAGCACATCTCATGCTGGTGAACAGTAGCCAGCATGAGTCTTGATCAGCTGCGACTTACAACTCAAAATACCTAAACAGGACTTTACATTTGAGGCTAGAGCTATTCTAGAGACAAACTGACGCTGGTTGGACTTAGGATTTGATCCACCAAAACACCAAACTAGAATCTAAGCAAGTAGCTACTGGGGAAGGGAAACTTAGCCAAATTTCCCAACAAATTTCCAGTGCTTCGACTGGAGAGTGGACGTAGATAGATTGATCGAACCACTATAAAATCCTTTGTTATTTATCAGCTTTCTGCATTTCATTCATATTTTAAACCCAGCACTCAAGTGCTGGAGTATATCCTGAAACTGATAAATAACTGTGCAAACAAGGCTAAAATATTCTAAGTTTTGAATCACCAGCTGACTAGTTGTCAGCTGCGTACTGAGTAACCAGCACCAGCTGACCAGTTGCCAGTTGTCAGCTGTGTGTAAGTAGCGTGCAAGAAACGCTTTAATATTATTTCCGCTGCGTAACGTTTATACTCTGAAAAACCGGGACCAACAGCACTGTTTAGCGTAATGCCCATATTCCCCACAATTGTAGCACTTTCTACCCCCAATCCTAGATTTAGATCTATATCTCTTATCATTTTGCACATTATTTCCATCTCTTGTGTCTGTTTTTTCATTTCTTTTATCAAATTTTGAGGACCTATTTTTAGACCTACATCTCACATGCAAGACTTTATTACTACCCTTAGGTCTGCCCCTATTGTGTTTCAGCTCCTGTTCTTTACTCTTTAAGCCTCCTATAACAGTTTCAAGGGTTACAGAATCCCTTCCATATTTTATAGCAGACTTTACATCATTATACGAATCAGGAATAGCATTTAATAACACAATGGGAGCATATTCTTCTATATGTTTATCTCCAGTTAATTTGATATCTTGAATTAACTTGTTGAACACATCCAAGTTCTCATCAATATCTTTATTTAGATCTAGTTTATATCTGAAGAATGTTTCAAGTAAATACATCTTGCTCGGAAGAGAGGTTTCAGTATACAATTCTTTTAGCTTATCCCATAGTTGTTTAGCAGAAGTAATAATACCTACTCTTCTAATCACAAAATCAACAAGACTCAAGATTATAGTGGAGTAAGCAAGATCATTCAATTCAGTTTGTTTTTCCTTTGTGTCAGAATCTAGATATGACTCAGTTACAGCCCTTTACACTTTCTGTTGGATTAAAATACATTTTATTTTTTCTTTCCAAATTTAGAAATCAGATTTTCCATTAAACAAGGGCATGCCATATGAATTCGAACTTGATGCCATTTCCAGAAAGCAGAAAATTGGAAAAAATATAGACACAGTCAGGACAAACACAGAAACAGAATTGAGGCCTTCAGGGCCTTCATAGAGATTTGCAGCGGAAACACTTAGCAACAAAATGATCACAAAGATAAGACACTTATGGTACCACATAGGCAAGAGATCAACAGAGATTCTTAAGTTTCTTTTAGGCAAGATTACAGGCGAAAAAATAGCCACGTACAGTCCAAGTAATCACAGCCAAAGACACACAGTAAAAACAAGAAATGTAGGGACAGTAAGCAGGTAATCACAAAGAATACATGATCAGTAAAAAACAAAACGAGTAAACAGATACACCCCGACAGGGTGAAATAATAAGGAAGGGGATTTGGGACCAGAAAACTGGGGAATGGGGTTGGGGACAGGCGCCTTTTGGCGGCAAAACAAGCAGGCACGTAGTCAATTAGAAAACAGAAAATTACCCAAGTCCTAAGGCACCAGTTGGCCTATCTATTCGAAAGAATTGAACTAAAAATGAAAGGACAGAGAGGTTTAGAGCTTATACCAGAGCGGCGACCCTGGGTGAGGGTGCTGCCGACTTACCGCACACGCCCTGGGGCGCAGACAACGTGGACTCTTCAGCAGCTAGCCGTGCGAAGGCGGGAGGTAACCTGGCTTTTGATTCCACTGTAATGTTTTGGTACCCCCGCATCCTTTACACGAGCCCTAATTACTGCCGAGTCCCGAACCAACTCTGATTGAGTTGATTTTCCACCAAAAGAATAGTGCAGCCTTGGAATATCACCTTCACGACTGGACAACAACAATATCTCTGATTTCCTTCGTATTGCTTCAAAACAGCTGCTGCTCGTCTTCGCGCAAACCGTCACCGAAGATTAGTGATAAGTTCGTTATTTCGCTAACTTATCATTGAGTTTTTGTCCATTTAGTGTTCAAGATATTTAATTTTCATTAGTATTTGTGCATGATCGTATGTCGTTGTTATGTGGTGTTATGATGGTGAAATCTTGCAGGAAATAGGCCAAGTTTGGAGGAAGTTCGAAGAGCAGGCAGCATGGCTCTGTCTCAACCGAGATAAGGTGTACCTCGGCCGAGATGAAGTCCCGAGATGCGCTCACCTCGACCAAGTGAAGATCGACGCGGGAGCTCCATCTCGGCCGAGATGAGGTTCATCTCGGCCGAGGTGGAAGGTCGACATGCGCACGTGGCAGACCGAGGTAGAGAAAGACAGATCGATTCATCTCGGCCGAGATGCCTTCTATCTCGGCCGAGACGCATCTCGCTGGGGCAGAAAATTGAGATATTTTGGGCCTATCTTTCCTTGTAGATTTGATACCTTGTGAAGCATATCTGTACCACTATATAAACACCTGTAATTCGAGTTTTAAAGGGTGGACAGTCATATTTGGGAATTATATATTATTTCCAAGACAGAGGTTTGTGCAGTATTATTTTGTGAAGGTGAAGACAGTTGATGGAATTGTTCTCTTCCATTGAACATCAGTTTTAATGCAAGATTATTATTTCAGGTTTAATCTCTTCATGATTTCTTCTATTATGAATATGTTGAACTAAATTCTCAATCAGATTCTAGGGTTAAAAGTCTATCTTGAATACATGTTCTAAACTTATTTATTCAAATGCCTTTCCTTGATTGATTTGTGGAATCCTGTGTTTTAATTCAAACCTGGTTTTGTTGGCCACTTAATTAGGTTATTAGTTAATTAATTTGAGACTCAAAAGGTGATAATTGATTAACAGTAAAAGGATTTCACAATATAATTTGATATTCTTGTCTCAAAAGGAAAGAATTAGATTATAGGAAAAATATCTGTTGTTTTCTGGAGTTATTGATTATTTCTTGAGACCGAAAGGGTAAAGGATTTCAATAATCTACTTTGTAAATTGTCTTAAAACGAAGTTTGCAATATTTTCCTGATTTCCATCTTTCAAAGAATTAAATTGGCATTTGATGAATTTAATTTTACATGTTAGTAGAGATAGTACTCAAATCCCTAGAATCTCAACTCTTGCATTTATCTGAACAACTCCTTGAATTTGCCTATTATAATAGATTTTCTTTAATTAATAATTGTTTTCAAACTATTTCTGAAATTTATAATGCAAAACTCTTTTCAAAATTTGATCGCCTCAAACAATCTTCCGAGAAACTATAATTCAGTACTTAAGATATTCGTTATTTCATTCCTCGAGGGATCGATAATTACATTTGCCGCTATATTGTTAGCTATGCTAAGTCGCTAAAAATTTAAGCGATCAAATTTTGGCGCCGTTGCCGGGGGATGAATAAAATTAATCTTGATATTGAATTTGTTATTGGAATATTGATTTGAGCCCTATTTTTACTGCTTTCAATTTAATTTTCGTAATATTTTCTTTTCTGTTTCGACCGAGTTGAAGCTCATCTCGGCCGTGCCGAATTTTTCTTCATCTCGGCCGTTTTGGACTGTATCTCGGCCGGGACAGATAAATTTTTTTTTTCAATATTTACTGCTTTTATTTTCTTTGCTTCGTATTTCCGTATTTTTTTTCCTGTTTCCTGTTCGGTCACTTTGTTTCTTTTGGTTTCAGCTAGTCTATGAACACAAGTAGAAGTGGAAAAGAACCAATTCCATTCGATCCTGAGATAGAAGCTACTTGCCGTCGAAACAACAGCAGAATGAACCGAGGAGGAGCCGAGAGCAGTGAGAACAAGAACATGGAAGACAATCAGAACAATCAGGATCCTCCACCCGGTCTTACACTGGAAGAGCAAGCTGAGATGGTCCGGGAGATGCAAGCAATGAGAGAAGAGATCAGGATCCTGAATGAGAGAAACAACCGTAACCCACGGGACGGCAGACACCATGATCCACCTGAAGACAATGAAGATGATGAGGATGCTGAAGATGATGAAGCAGAGGGCCTGGGAAGATTTGATGCAGATGAGGATGAAGATGCAATCCAAAAGAAGTACAGACCCAAGTTCCGAGAGAGCAATTTCAGAATTGGCATCAATGCCAACAACTTCGAACTGAAGTCCGGGCTAATACAAATGGTTCAGCAAAGTCAGTACGGGGGCCGAGCTACTGAGGACCCCTACGCTCACCTTGACAAATTCCTTATGCTCTGCAACACAATGAAGATCAATGGCGTCAGCAAAAACGCAATTCGGATGCGGCTTTTCCCCTTTTCTCTGCGGGACAAAGCTCAATCTTGGTTCACTGCCCTGGACAAAACCAACATTAGTACATGGACGAAACTGAGCGATGATTTTCTTGCCAACTTCTTTCCACCCAGCGTCATCAGACAAAGAAAGAAGGAAATTACCAGATTTGCTCAGAGATCAGATGAAAATTTCCATGAAGCCTGGGAAAGGTACAAAGAACTACTGAGAGTATGTCCGGGCCACAATCTGAGTTTGGCAGATCAAGCTGAAATCTTCTATGAAGGGCTGAATGAGAAAACAGTTGAGCTAGTGGATTCTACACTGGGGGATTCCATCATGACAAAAGGTCCCAAGAGAGCTATGGACTTCTTCCAAAAGATGGCCAATAATAGTCAAAGATGGTCCAATGTTCGACAAAGGCCTGTCAAAGCTGTGGAGAAGGCTACTACTGAAGAAGTCGACATGAAAGCCGAACTCAAAAAGCTGCGAGAGGACTTTGCAGCTCTGAAATCCGGAAAGCAAGTGGCTGCAGTAGAGCAAGTTCAAATCCAAGAGGAAGGATATTGTATGGGTGTGAATTTTGTTCAGAGAGGGAACTTCCAGAACAACTACCGAGGAGGCTATCAGCAAAACAATCAAGGATACAATCCTAATGCTGCAAGAAATCATCCTGGTTTCTCCTATTCAAACCCTCAAGGAGCAGAACAACCACCGGCGAACTTCGCGACTAAAGGTGGGGAAATTGTTGAGAAGAAAAATCCCAACCTGGAAGAAATCCTAGCCAAATTCATGGAAGGGTCCACCGACAAAGTAGGAAAGCTTGATCAAGAAGTCTCAGGGATTAATAACAAGGTTGACGTAATGCAGAAGCACTTGAAGATAATTGAGACACAAGTCAGCCAGATCGCAAATGCTCTTGGAACCCAGCACAAACCCGGCCACCTTCTGAGCAACACTCAACCCAATCCGAAGAATCAGAAGGGCGTGGTCAATGCCATCACTCTCAGAGGTGGAAAATCATGTCAAGGGCCAAAGAATCCCAAAGCAGGCCAATCGGAAGGAGAAGAGGCAGAGCAGAGAGAGGAACCCGCCGAGGAAGGCTCTGTCTCGGCCGAAACAGAGCCCAAAATGGCCGAGACAGAGGAGCCAAATGTGACCGCCGCATCCACACCATCTCGGCCGGGGCAGACTACATCTCGGCCGGGACAGACGCCGGTCAAGCCCACTCATCGCCCTCCTATGTCGTATCCGCAACGCTTTGCCAAGTCAAAGATGAATGAAAGGTACGCACGGTTCCTATAAAATATGAAGAAAGTACACATTAACATTCCGCTTGTAGAAGCTTTGCAGGAAATGCCAGGGTACATCAAATTCCTGAAGGATATGGTGGCGCAAAAAGACCTATGCTGAAACACGAGACGGTGAATCTGTTTGAAGAATGCAGCGTAATACTTCAGAAGAAGTTGCCCTTAAAGAGGGAAGATCCTGGTTCTTTCACTATCTCTTGTGTTATAGGGGGAGAGACGTTCGGCAAAGTGCTTTGCGATTCTGGAGCAAGCATTAATCTGATGCCATTGTCGATATTCAAAAGACTGGAGATTGGAAACATCAAGCCGATAACTATCACACTTCAGATAGCTGATAGATCAATCTCACATCCTAAAGGGATAGTTGAAGATGTACTGGTAAAGGTCAAAGATTTCATACTTCCTGCTGATTTTGTTGTTTTAGATATGGAGGAGGATCACAACATCCCGCTGATTCTGGGGAGGCCATTCCTGAGGACCGGAGGAGCCCTGATCGACATTCGAGATGGGAAACTGACATTCCGAGTCGACAATGAGTCAGTGACCTTTTCAATCTACAAATCCATGCAGAAGTACGACGACGGAAGCTATCAAGAGGAGTGTCATATGATCAATTGCTTTGAGCCGATGATTTCTTCACCTTTCTCTTCGCTTAAACCTGATCCTGATTTTTTCGAGAATTGTTTACTGCATTCTCTCTTTTCTTCTACAGATCTTGACACTGCTAATGAGGAAATCCAAGACCTTGTGATGGAGCTGGACATAGTCGAAGAAGTTCCAAGGAATAAAGAGTTAAAAAGAGAGAAGCTGCCAGGTCGGTTCAGCATAATACTGGAGGAAAAACATGGAAAAAGCTCTGTCTCGCCCGACGTAAAGAGCAAATCGACTGAGATAAGAGATCGAAGCAGAACGGCCATGGCCAGAGGAAGAACGGCCGAAATATCCATAGCGGCCGAGATAAACTCCATCTCGGCCGAGACAGGAAAACCGGTCGATTTAAAGGTTAAATCGGTCGAAACAGAGAGAAGTGGAAAAAGGATTCATCCTACACGAGGCATCTCGGCCGAGATAGAGTCTATCTCGGTCGAGACAGAGGCCATCGCGGGACAATCTAACTCCGATCCGCCTGTTCTAGACCTAAAACCTCTACCTTCCCATCTCAGGTACGCATTCCTTGGTCCAAATGAAATTTTTCCTGTAATCGTGTCTTCTTTTCTGACGCAGGTTGAGATGGACAAGCTACTACGGGTTCTGAGACAACACAAGGCTGCTATAGGCTGGACACTGGGGGATATCAAGGGAATCAGCCCTTCTGTTTGCATGCACAAGATAATCTTGGAGGAAGATGCCAAACCGAAGAGGCAAGCACAGAGAAGGCTTAACCCCATCATGCAGGAAGCAGTGAAGAAAGAAGTACTGAAACATCTCGACCACGGGATGATTTACCCTATCTCAGATAGCAAATGGGTGAGGCCGACTCAGGTGGTCGCAAAGAAAGGAGGGATGCAGATCGTCAAGAACGATGATGGAGAAGAGGTCGCCACCCGACCGGTAACAGGATGGCGGTTCTGCATCGACTACAGGACCCTCAATGATGCTACCTGCAAAGATCATTTTCCACTGCCATTCATTGATCAGATGTTAGGTAGACTTGTTGGTTACCCCTTTTACTATTTTCTTGATGGTTATTCAGGGTACAACCAGATAGCAGCGGCACCTGAGGATCAGCACAAGACAGCTTTCACATGCCCCTACGGTGTATTCGCCTACCGGAGGATGCCCTTTGGCCTTTGCAATGCTCCTGCGAATTTCCAGCGATGCATGATGGCCATCTTCCATGATCTGATAGAGGACATCATGGAGGTATTCATGGATGACTTCTCTGTTTTCGGTAGTTCTTTTGATATGTGTTTGCAGAACTTAGCTTCCGTCATGGAGAGGTGTACCGAGACCAACTTGTGTCTGAATTGGGAGAAGTGCCATTTTATGGTACGTGAAGGGATTGTCTTGGGACATAGAGTGTCAGCTGAAGGACTGGAAGTGGATCGAGCAAAAATCACTGCAATTGAGAAGATGCCACCACTAGCCAACGTGAAGGGAGTGAGGAGTTCTTCAGAAGATTCATCAAGGATTTTTCCAAAGTGTCTCGACCTCTTTGTAATTTATTGGAAAAAGATGTCTCTTTTGTATTTGACTTTGACTGTTTGCAGGCTTTTGAGCAATTGAAGAAGGCCTTAGTCACTGCACCTGTTCTGACTTCTCCAGACTAGAGTGAGCTGTTTGTACTTATGTGTGATGCTAGTGACTATGTTGTAGGAGCATTGTTAGGAATTATCCCTAAAATCTTCCTTAGGACTTATTTGTAAAAGGTTTTGTTGGATCAAACCTTATTTAGATGGTCGATCATTTGCTGAAATCTAGAGCGTCTAACACAACTTGTAATGTCCTGTATAAAGTATACATTGAGTTGTAATAGACTAGTATGCTATGAAGAATCCCTAGCAGACAACGATCAGACGGAGCCAGCGTCCAACTCACAAGCTGCTAAAGAAACAAGCGAGCAAGGATCACCAGCATTTGGCTGAAAAGGTTACTAGAATGCTAAAGAATTAGCATTCGGATCTTTCAGCATTCTATGAAGTATCAAAGTCAAAGGATCTCAAGGAATATACCTTTAGCAAAGTTGAAGCCGGACTGCGACTCTGACAAAAAGGACGCACAAGGGACGAGACTTTCCCTAAGTAGTGTGGGAAGTACATCTCTACTCAGAAAGGCGTTCTATCAAGTTAATCCATTCTGGAAAGAAGAAGCCGTTGTGTCTAACGGGTATGGAGATTCAAAGTTTTGAATCTCCAACTATAAAAGGGCAAACTCAAGAACTGGATAGACTACTGCTTTTACAAATCTACAAGTGCTCTAATCACTTTACTCACTCACGAACGCTCAAGCTAAAGATTCCCTTGACAAAGTGATCCTTAAAAGTAGTCAGTTGAGAGCCATCTAAAAGTCTATCTGAAGGTTCCCAACAGCCTGTAGTGTCGCTCATTGAAGTACTGACACTCCATTGAAGATATTCTTGATTGCATTCAAGGATATCTCAATCATTGGGATTAATTTCTTTCAGAAAAGAATCCAACAGTCACTCTTGGAAAGATTGTGACTCTCACGGGCATTAGCCGCACATTCATTAAGTTCAGAGGCAAACTATAAAAGCCTCACTAGCGAAGGACAAGTTTTATGAAGGTGTGCCCTTGACTTGTCCGGAGCTCTGCTCAGAGAAGTTCAGACCCACGGAGGATAGCTGTCAAGTAGCCAGGCCGAAAGTTCACTGCCTACTTAACTAGAAAGGCGATTCCTTGTAATCTGTATACTTTTCTAGTGAAATTCTTAGCGTTTCGGCTAAAGAGTGGACGCAGATCTATTTGATCGAACCACTATAAATCTTGTGTTTGTTTACTGTTTTATTAATTAACTGTTCAAAGCGTGATTTAAAACCTAGCAACAGAGTTGCTAGAGTATATCTGTAAGCAAACTAAAGTAACAACTTGAGCTAAGAAACATTTTGTTGACAACATTAAGTGCAAGAGACTTTAATCTATTCCGCTGCATTTCGTGTTAAGTTTCTAACACGACGACTCTGATATTTCAGGACCAACAAGCATTCTTAGGCCAGCTGAGGGGTAAGTTGTTCCATGTCATCCACTACGCCAGCAAGAGCATGAACCCGGCGCAGTGTAATTATACTACCACAGAAAAAGAGATGCTAGCAGTCGTTTACGCTTTTGATAAGTTTCGGCCCTATCTTATTGGGTCAAAAACTATTGTTTTTACTGACCATGCTGTTATCAGATATCTCTTTGCTAAACAGGATGCCAAGCCCAGGTTGATCAGATGGATCCTACTCCTTCAGGAGTTTGATGTGGAGATCAAGGACAGGAAAGGGAGCGAGAATGTGATAGCTGATCACTTGTCGCGTTTGGAGCCCTCATCTGAGGCAGAAGAGCAGGGGTTGAGGATTCGGGAGACATTCCCTGATGAGCAGATGTGGTACATTGAAGATTTGAGAGCGACGCTCGAATCCAAAACACCGTGGTTTGCCGACTATGCAAACTACCTTGCCACTGGTGCCCTTCCTCCATACAGCTCCCCTTATGCAAAGAAGAAAGTCCTGCACGAGGTCCGATTCTACTACTGGGAGGATCCCTACCTGTGGCGCAGATGTGCCGATGACATTATTCGGCGTTGTGTTCCGCAGTCCGAGTGGTGGCAGATATATGAGGCCTGCCATTCTTCTCCTACAGGTGGTCACCATTCAGCCAACCGAACTGCTTTCAAGATTCTGGCAAGTGGATTTTACTGGCCTGCTATCCACGAAACCTGTCGGGGCTGGATTACTGGTTGTGACCGATGCCAGAGGACTGGCAACCTTTCCCGGAAAGATGAGATGCCGCAGACACCTGTGATCGAGGTCGAGATTTTTTATGTCTGGGGGATAGACTTCATGGGACCATTCCCATCCTCCAGAGGCTTCTCATACATTTTGCTCGCAGTGGACTACGTCTCGAGATGGGTGGAGGCTATTCCTACCACCACGAATGATTCGAGAGTCGTGGTCAACTTCCTGCAGAAGCTGATGACCCGCTTTGGAGCACCGAGAGCCTTGGTAAGTGATGGTGGTTCGCATTTTCTTAACAAATTGCTTGCTTCACTTTTTGCTAGGTACGGAGTAAAGCATAGAGTTACCACACCATACCACCCTCAAGGGAATGGACTGGCTGAGCTCTCCAACAGGGAAATGAAGCGGATCTTGGAGAACACGGTCAAGCAGAAAAAGGATTGGGTGATCAGCTTGGATGATGCACTATGGGCCTACCGCACCGCCTACAAAACTCCTATAGGTATGACTCCGTATCAGCTTGTTTTTGGCAAATCTTGTCATTTACCTGTAGAGATGGAGCATAAGGCATGGAAAGCACTGAAAGAGCTCAACATGTACTGGAGACACGCTGCGGCAACTCGAGCCATGGCCCTGAACGAGCTGGAAGACTTGCGGGATGAGGCCTATGAGAACAGTGTAATCTACAAGATGAGGGCAAAGAAGTTCCATGACCAAGGGATTCGCTCTCAGGTCTACAGTTCAGGCGATCGAGTGCTACTGTTCAACACTCGCCTCCGGTTCATGCCCGGAAAATTGCAGTCCAAGTGGAAGGGCCCTTACACTGTTGTTAGTACCTTCCCCAATGGAGTGGTCGAGCTGGCAGGACAAGATGGCACTACCTTTAAAGTCAGCGGTAGTAACCTGAAGAGATACTACAACCCACAACAAATCTGTGTTGTGGAGACCTGCTTCCTAGACAGACCGTGAAGAAAGGTAATGTCGAGCTAGCGACATTAAACCAAGCACTTGTTGGGAGGTAACCCAATTTTCTTTATTTTTATGGTCATTAATTAGGTTTATTAAGTTTTATAAGTAGAGTAGAATCAGTTTTATGTACAGTTAAAAGTTTGTTTTAATCATGTCATGTTTTAAAATTTCGTCTGTTTGAGTTGAAGGGTCGCGAGGAAGGGTTTTACAATCTTATTTTCTTCTTTCAATGAGACTTCTACCATAATAAAGTAGCATAGGTCTTTATCTCTAATCAATGTGAGATATTTAATATGAGAATATTTTATAAAAATATCGAATAATCATATTAATACAATTTTAAAAAAATGGATTTCCAGCCCCCCTCCTTCTTAACGCTTAGATCTGCTAGTTTATAGACACTTCACACTCATCACAAAAATCAGTTAACTCATTGATTCTGGTGGATTCTTTGAATCTATTCCACTGTTTCAGTAAACATACCAATATAGTTTTTTTTTCTTTTTTTCTTTTTTGAGTCGGGAAATGAGAAGGATCGTATTGGTCCCAATATATCTTATTAAAAATTAAATCATTATATATGATATGTTTTGTTATCTAGTACGATAATTCAGCTACCTTCATTAAGCATTTTGAGGTTTGCGAATACGGGTGATTACGAACCGAGTCGATTATGATCAGGCTCGAGTTTCGATTCGAAAATTCTAAATTTATGCTCGACTCGGTGTCAAACTCATAAACTTGAATCGGTTAATCGAACTCGGCTATTTTAATTTATTTTTAATATTAATACAAAATTTAAATTATTAATTATTAAATAATAAATTTAAGAATAAAAAATTAAATTATAATGAGCTCAATAATGGTCGTGAGCCTAACTCGAATCCCAATTTGATAAGGTTTGTGAGCCTATTGAATCGAGTATCACAAACAAATTTTAAATAATTCACGAGTATGCTTGACCTATGCTCACCCTACCCACAAACTATATTTTGAGCTCAATGCATTCAACCAAACATTTTCAATGGAAGAATGTAGCATATATTGACATATTGTACAGTTCAAGAAAGCATACTAACAAAAAAGATAACATACCAATATCCATACAATTGAAATTCTTTAATATAATATAACTTATTAAATTATCAAAATTAAGCTTGAACTTAATTTCCTGAACACTTCAAAGCTCAAGAATTCATTCAAGCACACTCGATCTGAAAGAGTTTGCTAAATTAAAATATCATATTTGAAATATAATAATTTTCAAACAATATAACATGTTACTAAAATTCATTAATTCTTTATCACAAATAGTTAACGATAAATTTTAATATGTTATAAATCATAAGTCATACATCAAATTAATTTGAATTTCAATAACGAGTTTTATTCATTAATAAAAAAGTTAAATGTTATAATGTTGAAGCTCTACTCGTTATAGACAAAGTGGAATGAATTTGTGTGGTAACGCGGTCTATAGTAGAAAATGAGGGTATTTTTTAAGAATAGAATTGCATCTGTTATATTCATACAGTTCAGTATCCCTCAAATAATAGTCCATGAATTGTTTGGCAAGCGGCGTATTAAAACTTCAACGGTGTCCTCATTTTAAATAAGTTAGATATTTGGAGTTGAACTACTTCAAATATAATTTAATGTGTCGAAATATTTTGAAATATCCAATTAATTATAATACATCATGACATCTCCAATTAATTATAATACATCATGACATCATTGACTGTACGTGGTAGTTTATTTTACCAAAAAGATGTGTTGTCAAGGGTCATTAATCAAATTGTGTGATATTATGGCGGAATTACAACAAAGTTTTGATATCCGGACGAGTTATGATGCTGCACTTAAATTTTGGATGGTGTCGAAATTTATTCAAGATGCTCCCGATGTACCTCGATGTTTGTGCAATACAATGACGGGACGGTGACAGATCATGAAATTGGACCTGATAGATGTTTCCGACACTTATTTATGGCGCTAGGTGTGTCCCAAACTGCTTTCAAATATTCATCATGACAAGTTATTGTTGTCGATGCCACCCATCTGAAAGGAAGAAACAATGGGGTTTTATGTTACCAAAAATGGCAATGTACATGTCTTCCCACTTTTGTTTGGTGTTGGCTCGATAGAGAATGACGAGTCTTGGATCTAATTTATGACTCGACTCCGGCTGACTTTTGGCTGCAACGATCAATAATATATCGTCTCTTATCAACACATCAACATTTTGAATGCTATGAGCATACTACATCCTAGGTACAACACACAGACTTTATTTTTATCATCTACATAATAAAGTGACAAGATTCTGTCTGAACATTGTCCCGTTGTACCATCATGCTACGTATGCCAATCAGTAGGCAATTTTTAAGCAGGCTATGAATCAAATTAAAGATTCAAATGCAATAGCCTACAACAAGTTAATCGATGTTGGACCAGAAAAGTGGGCGAAATCCAAGTGTCGAGTCTTTCGATATAGTTTCTATAAATTAGTTGTCTGTCATTCACTATTACACTCACATTTGAAAAAAAATCAAAGTCTTGTGTGTCCCTTTTTTTGCTCCATCTTCACGACATTCATTCTTCTCATTCTCACTCTATAACTATTTTTCATCGTGAAGATAGAGAACTGGATATTTGTTCACTACAATGGTCAACTTGATAAATCCTGCAACTATATTGGTGGACAAGAACGATTGATCTACATTCCATCCACCAATCATAAATTATTTGAGAAGTAACATCCAACAGATTTTTTATGCCGAATATATATTTGGTGAGTATAATTTGTATTATAAAACCCAAACTTGGGGCCGAAGAATTTTGAAATCACTGTTGACGTTTGATTTGGAGCTGCAATGACTTTGCGCTCTATATTAGGAGACTAATATTTATGTCACTATGAAGGGTGGTGTTGCTGGGACTTCACAGCGGGAGCCCTCCCCCTACAGACTATTCATATCTTCAATGAGTCCACCACCGAACTTAGGGGTGTTCGTGGTTTGGCCGAAACCGTTGAAACCGGATTTATTTGGCCGGTTATAATTTTGATTTTCAAACTGGCAGTTTGGAAATTTTGAAACTGGTCAAAACCGGTTCGGTTCCAGTTTGGTGGCCCAAACCGACCGTTTCAACCGGACCGGCCGTATATATATTTATATATATTTGTTTAGATATTTTATAAGTACTGTGTATAGATTAGTTGGATATTGTGGCTTGGTTCTGTGCGTTGGCTTGGGTTCGATCCCTTTTCCATACATTTTCTACCCATTTTTATTTTTTTCATTTAAAACATTTACTCCATAAGATAATATGAATGTTTACAACTATGATATACTTATTTTTATGTGTACTTATTATTATTATTATTATTATTATTATTATTATTATTATTATTATTCACATAGATAATTTTCTAATTACTTTATTGTGAATTATTTATTTATTTATTTATATATTGTCAAAGTTATATATCTTAAAAAAGTAATATTTATAGTTGAAAAAATATTATTTACGATTCGTAAATATATTATCTCATAAATTTAAAGTAAACATCTTATACAGTCTTACAATAAATAATACTTGTTACATCAACTCTATTTTTATGCATAAATTTTTAGTACATCAAACTGTTTTTTAACATAATAATATTTTTCATACATACCCTCCGGTTTTGTTTTAGTATATATATAGATATAGATTATAGTGCGTTGTTGAAATTTAGAACAAGTTTCATTTCAAACCGTAAAACCGGTCGGACCGAACCATTTTTATATGGTTTGGCCGGTTTGGTTTAGCTAAATTATTCGGCCGGTTTGGTTTGAAAAAATCTCAAACCGTACTTATTGGTTTGGCCGAGATTTTTCCCCGAAACCGGCCAAACTGGACCGCGAACACCCCTAACCGAACTAGTATTTTAGTCCAACGGTTGATGATCTTCAAAGATTTGGGTCTTCGATGTATTTTGGTGCATCTCCGAACAATAATTACGATTCTTATGGTCAATGTCTATTTAATACTTCTGTTGATGAACGAGCAAGCGGGAGCGGCTCACAACTTCTCAATCTAAATGAGGAGGCTCATGTTGATAAAAACGAACCAGCAGAAAATGAGGATGATGTGTAGCATGCCCAGAACGAGGAGGAAGATGTTAATGTTGTAACACAAGAAGTTTCAAACGACCAAACTGAAATAGGCGGTGGTGGCCATGTTGATCTCGATGATGGTGTTGAGACAAATCTGGATGAGGAGTCATCTAATTCGGAAGATAAGTCTTTTAATTGGATAGTAATTTACGTCTTAATTATACTGTTGCAGAATTCTCAGCCTAGATCCGAAATACGGGCGGTATGACTGCTTTTATCTCAAATTTTATGCCGACCCATCCTCTATCGGAAGGCTGTGAAGTGGATGCTGAATTAAATAATTTGTTGCTTTCAGTTACGGAATGTGATACATCCCATTAGCTGCTGTGAAACAAGTATCAGCCGTACTCGAGATAGAATTATCGTCGAACTCCTTGTTTTGGAGTAAAGATGATCTATTCATTGATGTTGCACTGTGGCATATGGAGAAATTACAAGAGTTTAAAGTATGACGCTTCGATCATGAACGCGTCGAGTATATTTGCAAGAGACCGATGAACTGCTCATTCCTAATACGGGCATAATTACAGGTGTAAGTGTTGGATTGTGCGCAAATTTCAACCAAACCATAATTGTTAGGTTAACCTTGCGGGCATCGGTGCTTGATCTATCCGTTCGAAGGCGGTGGCCGCCTATTTGGCAAGAAAGATGCGTCGTTACGGGGTGATAAGTAAGCCCCGAGAGATCCAGGTCATGATGCAACAGTCATTCGGTATTTAAACAAGTTACAGTATTGCTCTCTGTGCGTGCAATCCTGCTATTTCAATTATGTATGGTAGTATAAACGAATCTTTTGAAAATCTGCCACAATACCTTGATGTGCTTGAGCAGTACAATCTAGGCCCCCTAACATCTCTCGATCTTAAAGTAGATGGAACATTTAAAAATATGTTTGTCGCCCTGGGTATTTGCTGGAGTGCCTAGGAGTCCAATTTATTAGGACCAGTGATCGATGTCGATGGCACGCATCTGAAGGGACGAAATAAAGACATATTGTGTGTAGTTATTACGAAAGATGGGAATGAGAATATCTTCCTGCTAGCTATTGGTATCGGTTTGATCGAGAATAACGAGAGTTGCAGATGGTTTATGGCTCGACTAATGAATTCTTTCCAATTGACCTCTAATGCACTGATCGTATCTGACCAACACATTAGCATCTCAAATGCGATTAGATATATATTTTCGGGAACATCACACGACCTTCCTTCGTTACTACCATTTGCTGAATAAGCTCACAAGCTATGGCCCGGGCATCGTTAAACTTTATCAATGGGCTGCCTATGCCTATCGTGGAGTGGAGTTTAGGTAGGCAATGGACATAGTTAACGAAGGAAATCCTGGTGCCATAGACAATCTCATGATGATTGGACCGGAAAAGTGGGCTAGGTCAAAGTGTCCGGTGAATTGTTACAGCTTATTGACCACTAATGCGGCTAAGGTTTTCAATGCAAGACTGCTTGGTGCTCGTCGTTGATATGTTTCGTAGTTGAAACATATCGAGTGATTGTCAAAAAATGGTTTGACCAGAGACGGGCTAAAGCAGCAGCACAAGAAGACCAATTGACATAGGAGGTCGTTCAGAAGATATCGCCCTTGGTTGAGATATCACAACCAGTACGCCTAGTTTAAGTCTCCATTGGGTGCTTAGTCAGTAGCTCCAACTATGGATCCCGGGACTGGCTGTGCCTCATACCGGACTATCGGGAACGACTCTACCCAAAAGAAGACTAAGCCTTTTGCTCAACAATCAACAATACATCAAAACAAATAAAATAATATGCATGTTAATCCAAACTCTATGAATACTGATTCTAAAATACATTACCTGATTGCGATGAGGAGCTAGGTGCCCCCCTAATGCTAGTGGTGTTCGCGATTTGACCGAAATCGATCAAACTGACAAAACCAAAATTATTTGACTGATTTGGCCGGTTAAAATTACCATTTTTAAACTAGCAGTTCGATAAATTTGAAATCAAACAAAACCGGTCCAATTATAGTTTGGTAGTCGAAATCGATTGCCTCGATTGGACCCACCGAATAGATATGTATATATATATTTGTTTAATTTTTTTATAAGTATATTTATATAGTTGAATTGGTTTGAGTTCAGACTGAATATTTTGCACATCAAAGGTTCGAAATTGCATATATTCTGCATCTTTTTTATCAAAAATAAAAATCATTTGATATATTAACGCCCAAATCGTTTTACTTTTTTATCTTTGGGTGTTACACATCCAAGGTTGGATCACATTTCTCACCTGGGCATTTTTTTTATAAGAAAAAAATCATTCTATTTCAAATCCCAAATTATTTTATTTTATTTTATCTCCACCCTCACCAAAGTCTCAACTTCTATTATTTTATATTTTTGTGGTTTAGAACTTTTGATTATTGATATGTTGTGGTTTAGATTGTTAAAATAAAGTGTTGTTTTTGTTTAGGAATATATATTATAGTATATTGTTGAAATTTAAAACATTTATCACTTTAAACCACGAAATCGGCCGGACCAAATCATTTTTATATGGTTTGGCCGATTTAGTTTAGCTAAATTATTTGGCCGGTTTGGTTTAGAAAAACCCCAAACCGTATATATTGGTTTGGCCAAGATTTTTCTCCAAAACCAACCAAATCGGACCGCGAACTCCCCTACCTAATGTTGTCTCTCCCAACCCCTGAGCATCAATGTAGTGGGCACTGACAAGCTGTAAAATAGCAGACAAATTAATTTGTAATTACACCCTAAGGTGGTCGAACCCACAGGTACAGTGCGACGAAATCATCTCATGTATTGAATAGTTTTTCTATTCTTTGTTTGAGTGAACCAATTTTAAGAAGAGGGCTTTGTTTTTCAAAACAGAAATAACTTTTTGGAATAAAATTCATAAATAAAAAGCACAGATGCTAGGGAAATCAACCTATCCAATCGAACATGCATAAACAATTAAACTAAACCCAAAATAATCATTAAGTGGGAAATCTGATATTTTGGAATTAATTCCTTTATTGGGCATTAAAACGACCTAGATTACTAGAAAGTGAATTTTACTTCTCGTTCTCAAAAACACAAACTACCCAATCTCGATAAAGATACAGATTTGAAAACCCTACAACTGAATCTTCCTTTTGAGACAGAAAATAATTGTATCAAAATTATATTTTCCTTGTGACCCAAGTATCTACCTCTTATATGCAGTCCCTCACATCTTCCCTTCTTAGAAGGCACTACTACATCGGGATGCCGCCAACTTACACCTAATAGCTGCGACATGAGTGCAGACTAGTAATAGTTCTTATCTTGCTCCAGAACAACATCAAGTAAGGAGTGGTAAACATTAATATGCAATTTAAAATAATGCAATTCAGAATTATTGACAAGACAACAAATTTGTATACCTCATATCTGGCATATAAAGCTGTCCAAGACCCCCACTGGTCTGCATTTACTTTCCCAAACTTCCTTTTAGCAAACCGTGGAAGAGCCTCAAGATTGGTGAGGGTGTAACATGCAAGTCCCAACTCCGGAATGGCCTCATAGGACCATGCTTATCGAAATAGGCCCATACAAACTCATCGTGCTCAAGCCTTGTCGGTCTCGAATGGTCGGAAGAGCTAAAATGTAGTGTAGTAACGATTGGTAGGAATAAGCCCCCCACGAGAAATCATTATATCGACACAAATCCTCCACCAGGACATATAACCACCCCTCAACTAACCTCCTATCATGGTACCCCAACACAAAACACCAATAGGCTAACATGTTGGGGACCCTCAAGTAAAGCAAGTGATCCTCAAGATCTACAATACACTCCTTAAACTTCTTAAATAGATCGTTCGTTGTCAGTGGCTTATTTTGACAGAATTTTCTAAAACAGATGATTTAGAACGAACATCAAATCATCATAACATGGATCAAAGGCAGAAGACACAAAACCTAAACTAGTCGCCAATGCAAACTCACCCACCCCAAAACGAATCACATTCCCACCAACCAAAAATAGCAAGATTTTATAATCATCACTCTTAATTCGATATCTTAAGAGCTCTACTAAAGGAGCGGAAACACTAGGATCATTATTTTCCCAAATTAAAAGAGAACCTAACGGTCCGACCCTAAACTGATTAACTAAGTCCTCCCCCCCTCCCATTATCTTAAGGTCGATGCAATCCCCTTAATCGGTCTTCGTGGATAACGTGATCTTCAGGCCTAATCCACTCAACCTACATATGTAATTTAATTAAGGTTATTCTTCGTAGTACACAAAATTCTTCCGTGTTATACGCTTTAATATTACTCTCATATCACCCGCATTACGTAAATTATTGTTTCACACGACAGTGTAATGGTTTCCGTTAACATATATATGGTTATCCATAATAGTTCACGGAATTCTCCCGTATTATACAATAATACTCTTTTATCACACATAATTAATTAAGCATTTACTATAAATTAATTTAATAAGAGCAAATTATACCTAAATTTTGCAACCACAACATAATTAATTTAATATAATATAAATAAGCATTTAATAGAACATAAAAACCTACTAAAAATAATAACATGAAAATTGATAAATTAATGTTATAAGATCGAATTCAACCTAAATAAGCATCTACAATAAATTAGTTTAATAAGAGCAAATTATACCTAATAAGCATCCACAACGTAATTAATTTAATAAAACCTAAACTACCATCTAATAGAACCTAAATAACACTACAACAAAATAGGTAATAGACTACGCGGATTCCGCGTAGTCTATTAATCATTTCCGCGTTGTATTTCAAGGTGTAGTCTATTAGATTTCGGTTATAGACTACGCGACATTCCGCGTAGTCTATTCGAAGATAGACTACGCGGCACAACGCGTAGTCTACATGAAATATTTGCGTAGTCTCGAAAGACGTAGTCTACTTGTTTGCAGTGATAAACTACGTGGTATTTCGCGTAGTCTATATGGAGATAGACTGCGCGAGATTTTGCGTAGTCTATTTGCATATAAACTACGCGAAATACCACGTAGTCTATTCCTGTATAGACTATTATGGACTACGATAATATTCGCGTAGTCTATACTAAGATAGACGATGCAGAAATCCGTGTAGTCTACACGGAGATAGACTACGCTAATTTCCGCATAGTCTATATTTTTTAAGTTTTTTATATTTAATATTTTTCAATTTAAAAAATATGTAAAAACGAACAATTTATCAAAATTTAAATCCTGTAAGTATGAACAATACAATATAAATATAAGAGAAACCAAAATATAAATTAAATTAAAATGGAAAAGTAATGTATAATAGAAGTTACGCAAGAGCAAAGTCAATGAACCTACTATAGGACCTACAAAGTTAAGGAAAGAGAATGTATGTAAACATTTGCATATTTGTTAACAAATAATACAACGGTCATCAATTGAGTTTGCCTTGCTTTGTCAACATCATCAACCTTTGCTCTTTCCTCAATCAAGAATTCACACAACTCCATATTGCCGGTGCTTGTTGCACGATGTAATGTAGAGCATCCAAACTGCACATGCATCACTCAATCAATAAAATGAAAAGAAGAACCAGTATTGTAAAATGCTGTAAAATAGCATATACATCCAAAAGTTTGCATATTAACAGCAGATGTAGAGATTTAGTCATAATAACATACTAATTATTTCAAGGTATCAATTATTGATTATACAGTTGCTTTGTTATTTCACCATGATCATAATAATATTTGACAAACAAAACATATAAATATCCAAAAACTGCAAGCACAATTAAAAAAATGGATTGTTTACAGAGTATTGCAAGTAGTGATTAATTATTTTTTGCGGCTGATACAAGATAGAAAATCTAAAAAATTAACTTGAGGCTGTCCAAATATTTATAATTTCTCACCTATTCAACTTTAATTACAATAATGAATCTCTAACTTATCTGGTGCAAAACATTTATTCACCACAACAAATAATGGCTGCAAACTAACTAATTGCAGACAATAATCTAGTTACTAGCAGCACAACACATCTGTCTGTCCGAATAAACCCAGCTAAGATTCAGGGAGAATTAACGATAAATTGATAAATCGAACATACCTCATTTCATATATTTTTGGAGAATCTCACACCATTCTGTCCGAACTTCATTAATCTCATAGCTACGATACAATTCTTCATTAAACTATTAAAAGTAAAAGCACAAAAATTATAATTAGTTGCATGTAATGAATACTTTAATCAAATGTTGTAATATATTGATGCATGTAAATTACCATATCTTTCATCTCAAGAGATTCACGAATGCCGTCAATGATATCTTTCATATACCGCATGACATAAAAGCCACACTGGTTTGTATCGGGCTGTTGTGGACACTGTATGATCATCATTTCAGAGACAGTTAATTCTTTACTATACAAATTTAACAAATCTTAAAGTGAGACACACATATATACCTTGACGACTTCCCAGTTAATGTGTATTCTCCCGTGTTTTACGCTTTAGTATTACACTAAAATCAATTCATAAGATAATTTGGTGTTTTACACCACGGTGTAACGGTTTCCGTTACCACAACTCTTTTTATTTTCTAATCTTAGTGTTACGAATAAAATTCATAATTGTTAATTGATACGAACTAATATCCAAATATTCATTTTTAATTTGTTGATTTATTATATTTTCCTAGAACTTTCAATTTATTATAGGGTTTAATTATATACCAATTCGAGTGCAAATTGATTGATAGTTTTATTGGAAAATATACATTTGCTGAATGTATAGTTTCTACTGAATGTGAAAGTGAATATCACAATGATCTACTGAATATTATAGGATCTACTGAATCGCATTCTTTTATTTTTTCCCTCTAAATGTGTACTAGAATATCACAAGGACCATTAAATTAAATCAATCAACCAAGGCAGTCTAATATTTCAGATACAGATTATTAGCATTGCTAAAAGAAAAGGAATAACAGCAAAACAATGCAATATCCAGATTCCAGACACATAAAATTGGAAAGAAACAATTCAATACTACAGAAAAAACAGATCGGAAATTGAAGAAAATAGAGTTTCATAATTCAATTCTAGGTCTGTAGTGCAGCTTCACACAAATGAGTCTATTTCTTCCACTTAAATCAAGTATTACATTTTACTTGCTGCAAAGATTTGAACACAAAGTTATAATTCAAGAAAATCAACACAAAGTTGCCATCTTTTCTAACTTCGCATCTCTCTATACGATAAGCTCCTATTTAGACTCCCAAATCAAACTGCATTATTCTTCTTTTCTTCCCCATAAACAGTTTTAAGACATTGTGTAACAAATAAATATCAACTAATCTCACATAAAAAGCAAGCCAAGATTGACACGTACCAGAACAAATCTCAGTGGTTGAAGCACCCCCGCAGTAAATAATTTCAAATGTTCTATCAAGAAATTGCAGTAGTGCAAGCCTTAAACCCTGGTCCAACTACTCAAATTCTGAATATTCAAAAAAAAAATAATAAGAATGCACAACGCAGCGAGTCAGCGAGAGGAGACTACCGCCGGCGAAGGCGGGACAACAGATTGCAGGCAACAAGAGAAATTGCAGCGACGAGAGACGAAAGAGAGATTTGTAGGGGACGATCGATCAATTGGGGGCCGCGGATTAATTGGAGGTCACGGGTGTGTAGAGGAATAATTAGGTCAAATTCTAATTTATTTTGATTTTTTTTTTTTTTGCTGATTTATATTTGTAGCAATATTTTTCTGTTAATATAAATACGAGTTTTATATTTTACACAATCATTGTAATTTCATCTAAGATTTAATTTTATATTGTTTTTCAATCAAGAATGACATGCTCTGAATAAATTTTCTCATAATTAAATTGAATTTAAGCCTTATTTGATTTTTTGTAATTTAATTATTTCTTGGTTGTATGTTAACTTTGATGCAGTAATTCGTATCACATAAAATGAATTAATAATTATGTATATATAAATTTTAAATGAAGAAATAAAATATTACTCCCTCCGTCCCTTATGAATTGTCCACTTTGCTTTTGGCACAATAACCAATGCAAGTAGAGATAGAGGAAATTAGTATTTTATTAGTGAGTGTATATTAATTTTCCATTTTAAGTAAGTGGACAATTAAATGGGACGGACAAAAAAGGAAAGGTGGACAATTGAAGTGGGACGGAGGAAGTACATTTAGATTACTTTACTTGTTAGGCAAAAATTAGATAAGTATCCTGCTTGAAAGAAAATTAAAGTTTAGTATTTATTTTGATACAAATTATTGTTTAGTACCCTTTTTGATGCATTTGCTATAGTTTGGTAACTTTTTGAGAAATTAACCCACGCAAGATATGTATATATTCGACGGATTTAATCGCGTTGTGTATGTATAATATAGATTACGTTTGAGATCGCGTAGTCTATCTCCAAATTTTATGAAACGAGAGACTACACTGTGATCCGCGTAGTCTATACGAATATAGACTACGCGATAAATACACGTCATGTTTGTTAATATAGACTACTCGTTCTCCCGCGTAGTCTATTACCCTGTTGCGTTGCATATAGATGACACGGGCAAGTGCGTAGTCTATTTTCATTTTTTTAAAAAAATACACTACGCAGGGATTCGCGTAGTATATATTGATATAGACTACGTGTTTTTTTTGCGTAGTGTATATCAGTATATACTACGCGATTAGCCGTGTAGTCTATCAGCGCTAGTTTTATTAACTACGCAAATACACTTTCGTGTAGTCTTTCACAATATAGACTACACAAATGATAATTTGCGTAGTCTATATTGTGTAGTCTATTACCAATTTTGTTGTAGTGTAAGCATCCAAAATTTCAATTATCCCTAATTCAAATAAAAAATATTAATTTTTAATTAATTTATATACTTTGACAATAATTCATGTAATTATGATGTAATTGCAAAATTTTTCCCAATCATATGTTTGCCCTAATTTTTATTATTTTATTTAGCCCTAATTTTGATTTTGCCTTAATTTTATATGATTCGAACATAACTAATGTTTGGGTCCTTCAATTAATGAAGCAAACATCCTCTAGCAACACAAATTTCAACCTAATTAACAAGTAAATGAAATTCAAACAAATAGAAACATCATTTTTTAATGAAAAAAATAAAAATTGACCAATAATGCAATAAATCAGCAGTGAAAAAGGATAAAAATGGTTGGGCAATTATACCTCATTATCGGCAGCCATGTCGTGCGGAAAACTTGGGAATTTTGCTGAATATGGGACGTCGACCGACTAAATTCTTCCGTGTGAGAGAGTCAATCTGGATGTCAGTTTGTTTTTTTTTTGCGTGTGTTTATATTTTTAAAAAAAAATTGGGGTCGGTCGGTGACGGATCGATGTCATTTGCTAAGACACCGACCTACGTGACAACTTTCCATGTTAGTCGGTGTCGGAGGTCTTTGCCAAGCACCGACCACGATGATTGAGTCTTTTCTTTAACATTTTGTTTAATTTTTTTTAAAGAAATCAAGTCGGATCCTATTATTTAATTGTACAAAATCAGTCGACAATTTTAAAGTGTGAGAAAACAAAGTAGGTATTTTTAAATCCCTTTCTTTTTACAATATATATTAGTGTAGGAGAGAAATCACAAAATACACTAAAACACTAATTGACATTTCAAAAATATTCAATTTTTGTAAAATATATAAAAGTACACATTTTCTGTCAACGGCAGGATGTGAGTTGTCTTTTTTAAACAACAATGATTTATTATAAAATTTTTAATAGCTTTATGATTAAAGTAATATTTAGATATTTTAAAATTAGTTTCTTTTCAAAATAGGACTGAATCTGACTCATGTCGAGAGAAAAAAAAATTTAATTAAAAATTTCACCCGACTCTGAGTCTGAATCGGGTCAGACCCAATATCGACTCAAGGTATGCTTTATTTGACCGGGTTGGAATTGTTATATATATAACCGAGCCGATTCGGAACTGACCCCGACCCGTCATTTTACCCATTTACCGACCAGGGTCGGAATCGGTGTTAACAAAACCGACTTGATACTAACCGATTCCGACCTGGTCAAAATTATGAATATTATATTTTTTAACACGCGAAAACATAAATTGTGATCAATTTTCATCTGTCGGCACAAATTTGTCCCCTCCTTTTTCCTTTAAAGTCGAAGCCGACTCACTTACCGGTCCAATTTGCAATTTTGGTGATGATCAACAATATTGAAAAAATAAGTACTCATGAATCCGACTCTACCCCCACCTATTTCGATTTTTCTTAATTTCGTTTGTTATTTTCTACGAAAATAGAACAATTTCTGGTTGAAATTCTTGTAAACTCGAATGGTTGGATGTATAGGATGGAATGAATGTATGCTAGATTTGAATTATTTACATGTTTGGAATGAATTATGCCGATTTCCTTGCAATTTTGTTTGAAAAAGTCGAATGGAAATTGTTTGAATATGTTTAGTTATTTTTTGTTGCAATTACATGTTGAATTAAATTACATGTTTCGGAATTGTCGAATTGTTATGAATTATGGTGATTATTTCATAATTATTGCATTTTGTGTTGGATCTGTGCTGCCACGGTGGATTAAAGGTTCTTTTCGTGGTCTAAATACTAAAGTGTACTTATACACTAAAGTGACCAATTTAACTATTAGTGAGACATTACTTTCAATAAGGGGTCAACGGTTGCTTAATCCATTTATTAATGGGTCTTTCGGTAATTTATTAATTTGAAAAAATAATGGTTCCAGTGCACCGCAGCCATTAGTAGAGTTGTTAAACTATCAAATTACTAGTCCAAGCCGCAATGCTTTATGGTTCAATATTAATGGGCAGATTATAGAATTTGGAGTGTTTAAATTTTCATTAGTTACAAGATTTGTTTTGGATCTAGTGCTTTTGATCCATGTGCTGATCATGATCGTTCTAGCACTTTTGTTTTTCGTACATTTTGTGGGGGTAAGAATCTTAGTGCTAGAGAGTTATTGCATATAGAAAGTAAGAAAATAATGTAGGTCGGACAATAATTTTGAATTTAAAAAAATCGGTTCTGATTGGAACCGACCTGATTCGAACCCATGTCTGAAACACATGCCACATTTTGACTAAAATCCGACGTGGGTCGGAATAGGGTCAGTTTCGGCCCTCGAAACCGAACCGGTGCATACACAGTCGGTTTCGATTCTGAGCTGGTTCAGACGCGTTTTTGCACCGACTTCATATATATTTTCTTTTATTTTTTATCTTAGTTTTATTTTTATTAGAAATTACATTAAAATTATATTTTAGACAATTATCTCATAATCTTCTCACCAATAATTGCATCAGATATCCAAATAAAACAAATTTTCATCTAAAAAATGTATTTTTGAGATGTGTTATAAGAAGTGGATATTTATATGATGTGTTTTAACAAAATGGGTATTTCAAATTATTTTCATTTAGTGTAAATGGATATTATAATTTTTCTCATTTAATATTGCTCATCCGTCTCTAAACAATTGTCTAAATAACACAGATTCCAATGTGAGTAAAGATAGAAGAAATTAGTATTTTATTAATAAGTATATTAACTTTTCATTTTAAGTAAAAGGATAATTGTTTGGGTCAGACGAAAAAAAAAATAATAATAATTATTTCAGGACACAGGGAGTATAAGTTTTGAAAAAAGAAAAATGGAGAATGGGGATGGGGATGGAATGGACATTAATGGAAGAGGTAATTGGCAGAAATGTTAGGCAGGAGAGGTAATAGGTGGCGTAGCAGAAGAGAGGAGAGGAGGTGTAATAAATGAGAAAGGAGTGATGTAATGGAATTCAGAAAATCCAAACAAGATCTAATGAGATCACAGCAATGCCCAACACGAGTCAACTGTGTAAAAAAGCAGATTATAGAAAGCAACCTCACTGGGAATCAACACAAGAGAGAGACTCTGTAGTCTTGTATCCTGTTTTCTCTCTCTGTATTGTATTGGTATGGTATGAGAGAGAGAGAGAGAGCCCTGCATTAAAGTTACCTTTATTCAAAACTCTCGTGCCAATATTCAGCAGCAATGCATAGTAGTACTATTTTCTCTCTTCTTTCTCTCTCTGAGTGGTCATATTCTGAAGCATGAGTGTCATGTCATATTCACCGCATAGATTCTTTATATCTAGACACCCCCTAACTCTTTAATATTAATTCTCACTTAATCAACAGCCTAATGATCTCATTCCCATACCATTTCAAGTGAAACATTAAATGCTTGTGTCCGAGCTTATTTTGTCCAAGAAAATCGAATTCAATCCATGCATACATGGAATTTATTAATATCTATTTTTATTATATATATATAATGAGAATACTCAAAATATTATATTTATTCACAAAATACTCATTTGCACATTCTGATATTTTTCAGAATTCTGTTATTGAGTAGAGAGAAGCCACTGACCCACTCCCCCTCCCCTTCAATTCCCCACGCGGATCCACTATTCTCCCCCACACCCACTTCCCTTCTTCCTCTCGCCCCACCGACTCACTAATTATATTATATATAATTAATATATATAATATTAATTATATATAAATTTGATTCACTCTCATATATATATATATATATAGGGAGCGGATCCAGTGAGAAAATTCTTAACGTGAGAAAGGTGCTTGATTGCATTCACGGCGTTGCTTGATTGTGTTCAGGTCGTTGCTTGATTGCAATGTTGCTTGATTGTGCTTTAGTTGTTGCTTGATTATTTTGTTGCTTGATTGCATTTTAGTTGTTGCTTGATTTAATATCAACCATTGATTTTTTTAGATCTAATGGACATGATTCATTCTTTTTTCTCACATGAGGATTTTTTTTTACATGATCCCTCCTATCTATATATATATATATATATATATTAATATGTATATTTTGTTTTTATATTAAGACTTGCAAATTATTAAAAAATTTGGTGATGTGATTGTTGGTAATGATTTCATCATCATAACAAAAAAATTAATGTTAATTATAAAAAAAGTCAAAAATGGATATTTCTTGGAAATATTTAATGTTTTGGGTATTTTCATAATGTGTTTAGTTTTGGGTATTTAAAATATTTTTCACTACTTATACCACATCATTTTTTATATTTCACTTTTCTTTTACGGAATTGTAATTGCGATTTGATTCAAAACATGCTTTTCAATAACAATCCATATATTTCTTAAAAAAAAAAAGAGAATCCATATATATATATATATATATATATATATATATAGGGGAGTGATCTAGGCTGAACAGGTATATGTGAATGAACAGAGAACAAAATCTAACCATCCATTTTGTAAATCAACGTTCCAGATTAAATCTTTCCGTCTATCATTAAATAGGCTAGTTTTTGTCATTTAAAGGGCATAAACGGAAAAAAAAAAAGAAAAAACCCCGCACAATTAAAAACTGAAAGTCGAAATTTATGGGGACAGTTACCAATTTGGATCAACCCACGATCTAGACAAATTTAATCGAATATTTAGCATGTTTGTTGGTTGTCATTAATGATTTTTTCCATTATTATCAAATAAATTGGAAAGAAAAAATGCACCACGATTTATTCCATAATCTTAAGTTAATCGTTATAATTGTTTATTGCTTTGTGTGTCATTGTTTATGACTTTGTGTGTCATTATAAGGTTATTCTCTCAACTTCCAGTAATATATTATTATTAAATGTATAAACAATTTTAATTATTCGTTAAACAGGGATTCGAAGAATGATACATTTATTCATAAATAATGACACTCACATAAAATAAAAATGACAATCGCATATGACACAAAAATAATAAAATCTAGACGTGAAGACGATCCACCAAGTGTCAGTCGGATTCGAAGAATGATACATTTATTCATAAATAATGACACTCACATAAAATAAAAATGACAATCGCATATGACAGAAAATAAAATAAAATCTAGACGTGAAGGCGATCCACCAAGTGTCAGCCGGATTCGAAGAATGATACATTTATTCATAAATAATGACACTCGCATAAAATAAAAATGATAATCGCATATGACAGAAAAAAAATAAAATCTAGACGTGAAGGCGATCCACCAAGTGTCAGCCGGATTCGAAGAATGACGTCGACATCGCCAGATGAGACAAGGCAGCAAACAACTAGTCATAACAGCGGATCTTGGACGAAAATTGTCCAAGTGGAATGGCCAAATCGCGAATCGGACTTTAAGACTGGACCGCAAATATTCGGACGGCAAGATATAGGGCGGCAGTGTCGCCTGCGCTGGGCCGCGCACGGGTGGAGAAAATCTCCTATCGGCGGAAATATCTAATGAAAATGAAGACAAATGTCTTCAAAAAACCTAGAAAATACCAAGCAACGATGGCATGTGGTGAGCACCATCGTGGGGGAGGGGGAAAGATCCTGTGTCGTTGGCTCCAAAGAGGTGGCGCATGCAGCAATCCTCCTACAACAGGTTGCACGGTGGTGGCTAATGGTGGAGAAAGGAATTTTCGCTGGGAAAAAAATTCTAGGAATTGCATACGGGCTCTTAATTTTGAATAAATCTGTAGGGATTTGATTTGGAGAGAATTATGCATAAATAATGGAAACTACCAAATCCATGGAGATACAAAAATAAATGCGTATTTCATGTTTCCTATAATACCCTTTGTAATTAAAAAAAATATAACATAAATTACACATGTCAAATCAAGGGCAGTTGGATTAAAAAATTGTACGGTTCGATCTTAGGTCATTGTTCATTCAGGGTATTTAGTTCAGAAATGAACGCAACTATATATATATATATATATATGAGGGATCATGTAAAAGAAATTCCCGTGTGAAAAAAAAGAATGAATCATATCCATCAGATCTAAAAAAATCAATGGTTGATATTGAATCAAGCAACAACTAAAACACAATGAAGCAATAAAATAATCAAGCAACAACTAAAGCACAATTCAAGCAACATTGCAATCAAGCAACGACCTGAATACAATCAAACAATCTCGTGAATGCAATCAAGCATCTTTCTCATTTTCTCACGTTAAGAGTTTTCTTACTGGATCGGCTCCCTATACATATATATATATATAGTAGCGTTCAAATCTGAACCATATATTGTGAATGAACAGTGACCATATATCTAACCGTCCAATTTTTTAATCTAATGGTTGTAATTTGGACATGTGGCATTTAATTTATATTATTTTAATGTCAAAAGGGCTTTTTAGGTAGAATTGAAATTAGAATATATAGTATCTAATTTTAGTTTGATAATATCCTATTTATATGCAATCAAACAAAGATATCATATCTTTTTATTTATTTTCATATTTTTCCTTGTTAGTATCGTTTATTTTCAGCCTTTGTTTTCGTCTTCTATCTCCATTATCGTCCCTGTTATCTTTCTTCGCAATATGATTCTTTTTGTGTGATGCAGTTCAACGATATGAAAATTAGCAGCGATGAATCTTCCGGTTTTTGTTTTTTATTTTTTATTTTATTCAATCGGGAATCATGGGGAGCTTGATTGTCGAATCTAGTGCGGTTACTACTCACACCGAAGAACTTTTTGTTGATAATAGTTTGAATGATAGTAAGAAGAAGAAGTGTCGATCAAGAAAATTGAAGCAAACGCCTCCAGGTAATCTGCTTTTATCATTTTTTTTCTGTGGCGATTTTACTATTTTTTTTGTTCTGCCATCTAATTCCTTGTTTTTACTGCTCGGGGTATTTGGTTTAAAGCCAAGTAGTTTGATGCTCAGATATAAGTTCTTGAAATGAGTGTGTGGGATTTACCATCATATATGAATCACGGTGAGGCACATTTGATCTAATGCTACTTGGAATCGTCAGTGTATATTAAAATTTTTTGTGTGTGTTATGTTCATGTTGTTGCGATTCTGCATGTGTTCATAAACTTTTAGTAAATGTCGTGTGGCTACGCAGCGCTGGATATAAGACACGCAGATGATCGATCCGGCTGTCACTTGGTGGATCGCCTTCACGAGCAGATTTTATTAATTTTGTTTCATATGCGATTATCATTGTAATTTTAGATGAGTATCATTATTTTCGAATAAATGTATCATTGTTCGAATTCATGTTTAATGAATTGATAATTATTTATTTATTTTCTACATTGTGTGAATTCAGTTAATATGTAGCATTGAACGTTGTTTATTTTATCATTGTTATCTGTATTAAATATCATTTTATCAAAATTATCGTTTTAATCTTAATTGATTAATAATACACCTTTAAGATCATTGTTATCTTTGTTCAATATCATTGTACGAATAATTAAAATTGTTTATACATTTAATGATAATATATTAGTGGAAGTTGACATAATAACTTTACAATGACACACAAAGCCATAAACAATGACATACAAAGCCATAAACAATGATAACGAGTAATTTAAGATTATGGAATAAATCGTGGTGCATTTCCTCTTTCCAATTTATATGATAATAATGGAAAAAATCGTGGGGCATTTGATTTGGTAACTGAATCCAAAAAATCAGCATGTAGATTTAATTCCGTTACAATTTTTCCCGTTTAGGACTAATTTGCCCTTTCAATGATAGAAAAAGCTAGAAACAATGATAAATGGCAACACAAAATCTGGGACGTCTATTTTCAAAATCAATGGCTGGATTTTGGTCTCTGTTCATTCATAGACACATGTTCAGCCATGAACGCACCTATATATATATATATATATATATATATATATATATAACAAATTGGGGAAATATTTTCCCGGGATGAGTGGTTTTGTTCAGGAAAACATACTTTAGAATTCTTAGTATATACAATAAATTGCGAGTATATTATATATATAGGGTAGTAATCAGGTGAGAATATGAGTTACTATGAGAAATAAGAATAAATCTCGCACGTCCATCTCATCAAATCGACGAACATGATTCATTCTCAGCATATTGAAAAACGCGGCATTTTTGCCCCAATATCGTGCAGTTTTAGTCTTTAAAGGCTAAAACTGTAAAAATACTCAAACACAAACAGCAACCTGCATTTTAAGCCCCATTTACTTCATTTTTAGCCCAATTTACTTCATTTTTAGCCCGATTTATTTCATTTTTACATAAATACGAATTAAAAAAAATTAAACATCTTCTTCTTCAAAGCAACAACACGAGCGTAGTCTCTATAAAACTTAATACCAACATCAACAGTTCTTAAAACTATGCCCTTAAAATGCTTCATCTTATCAACATACTTTGGAATAAATGAACATGTAAGATACAAAAATGCACAAAGTTAACACTAAAGATGTACAATATAATAGAAAAAATGAACGTCGATCTGAATAAAATAAATTTTTTAAAACTATATTCATGCATAATTAACAACGTCGAGACCGAACACGAGTGCGAAATCCAGAAACAAAGAAAAAAAATCTGATCGACAAAAGAAATATAAATCAATTCGAACAAAGAAGGAATAAATGAACATGTAAGATACAAAAATGTACAAAGTTAAATTAAAGATGCACAGTATAATAGAAAAAATGAACGTCGATCTTAATAAAATAAATTTTTTTAAACTATATTCATGCATAATTAACAACGTTGAGACCGAACACGAATGCGAAACTCAAAAACAAAGAAAAAAAATCTGATCGACAAAAGAAATATAAATCAATTCAAACAAAGAAGGAAGAAGAAATCAAATCGCGCGAAGAAAGGAATGAAAAATCTAATGAGATATTATTTCAGATTAAAAAAAGCTAAAATTACAAAAATAACCTTAATTTTGCAAAACTGCAGGATAATCGAGGAAAACTGCACACGGAGTAAAATAGATCATGAGCGTTGAAATCACAAAATCAAAGGTTAAGATTTATTCTTATTTCTCATACTAACCTACAATGCACACTTATATACATTTTTATATATATATATATATATATATATATATATATATATAAGGGTGCATTCTAGGCTGAACTCATCTTTCTGAATGAATTATGAACTTTCATTGTTGTGTGTGTAATTGATCATTATTGTATGTATAATATCTTATTACAGTATCATATACACTACAATGATCAATTACACACACAACAATGAAGTATCATAATTAAGTACTATAATGAACTATCATATAAACTACAATGATCAATTAAACACACAACAATTAAAAGTTCATAGTTCATTCACAATATTTAGTTCGGATTTGAACACAACTCTATATATATATATATATATATATATACAAAAAAAAATAACAATAGTAAAAATAGCTACAAGTAGTAGTAAAAGCAGGCCTACAAAACATACTTTTAAGACACCCGAAGACAACACAAAAATACCCATGCAATCCTAGGGCTCTACTTAGACCTGCAACAAAGCCTCTAGACAATAAGCGCGCACACAGCGCGCACACATATATATATTAAAAAAATCGGGGAGATAAAAGCATTGAATTCTACTGCAACCAGCAGCAACTGGTGCGCCTGGTAGGGTTTTTCTTTCAATTGGTTGTTGAGAGAGATATGAGCGCCTTCCATGTCTGTTGATATGCATTGGACCCTTGACATGATTTGAGGTTGATTTGCCACGTAATTTTTTGTCGCTCAAACAATTAAATGCCACTCCAACTAGAAGATCTTTCTATGTATATCATATGCTTATGCTGACTAGGATTAAATCTTGATCTTTAATTTCAATGATTGAATTTCTACTATTAAGTTTTTTATTATGCAGTTATGTATGTATGTGCATATGTATATATATATGTATATGTATAGGAACTAATTTTCAGATATGAATAAACAGTGTTTAGAAATGAGAATGTCTTGAAAATGACATTCATCGAACTGATTTTTCATTGCTAGCAATATTTTAGAACATGGATGGAATGAAAACTCTTTTTTAGTCTCAAGATTGTTGTAGCCAAATGCCAATCTTCACACCTCCTTATTGGCCCTTTTATTGTTGTTAAGGTGTTTTTGGCTCACTGTATTCCTTTTTTTTTTTTATCCCACAAATATTAGGTTATTGACAAAAATTTGGATCAGATTGTCTCTCTTTATTTTTTATTTACAATTCGAATAATTAACTTTTATGATTTTTTTAAAATGTGTTTGGGATAGACCGGAAACAAGGATCGAGATTCTTACAAGATGTCGGTTTTGTAAGGAAAAATTTGATTCTAATATGATACGAGAGTGAGCTCAATTAAAATGATGAGAGTTCCAATGATGTGATTATGAGCTCAAAGTATCACACTTTACATGTAATTGTATCATACACAATGGTGTATGGAAAATTTAATTTTCAATCAAATTCTATTATTTTTTAATAGAAACATTTAAAAGTATTAAGAAAATGTAAAAGAGAAAAGTAAATATTTCCTATGATGTCGTCTCATCTTCCGATGTCGCTGCGCCATCCATACCTACTCCGTCCTTGTCCTTGTCTTTTAATGAGAAGTTGTCCATCGCCTTTGAGGATCCATCTCGAGACGCCGCCGCCGCCACTTCCGACTTCTTCCTTATTATAACTCTTATTCATTTTTATTCAGTTTTGGATCTGACTTGTTTGCTAGGTTTTCCCTTTTGTTTTATCAAATTTTTTGTACAACACTTGTTTTTGTTCAATGAAATTGTGTATATTAGTTGTGATTTACCTTCTGAAATAATGCTACATTTAATATGTACAATGATCACTTGCAAATATAGTTAAAAAATGGATACATTTCACCGTAATAATGATACTTATTTCCTTTTCTTAGGGTTTTTGTGAATTTTCAATGATGTGAAATTCTCAGTTTAAACTGAAATAATGCTACATTTAAATACGTACAATGATCATAAATATAGTTAAACAATGAACTAGGGGTGGCAATTTTTGATCCGATCCGATAATCCGACACGAATCCGCACGATAATAACGGATACGGATTGAGGCTTATCGGATATGAATCCTTATCGGATCGACACGATAAGGACACGATCGGATTCGGATTGGATACGGATCGGATCGGATAATTCATTAAACGGATCGGATTCGGATCGGATACGGATATCCGTTAATAAATTAATAAAAATATTTATTTTTTAAATATAATAATTAATTAATTGATTTTGATATATTAATATAGATTTAAAGTTCTTTTAAAAACTCAAATATCTTGGTTCTTCATTGTTCGTGTTCCATTTTATTAATTCACCACCAAAAAATGTATTTATTTATCTATTAATTATATTTTTTAATATTTATTTTCTTCTACTATCAAAATTAACTTTCTTTTTTTTCTCAACTTCAAGTTTTCAATTAAGGTGTATCAACGGATTAACTAAAAGGTGAGATCTTAAATTTTAATGTTGATGAAAGTATTGTAAATTCTCATTCCTTGTCTCAACTCTTTCAATTTCACCATGATAGATTAAAAGTATTTATTATAAGTTATTTTATTTGTTATAAATCTTAAAGTTTTAATTAATATTTTTCTGCCACAAAATTGTAAGTGGAGTATTGACAACTAGGGTGAAAGATTGATCAGTATTTAGAAATGAGCATGTTTGATCACTAGAATTGGAATTTAAGATTTATCTATGTATCTTCGGATATTTGATTGAGGATTTTAGTTTCAAATGAAGTTACAATTTTATTTATTTATTTATCAAACACATTATTTGAACAATCAAATATGAATACTTTGTATTATCTTATCAAATTTTTAATGGATTATAATTGTGTTTATTGAAATGGATTCGTATTGAATTAATCCAATTTGGATTCTTATCGGATCGGATACATAACGGATCGTTCGGATTGGATACTTATTGGATCCTTAACGGATACGGATCGGATTCGGGCGGATACGGATTTGAGCTTAACGGATCGGATATGGATACGGATTTTGATTTTTCTTAACGGATCGGATACGGATTTGACCTTAACGGATCAGATCGCTAACGGATTGACACAATAAGGATCCGATCCGCACGAATTGCCACCCCTACAATGAACACATTTCACCATAACAAAGATACATTAAAAGATCAAGCAAATTTCAATGATCACAAATATAGTTAAACAATGAACACATTTCACCATAACAATAATACACGAATAGATTAAGTAAATTTCACAATCATAGTCGTTGTTTATTTCTTCCGACGAGTAACTTGAACTTGAATTAATGATAGCCGCTAATCAAATCTTTCACGTAATCAGTTTTCATTATTTATGATGGTTACCATTAATACAGCTAACAACCACCGTAAAATCAGCGTGCAAATCTTTTAAAATTTTAGTTCTGTTTAAATTTGTCATTTTTACCCTTTCAATGATACTGTTTGTCATGAACAATGATCACGAGAAACTTTAAATCTTGGGCGTTAGTTTTTTAATCTACGTATGGTAATTAGTAAAAGTTCATTCGCTTTGGTAATGTTAACTCTCCTTACCATTTGAACATAAGAACCTATCTCGATCATCCAAATTGGTGATCTTACGCTCAAGACCAAATGAATCACGTCAGCATTATAGTGTAGTAAAATATGCATTGAAGGGTAATTTTGTAATATTTTTCTCTCTCCTCTAAAATCATCCTAAATTTTTAAATGATCATAACTCCTTTGATTTAGATTATTTTTTAATGCATCATATATCAAATTAAAGGTAATTTAATTATCTTTCAAACGAAATCTATATTGCATATGTTTTGATTTAAAAATCATCGTAAAAAATAAAAATTAGTAATTATATGCATAATTCTCGTAGCAGTACACAAATTCGTATATAATGAATGAAATTGTACAATATAATGCATGAAGTTATATTATATAATGCATAATATGATATTTAAAATTCAATATATTTTTTCCTGCGAGATCGACAAAAAAATTAAAATTCATTATCTTTGCATACTTTAGATAATATTATAGTTGTTATAAAAGTTAATCATACATTACTCGCTTTAATTATGTATTTTTTTGTTATATTATATAAATGTATATTACTATATTATATAATGCATTTTTGTTATGTATATAATGAATGTTTGCTAGGTATATAATGCATGTCCAGATCAATATAATGCATGAAGTTATATAATGAATGCAGTTGCACAATATAATGCATGAAGTTATAGTATATAATGTAGAATATGATAGATAAAATGCAACATGTTTTTTTCAGCGAAATCATCATTTATCAAACATAATCTTAAATAAGTACAAAATGACAAAAATACCCTATAATGCAGGTTTATTGAGATAAAATGACCGAAAAATCTAGTAAAATACTGAGCGTACATTCATCTAAATCAATGGAGAGGATTAGTTCTTATTTCTCATAGTAAGAGGTGTTCTCACTGGATTCCTATATATATATATATATATATAGTAGTAATCATATGAGAATAGTTTTTAGTATGAGAAATGAGAATAAATCTCAGCCTTTGATTTTGTGATTTCAACGCTCATGATCTATTTCACTCCATGTGCAGTTTTTCCTCGATTATCCTGCAGTTTTGCAAAATTAAGGTTATTTTTGTAATTTTAGCTTTTTTTAAAATCTGAAATAGTATCTCATCAGATTTTTTATTCATTTCTTCGCGCGATTTGATTTCTTCTTCCTTCTTCGTTCGATTTGATTTATATTTCTTCTGTCGATCAAATTTTTTTTCTTTGTTTCTGGATTTTGCATTCTTGTTCGGTCTCGACTTTGTTAATTGTGCATGAATATAGTTTAAAAAAATTTTGTTTTATTCAGATCAACGTTCTTTTTTACTATTTTATTATGCATCTTTAGTGTTAACTTTGTGCATTTTTGTATCTTACATGTTCATTTATTCCAAAGTGTGTTGATGAGATGAAGCATTTTAAGGGCAGAGTTTTTAGAACTGTTCATGTTGGTATTAAATTTTATAGAGACTACGCTCGTGTTGTTGCTTTGAAGAAGAAGATGTTTAATTTTTTTAATTCTTATTTATGTAAAAATGAAGTAAATCGGGCTTAAAATGCAGGTTGATGTTTGTGTTTGAGTATTTTTACAGTTTTAGCCTTTAAAGGCTAAAACTTCAGGATATTGGGGCAAAAAATGCCGCGTTTTTCAATTTGCTGAGAATGAATCTTGTTCGTCGATTTGATGAGATGGACGCGCAAGATATATATATATATATA
>JAPKLW010000692.1:0-25172 GCA_026898455.1 Plectranthus barbatus
CTCCTCAGGGAATGTCCCCATCCTATTACTCGGATATGGTTACCTAAGTTCAGTCTCAGGCGGTACTACACGTACTGCTGTTACCCAAGATGCGTATATACAAGCGCGCTGTGTTGGCTCTCCACCATGGCAAGTCAAAGCAACAGTCAACCCGTGCAAACCCCTGAACCTTCGTTAGGGTTTGGACTCAATCAATATAACGAGATCTTTTATTCGCAGATGTCAGACAGATGAATATATCTCACTGCGGTCCATCAATACGCCACCTCTGCGTACCAGCATGTCAAGTAAGCAAGACAGACTACTTATTCCGACAATGCCGCAGCAATCCGGACAGACGTATCCTCATACGCTGTCTCGGCTGTGATCATGTTTATGTCTCACTAGGTCAAGTTTTAATACTATCTTCTGCGATCTACAACACGCCGTATGATCGTCCCTATCAGTGAGACAAGAGGATACCATTGTTCATACATGTACGATTGTTAACAGATAGGAGAAATAAACCGTTGTATACTCATTGTAATAAATGCTTTCAGTATACAAAACCCATCATTATGTTTTTCTGGGATCTAATGATACTTACCTTGTTATCGTCTCTGCTTACCTGACACAGGGAGAATTGGACAAACTGTTACGAGTCCTACGGAAATACAAGTCTGGATTAGTCCTTCGCTTTGCATGCACAAAATCATTCTGGAATAAAATGCCATGCCAAAGAGACAAGCACAGCGACGACTGATCCCAATCATGCTGGAGGTCATAAATTAGGAGGTTCTAGAACTCCTAGATCATGGCATGATATACCCAATTTCCGACAGCAAATGGGTAAGCCCTACACAAGTGGTAACCAAGAAAGGGGGGATGCAAATAATAAAGAATGATGATGGAGAGGAGGTTGCGACAAGACCAGTCACTGGATGGCGATTTTGCATTGACTACCGGGCCTTAAACACCACCACGTGCATGGATCATTGTCCTCTCCCGTTCATTGATCAAATGTTAGATAGATTATCTGGTTACCCTTTATTGTTTTCTTGATGGTTACTCAGGGCAAACCAGATTGTTGTGGCGCCGGAGGACCAGCACATGACCGCATTCACCTGTCCATACGGAGTGTTTGCATACCGACGAATGCCATTTGGACTATGCAACGCACCGGCGACCTTCCAGAGATGCATGATGGCCATATTCCACGATCTGATCAAAGATGTCATGGAGGTATTCATGGATTATTTCTCAGTTTTTGGTAGCTCATTCGATGTTTGTTTGCAGAATTTGGCTACCGTACTAGAGAGATGTACCGAGACGAACCTGTGCCTCAATTGGGAGAAATGCCATTTCATGGTGCGAGAAGGAATTGTGCTAGGGCATCGAGTATCAGCTGAAGGACTTGAGGTGGATTGATCCAAGGTGACAGCCATTGAAAAGATGCCACCGCAAGCAAGTGTCAAAGCAGTCCGGAGCTTTCTCGGCCACGCCGAATTCTACAGGAGATTTATCAAAGACTTCTCGAAGATATCTCGGCCATTGTGCAATCTGTTGGAGAAGGATGTATCATTCGTCTTTGATGACGAGTGCGTCTAGGCTTTTGAGAAACTGAAAGAGGCACTAGTGACTGCACCGGTCTTGACTTCTCTGGATTAGAGCGAGCCTTTTATCTTGATGTGCGACGCCAACAACTACGCAATAGGAGCAGTTTTGGGGCAGTTGAAGGGTAGACTCTTCCATGTCATTCACTACGCCAGCAAGAGCATGAATCCGGCGCAGTGCAACTACACCACCACGAAGAAGGAGATGCTCGTAGTGGTCTATGCGTTCGACAAGTTTCAGTCCTATCTGATAGGTTCGAAAACAATTGTCTACACTGACCACGCAGCTATCAGATACCTGTTCGCGAAGCAAGACGCCAAGCCCCGATTGATTAGGTGGATACTGTTACTACAGGAGTTCGACTTGGAGATCAAGGACAGAAAAGGGAGCAAGAATGTGATCGCCGACCACTTGTCACGACTTGAGCCACCAGTTGAAGAGGATGATCAGCAGATGAGGATCCAAGAAACGTTCCCCGATGAACAGATTTATGCTCTTCGGGATTTGAGAGAGACGTACGAGTCCAAGACACCATGGTATGCAGACTTCGCCAACTACTTGGTGGCCGGCATCCTTCCACCGGACTCTTCTCCTTATGCAAAAAAGAAGTTTCTGCACGACGTCAGATTCTACTATTGGGAGGATCCCTACCTTTGGCATTGATGTGCTGACGACATCATTCACCGTTGTGTTCCTCAGTCTGAATGGCATCAGATTTACGAGGCTTGCCATTCATCTCCTAGTGGTGGCCATCATTCAGCCAACCGGACTGCATTCAAAATTCTGGCGAGTGGATTTTTTAGGCGTTCCATCTACGAGGTCTGTCGCGGATGGATTACAAGTTGTGATCGTTGCCAGAGGACCGGCAACATCTCGCGGAGGGATGAGATGCCACAGACCCCGGTGATTGAAGTTGAAATCATCGATGTGTGGGGGATTGACTTCATGGGCCCTTTTCTGCCATCCCATGGGTTCTCGTATATTCTACTCGCGGTGGATTATGTGTTGCGATGGGTTGAAGCCATTCCAACAGCCACTGATGATTCTAAAGTCGTCATCAATTTCTTGCAGAAGCTCGTGACAAGATTTAGGCGTCAAGAGCCTTGGTAAGTGATGGGGGATCTCATTTTTGTAACAAATGGCTTGCTTCTCTTCTTGCTAGGTACGGAGTCAAGCATCGAGTTACTACCCCATATCACCCTCAAGGGAATGGGCTGATGGAGTTGTCTAACTGTGAAATCAAGCAGATATTGGAGAAGACGGTGAAGCAAAGGAAGGATTGGGCTGTGAAGCTCGACGATGCATTATGGGGATACCGCACCGCCTACAAAATGCCCATTGGGACGTCCCCATACCAGCTGGTTTTCGGAAAATCCTGTCATCTCCCCGTGGAGATGGAGCACAAGGCTTGGAGAGCGGTGAAAGAGCTGAATTTGGATTGGAAAATGGCCGCAGCAGATCGTGCTTTGGCGCTGAACGAGTTGGAGGACTTTAGGGATGAAGCATACGAGAAGAACGTCATCTACAAGATGCGTGCTAAGAGGTCTCACGACAGGGGGTTTTGCATGCATATTTTCAATTCAGAAGACAAAGTTCTTCTCTTCAAATCCCGCCTTCATTTCATGCCCGGAAAGCTACAATCAAAGTGGGTTGGCCCGTACACTGTAGTCTGTCAATTTCCAAATGGCGTGGTAGAATTGGCCAACAGAGATGATCGCGTATATTTTTAACCTGCGACTTAGCAAAGCTTATAATATAGTGGCAAATTAAATTATCGATCCCACGAGGAAAGGAACAACGAAAAATCCTAAGTAATAACTTAAGAGTTCTTAAAGTACTGGGTAGGTAAAATTGAAAATAAAGGGTTTTGAAATTTAATTATCTCAAGAAAACAATTTTGAAAATAAATTTACTTTGGAAAAAACCTAAAGGATAAGAAGTACAGATTCTAGGCTTTTCTCCCTATCAAGTATGACATGCATAAACAAATTGATTATCTTCCAATTTTAATTCCTCTACATAGTGAAACATCAGAAAGCTATTATGAACTTCTTTGTTGGACAAATCATAAAGTAGATTAATTAATTATCTATCTCTTGTCGGTCTCAAGATTAATTAACTAACTCCTAAAGTTCTACAGATTTATTCCAACAATCTATTTCCTTCAGTTACGACAAGAAATCAGATTACATTGTGAAAATCTCTTTCGATTGAAAACTATTACAGTTACGTCTCTAACTTCCAACTAGTAATCCTATGTTAGTGGCCAACATACTCAAGATTAAGAATAAAACCAGATTTCACAAATTGTGAGGGAAAGGAAAAATAATTTCAATTAATCAAAACATGCATACATTGATAGTTTGAAAACCTAGAATCTGAGAAGACAATTAGTTGCACATAATTCTAATCTTAATCATCATAGACAATGAATAAGAAAAGAAAAGATGAAAAGGAAAGCTGAATCTTCCCAAAGATTCAATCTCAAACCCAATGATCTTCTTCTTCTTCCTTGTGATGTTTCTCTCAATTTAATTATCTTCTTTCTTGCTCTCTCTCTCTCTATTGCTCTCTTGCTCTTGATCTCCTCACTGATTTTCGAATTCTTCAGCCTTTTTATAGATGTTGTGGATGAATTCTACCATACCTAGGAGTTAGATATGTGTTTATCTTCAGAAAATAGAAAAGATATGGTCTGCCCCGCGACACTCCGTCGATCGACGGTAAGGACAAAGCAGCGTCGATCGACGGCCAGTTGGCATCGATCGACGGTGGTCCTGCTTCAGCATTCCTGCGTCGATCTCTTCGAGTTCTTTCGTCGATCTTCTCTGAAGCTGTGGCGAACAAGTTTCCAAAATCCTCCGATTTTCAACCAAAAACCTGCATGATTCATCAAACACACCATAAAAAGCACAAAAGCCAATGTATGCTCAAAAAGACACTAAAAACGATTCAAACATCACCAAAATAAACAAAGAAACAATAGATAAGTTGGTAAAAATATCAACTTATCAACTCCCCCAAACTTAAACCATTGATCGTCCTCGATCAATCAGTAAGATAAGAATTTAAATCATATGCAGATAAAAGTGTGCAATGCCTCATAAGTCTATTTTATTATCCAAGCATCACCCATTCATATAAATTATGCAATCAAAACAGATTTTTATTGTTAATTATCGAGGAGGAACCTCTCCGGAAAGTGTTTGCACTCATCGCTCAAAGAGTAAAGGGTTCTGTTTTCACTCACCCAAGATTGCAGATTATTTCACCATAAGTTTGACAGATTTCTCATCTCTCCACTGCTTGTTAGTGTGGATTTTCAGGGAATCAATTAGGTCTTATTTTGGTTGTAATGTGGCTTACCTAAAAAGGTGGGATAAATTTGGCTAAGTGACTGAAATTTCTACAATTCTTCCCCAACAAACCAAACATACCATAACCACAACACATCCTTATTCCTTCTTGTCCTTACAAAATTTTCTAGGGTTTCTTTTTTTTTTCGATAGTGAACTACGATCATCAAACTCATAAATTCTTTTCTTTCTTTCTTTTTCACTCAATGTTCACTTTTTTTTTCTTTTTCTCCCCATGGAAACCCATATTCTTTCCTCTAGGACTCAAACTCATATCTCTCATCAAACACCTTCCAAATATTTCACTATTTTCAATTCCTCAACCCTTCTAATCAAAGAAATTTTCATTTTAGGCTCAAAGGGGTTACAAGTGAAAATTTCAGGTTAGTGTATGGGAGATGGCTATGAAAGAACTTGCCTAAAATCATATTCACCCTATTACCACACTTAATGCAATCTTAAGAGAGAAATAAGTCAAATTCTAGGAAATAAATCATTAATCCTGACACTCAACAAAAGAAAGATAGGCACAAATTTTCTCAGGGCTAAATTTTGTTCTCCTCAAGAATCATCCAACATTAATCAGTTTTCATGCAATAATTTATACTTCAAAGCTCAACTTATCAAAAAAAAAAAGACTCCTATCATCGGCTACTCTATCACATAGATTATCATGCTTATTTCACAAATATCTCAAGTCCCAATCAACAATCACAATTTCAAGGAGAAGATAGATCATATTTTTAATACCAACACAATCCAAAGTTCCTATTGCCCTATGTTCAAAAGCTCCTAAATAATTGTCTAGACTTTCCTATCATAATAAATACCACAAATCAAAATTCAATGTAGTACTAGTTCTGAAGAATATTCCTTGCAGAGATCAATTATTCACACTGAAGCAAAAGAACAAGGATGGTGATTGTTTGAAAACAAAACACCAAAAAGAAACAAAAATAAAAAGAAAGTAGTGAATGGAATACAAACAAGCAAACAAAAACGTTTCCTTTTTCCGATCATCATCCCCCCAAACTTGTTTCACTCCGAGGAGTGGACAAGTTTGCAAGTTAGATAGGAAAAGAGAAACGGTACCTCACTCATCCTCCGAGGCATCATCCATCTCAGTATCCGGGGCATCATCATCGGCAAGTAACTGCATGCGGGTCCGACGCTCTCGCTGGCAGCGAACGTAGGTGGAGTCCGGCTCGGTGTTCCGGAGCAGTCTCTGCATCTGATCCTTGAGTGTGTCAAGCCTCGTGGTCACGTGATGGCGAAACTGGCCCTGAAGCTCCCGCTCCGTCGCCTGCAAGGCTACCTGCTGCTGCATGTAGAGGTAGAGGGTTGCCAAGTCAACTCCGGAAGAGGAAGACTCTCCGGGGTAGTGACTGGTCGACGCCCCACCTGTCCATCCGGGCGCTGCATCCTCAAATCCTACGTGCTGCTGCACGTGCGCATCATCCCCCATCCCCTACTGTGATGGGATATCAGATTGTCCCTGTCCGGCCCGTGGCTCTAGTCGGCGAATGACTCTGGACGTGCCTGCTCCTCCTCGGGCTCCAACCATGACCGCCAAGTGGGCGGGGGAACTCATCAACCAATTATCACGGAAGTGATAATCGGTGACTCGGGTGAGGTCTGGCTGCGGCAACGGGAACTTGTCCCCGTTCGACATCTTCAAGAGCCATCCGCCCTCGCGGGGTAGAAGAACCTGCATCCGAACTAAGAGCTCGGTGCCCAATCCCTTCTCGTCCTGAAGTACCTCGAGGTCGGACAAGTCGATCCCCAGATGCTCCGCAATCGGGGTGATCAATCCCCCACTCCAAATGTTGCCCTTGGTGGCCTTGAGCTGGTGCCTTTAATGGTCCATGATGAGGGCGACGAAGCTGAAGTGGTCTCCAGTGAGGAAGCAGTGCAAGGCGTAGAGCTCCCCCACTCTCACCTTGGTACTCTCGTGCCGTCCTGAGATGGACACCCCCATGTATCGCTGAAGGTAGCGAAACACGGGGTTGTCAATTGAAGATGCCTTCAGGTTGCCGACGTCGAAGAGGTCTGGATCAGCTGGGGCATCGGCTGCAATCAGCCTCCAAATTTTGACATTGTTGAAACGCGTCGTAGGGGTGCCAGTGCTGTCAGTTGGGACTCCCCATATCTCGTCGAGGACGTTCCTCGGAAGAATTTGGCTCTCATTGTTCAGCTGGAAACTGATGGAGGTGGGCTCGGACTCCGGCTGGACCTCAAACAACTCAAGGGTTGCTAAAAACTCCAGCACGAGCGATGGGTAAGTCGGCCATCATCGTGTCATCCAGGTCCTCCATCCAACCCTGTCCAGCATGGATAGAACATCCTCCCGGATGCCGAGTTTCTTCATCGTCCTTGAGCAGGGGTACAGCGTCTGCTTGATGGTGTACTTCCTACCCCCGAACCTATGATAGCGCTCCACGGCCTCTTGGGTGGTGAGAGTCGGTGAATCAGTCATTTTTACTGCAAGGGTAGATAAGGAATTGTTAGCAAATATCCAACAATCATCAAACAATTCCCAAGCACAAGATTATCGAACAAATTCGCAATTAAGCCTAACGTGCTTCTACCCATGCAAAATTGACTTCAAAAATATGCAATTCACATCCCAAACAACTAATGTACATCCCCAATTCAACAATTATCCTTAAAAACGAAAATCCAAAAATTTCCCCAAATTAAGGATTTCCCCCAAACTTGCTATCATCAAAATCGGGCAATTGCAACGAATACAAATTCACATAGAGCACATATATCGACTAAGACTATCATACATATCGACCAATGAGCGAAATTTGCAATGAAATCGACACATGAGCAAGAAATTGAAATAAGGGTTCCAAGGCCAAAATTTACAAAAATCATGCTCAAATCATGCAAAAATCATTAAAAAATCGTAGAGGAGTAGTCTAGGATACGTACCTTGCGTGGATTTTGCGAGTTTTGGAGAGAAAAATCGAACCGTGGGTGTTTTAAGTTGAGAGGGTGCGTGCGTGTGTGTTTGTGTTTGAAAATGGGATGAAAATCCTATTTTATAACTCTCTGTCCCACGCCTCTAAATTGCGAGCGTCGATCGACACTCGTTCAGCGTCGATCGATGCTAAAATCAATTTTTTTTCGCATGAATTTTCTGTCGATCGACGATGCCTGCATCGTCAATCGACGGGTCCTAAAAACTTCCGTCGATTGATGGGACTTTCTTCGTCGATCGACGGGACCCTGACTCTGAAAATTGAAAAATTGAAAACAAAAACAAAAAAAAATGAAAATTGTTGGGTTACCTCCCAACAAGTGCTTGGTTTAACGTCGCTAGCTCGACGATACCTGTTTCCCTACGGACGGTTGAGATAGTACTTCTCCACCACGCAGATGTTGAGTGGGGTGTAGTATGGCTTTAAATTCTGTCCGTTTACCGTGAAGTTCCTTCCATCTTGGCCAGCTAGTTCGACTACACTGTTGTGAAATTGGTGGCCAACGGTATATGGCCCTGCCCACTTTGACTGCAGCTTCCCAGGCATGAAGCGAAGTCGAGATTTAAATAAGAGAACTTTGTCACCCGGACCAAAGACGCGTGGGCGGATTCCTCTGTCGTGGAACCTTTTTGCTCGTCTTTTGTAGATGATGTTGTTCTCGTAGGCCTCGTCTCGAAAATCTTCCAATTCATTCATTGCCAAGGCGCGTTCTGATGCAGCCGTCTTCCAGTCTAGATTTAACTCTTTCACAGCTCTCCAAGCCTTGTGCTCCATCTCCACGGGGAGATGGCAAGCTTTTCCGAAGACAAGCTGATAAGGAGAGGTCCCTATGGGAGTCTTGTAAGCAGTGTGGTATGCCCAAAGAGCATCATCGAGCTTCACAGCCCAATCCTTCCGCTGCTTCACCGTCTTCTCCAATATCTGCTTGATCTCTCTGTTGGAGAGTTCAGTCAGCCCGTTCCCTTGAGGATGGTAGGGGGTAGTAACGCGGTGCTTGACTCCGTACCTACAAAGAAGAGAGGCAAGCCATTTGTTACAAAAATGAGACCCCCCATCACTTACCAGGGCTCTTGGCGTGCCGAATCGTGTCATGAGTTTCTGAAGGAATTTGATGACTGCTTTTGAATCGTTGGCAGCTATTGGAGCTGCTTCAACCCATCTTGATACATAGTCCACCGCGAGCAGGATGTAGGAGAAACCATGAGATGGCGGGAATGGTCCCATGAAGTCGATCCCCCACACATCAAAAATCTCGACTTCGACCACAGGCGTTTGGGGCATCTCATCCCTACGCGAGATGTTGCCGGTTCTCTGGCAGCGATCACAGCTTGTAATCCATCCTCGACATAACTCATAGATGGAAGGCCAGTAGAATCCGCTCGTGAGGATCTTGAATGCCGTCCGATTGGCCGAATGGTGACCACCGCTAGTAGCTGAATGACAGGCAGCGAAGATCTGATGCCACTCTGACTGAGGCACGCAACGCCGGATAATCCCATCTGCGCATCTCCTCCAAAGATAAGGGTCCTCCCAATAATAGAATTTGACATCGTGGAGGAACTTTTTCTTCGCATAAGGAGAGGAGTCTGGTGGAAGTACGCCGCCTACCAAGTAATTGGCAAAGTCCGCATACCATGGTGTCTTTGACTCGTACGTCTCTCTCAGATTTCTCAGGGCGTAGATTTGCTCGTCTGGGAAGGTCTCTCAGATCCACATTTCCTGATCATCTCCTTCAGCTGGTGGCTCGAGTCTTGAAAGATGGTCGGCAATCACGTTCTCACTTCCCTTTCTATCCTTGATCTCCAGGTCAAACTCTTGGAGCAGCAGGATCCATCTTATCAGCCTCGGCTTCGCATCTTGCTTGGCGAACAGGTACTTGATAGCTGCGTGGTCAGTGTTGACAACAGTTTTGGATCCTTTCAGATAGGACCAGAACTTGTCGAAGGCATATACCACTGCTAGCATTTCTTTCTCAGTGGTGGTGTAGTTACACTGGGTCGGGTTCATGCTCTTGCTGGCGTAGTGAATCACATGGAAGAGATTTTCTTTCAATTTCCCCAAGGCTGCTCCAGCGGCATAGTCGCTGGAGTCGCACATCAGGATGAAAGGCTGGCTCCAATCCGGAGAAGTAAGCACTGGAGCAGTCACGAGGGCTGCTTTCAACTTCTCGAAGGCTTGGATGCAGTCCTCATCGAAGACGAAATAGACATCCTTCTCTAGTAGATTACACAACGGTCGCGAGATCTTTGAAAAGTCCTTGATGAACCTTCTGTAGAACTCTGCATGTCCAAGGAAACTTCTCACCGCTTTGACATTCGTTGGCGGGGGCATCTTTTCTATCGCAGCTACTTTCGCTCGATCAACCTCTAGTCCTTCGGCTGATACTCGGTGTCCTAGCACAATCCCTTCTTGCACCATGAAGTGGCACTTCTCGCAGTTGAGGCAGAGGTTTGTCTTGGTGCATCTTTCCAGTACGGTAGCTAGATTCTGCAAGCAAACATCAAATGAACTACCAAACACAGAAAAATCGTCCATAAATACCTCCATGACATCTTCGATCAGATCGTGGAAGATTGCCATCATGCATCTCTGGAAAGTAGTCGGTGCATTGCACAGTCCGAATGGCATCCGTCGGTAGGTGAAAACTCCATAAGGGCATGTGAATGCGGTCTTGTGCTGATCTTCGGGCGCCACAGCTATCTGATTGTACCCTGAATAACCATCAAGAAAACAATAGAAAGGGTAACCAGATAAACGATCAAGCATCTGATAAATGAAGGGAAGAGGAAAGTGATCCTTGCACGTAGCGGTATTCAATGCCCGATAATCTATGCAAAATTGCCAACCCGTGACGGGTCTTATCGCCACTTCTTCTCCATAGTCATTCTTTACTATCTGCATCCCTCCTTTCTTTGCTACAACTTGTGTAGGGCTCACCCATTTGCTGTCGGAGATTGGGTAGATCATCCCATGGTCAAGAAGCTTGAGAACCTCCTTCTTCACAGCTTCTTGCATGATAGGATTCAACCGCCGATGTGCTTGTCTTTTTGGTGCAACATTCTCCTCGAGAATGATCTTGTGCATGCAAAGCGAGGGGCTGATCCATTTTATGTCGCCCAATGTCCATCCAATGGTGCTTTTGTACTGCCGTAGGACTCGCAGTAACTTCTCCAAATCCCCCTGTGTCAAGTAGGCAGAAACAATAACAGGGTAAGTATCATTTGGTCCCAGAAATGCGTACCTGAGATGTGTCGGGAGCAGTTTGAGTTCCAGATTTGGCGGATTGGAGTTAGACTTCGGCTTGCAGAAGGAGCGTCGATTGACACTGGATTTTCGTCGATCAATGATGACTTTATAGCTGAAATCCCTTTTCCACTCTCGTTGTTTCTGTCGAAGAAAACTTCTGGGTTACTGCTGCTTAGGCGTCGATCGATGCTGACCCACCGTCGATTGACGGAGGTCTGAAGTTGCCATCGATCGACGATCCTTCACCGTTGATCAACGGTGACTTGCTGTCTCGACGTTTCGGGCGAGATCGGCCCGGCAGTGGTTCTCTTTTGGTCTCCTTCTCTCGAGTTACTTCCTCAAACACATCCAGTTCCATCACTAGATCCACGATCTCTCCTTCTGCTTCCTCCAGATTTGACGACGAGAAGAGTGAGTGTTGTAGGCAGTTCTCTAGAAAATCCGCCTCACCCTTGAGAGAGACGAATGGAGAGGAGAATATCGAGCTGAAGCAGTCGATCATATGACATTCCTCCTGGTAGCTACCATCGTTGTGCTTCTGCATCGCCTTATATATAGAGAAAGTCACTGACTCATTGTTGACTCTGAATGTCAGTTTGCCATCTCAAATATCAATCAGAGCCCCACCGGTTTTCAGGAACGATCTTCCCAGAATCAAAGGGATGTTCCGATCTTCTTCCATGTCAAGCACCACGAAGTCGGCGGGAATTATGAAGTCTTTCACTTTTACAAGCACATCTTCCACTATACCTCTTGGATAGGACACCGATCGGTCGGCCATCTGTAAGGTTATGGTTGTCGGCTTGATATTCCCGATTTCCAATCTCTTGAAAATTGACAGTGGCATCAAGTTGATTGAGGCGCCAGAGTCACAGAGAACTTTTTCGAAGGTTTCTCCACCGATGACTCAAGAAATCGTGAATGAACCTGGATCCTCTCGTTTGACTGGCATCTTTTTCTATATGATGGCGCTGCATTCTTCAAAGAGATTTACCGTCTCGTGTTCCATGAAGGGTCGCTTCTGAGAGACCATGTCTTTCAGAAACTTGATGTATCCCGGCATCTCTTGGAGTGCTTCAACCAGAGGAATATCGATATGTACTTTCTTCATGTTTTCCAGGAAGCATGCATACCTTTCGTTCATCTTGGTTTTGGCAAACCGCTGTGGATACGGCAAGGGTGGCTTTTTCGGAGGCGGAGCTAGAGCAGGCGTCGATCGATGCTGGGTGTGCTCATCGATCGACAGCCCTTCTTTGCTGGCGTCGATCGACGGTAACTCGTCGTTGGCAGTCTCGTCGGCCTGTTTGACGTCTTTGTTCTCCTTCAATTCAGCCATTGCTTTCTGTGGCCCTTCATAGGATTTCCCCCCTCTCAGAGTAATAGCGTTCACTTGATTTCTCTGATTCTGATTCTTGGGGTTAACCTGTGTATTGCTTGGAAGTTGCCCCGATTTATGTTGTGCACCGAGAGCATCAGCGATCTGGCTGACTTGAGTCTCTATTATCTGGACGTGCTTCTGCATCTGTTCTATCTTGGTATTCACACCAGAGATCTCATGCTCCAGTTTACTCACCTTGCTAGTGGATCCTTCCATGAATTTGGCCAAAATCTCCTCGAGATTTGGCTTCTTCTTGTCGACCACTACCCCGTCTTGTACGGCAAATCCAGGAGGTGGTTGTTCAGCAGCTTGAGGATTCGCGTAGGAGAACCCAGGGTGGCTCCTAGCGTGATTGTCGTTGTAGTGCTGGTTTTGCTGCTGGTAACCTCCACGGTAGTTATTGTTCTGGTAACCACCCATCTGAACAAAATTCACATCAGCTTGTTCTCCTTCAGGGGGAGGCTGTACAGGCTCCACTACAGCTACTGCCTTTTCATGCTTCAAGGAAGCGAACTCCTCTTGAAGCTTCTTGACTTCAGCAACCAAGTCAGGCTCTTCTACAGCTTTCTTTTCCACTACTTTTTCGACGGCTTTGACGGGTCTATGTCTGCTTGAGGACCAGCGTTGATTGTTGTTGGCCATCTTTTGGAAGAACTCCATGGCCTTCTTTCCGCTCTTTGTCATGATGGTATCCCCCAGTGTGGTGTCTACCAACTCAACAGTCCTTTCATTCAAGCCTTCATAGAACGCCTCGGCTTGTTCACCTTGGGGTAGATAGCGTTCCCACGCTTCATAGAAACTCTCATCCGGTCTTTGAGCAAACCGAATGATTTCCTTCCTTCTTTGTCTGATGATGTTTGGAGGGAAGAAGTTCTCGAGGAACTCATTCCATAGTTCGGTCCACGTTCTGATCTTCTCTTGTCCAGTGCAGTAAACCAAGATTGTGCCTTATCCCGCAGTGAGAATGCGAACAGACGCATTCGGATGGCACTTTTACTGACCCCTCCAATCTTGACAGTATTGCAGAGCATCAAAAATTTGTCTAGGTGGGCATATGGATCCTCAGTAGCCCTTCCGCCGAACTGATTCTGTTGAACCATCTGAACTAGTCCAGTCTTCAACTCGAAAATATTTGCATTAATTCCGATTCTGAAGTCGGTTTCTTTGAACTGAGGTTGATACCTCTTCTGCATGGCTTCTTCGTCTTCCTCATCATCATCTGAGTTATCAGGAGGATCCTGATCCTTGTCATCTTCATCCTCAGGTTGATCCTCAAATAGTGGATTTCTATGACCGAACCGAGGGTTTCTGTTGTTTCTCTCCCTGTCTCGGTCTAGGATCAATTGTTGCATTTGTTCCCTCATGGCTTAGATTTCTTGGACCAGAGCAGTCTGCTCTTCCAAGGTTAGTCCTAGTGGTGGTGGCTGTACAATCGGCTGTTGTAGTATGTCATTAGGTTGTGGTACTTCGTCTGCCATTGCCTGATTACTTGAGCCTTCTTGGGCGCGCTTATTCTTTTGGATTTTTCTGCACGTGGCTTCGATGTTCGGATAGTAATAAAGCGGATCCTTCGCTCGGGCTCTTGTACTCATGCACTACCTGTACAGTAAAGTAGTTTGTGAGATGGCACTGCGGATTAACCAAAACGAACAAAACAAAATAAAATTGAAAACTATAAAACGATGAAGGCGTCGATCTACGCTGATGTGAGCGTTGATCGACGGCCCTTCGTACTGAATAAAAAAACGTTTGTTTACAAGATGTTACAGCCTAAATCAGTACTCTAATCACAAAGTTAATAGTAGGACAATTCTGTCCTTTCCCCGGCAACGGCACCAAAATTTTGATCGCGTATATTTTTAACCCGCGACTTAGCAAAGCTAATAATATAGCGGCAAATTAAATTATCGATCCCACGAGGAAAGGAACAACAAAAAATTCTTAGTACTAACTTAAGAGTTCTTAAAGTACTGGGTAGGTAAAATTGAAAATAAAGGGTTTTAAAATTTAATTATCTCAAGAAAACAATTTTGAAAATAAATTTACTTTGGAAAAAACCTAAAGGATAAGAAGTACAGATTCTAGGCTTTTCTCCCTATCAAGTATGACATGCATAAACAAATTGATTATCTTCCAATTTTAATTCCTCTACACAGTGAAACATCAGAAAGCTATTATGAACTTCTTTGTTGGACAATTCATAAAGTAGATTAATTAATTATCTATCTCCTGTCGGTCTCAAGATTAATTAACTAACTCCTAAAGTTCTACGGATTTATTCCTACAATCTATTTTCTTTAGTTACGACAAGAAATCAGATTATATTGTGAAAATCTCTTTCGATTGAAAACTATTACAGTTACGTCTCTAATTTCCAACTAGTAATCCTAAGTTAGTGGCCAACATACTCAGATTAAGAATAAAACCAGATTTCACAAACTGTGAGGGAAAGGAATAATAACTTCAATTAATCAAAACATAAATACATTGATAGTTTGAAAACCTAGAATCTGAGAAGATAATTAGTTGCACATAATTCTAATCTTAATCATCATAGACAATGAATAAGAAAAGAAAAGATGAAAAGGAAAGCTGAATCTTCCCAAAGATTCAATCTCAAACCCAATGATCTTCTTCTTCTTCCTTGTGATGTTTCTCTCAATTTAATTCTCTTCTTTCTTGCTCTCTCTCTCTTTTGCTCTCTTGCTCTTGATCTCCTCTCTGATTTTCGATTTCTTCAGCCTTTTTATAGATGTTGTGGATGAATTCTACCATACCTAGGAGTTAGATATGTGTTTATCTTCATAAAACAAAAAATATATGGTCTGCCCCACGACACTCCGTCGATCGACGGCCAATCCTTCGTCGATCGATGGGAAGGACAAAGCAGTGTCGATCGATGGCCGGTTGTCGTCGATCGATGGTGGTCCTGCTTCAGCACTCCTGCGTCGATCTCTTCGAGTTCTTTCGTCGATCTTCTCTGAAGCTGTGGCGAACAAGTTTCCAAAATCCTCCGATTTTCATCCAAAAACCTGCATGATTCATCAAACACACCATAAAAAGCACAAAAGCCAATGTATGCTCAAAAAGACACTAAAAACAATTCAAACATCACCAAAATAGACAAAGAAACAATAGATAAGTTGGTAAAAATATCAACTTATCAAGAGGCGGCAAGACTTTCAAGGTCAACGGGCAGAGACTTAAACCGTACTACACTCCACTTCAAATTGGTGTTGTGGAGATGTACTATTTGAATAGCCCATGAAGCACAAGTATTGTCGAGCTACCGACAATAAACCAAGCATTTGTTGGGAGGTAACCCAGCGATTTACTGTTTTCCCTTCTTTATTTTCTTTTAGTCCAGTCAAGTCAATAGGAATTAGAGTTTTAGCAGTTATTTTCGAGTTTTCATATTTAATTTGCAGTCTGTTCAAGTCTGCGTCGATCGACACAGAAGCTGTGTCGATCGACGTCACTTTTTAGCCCGCGTTGATCGGCACCACATCCACGTTGATCGACACAAAATTTGTTTATTAAAAAAATTGAAATATAGGTCTGCGTCGATCGACGCACGGGATTCAGAGGCGCGGTAAGTGGGTTTTAAAACCCAATTTTTTCATCTTTTTAACACAAAACACACAGGCACGCACGCCTCTCTAAACCAAAGCCCCCAACTTCGAAAAATTTCCCCCATAATTTGCCACTACAATTCAAGGTACGTATCCTAGACTCTTCCCCTTCAATTATTTTGTGATTTTTTAAGAACTTGAGCATGATTTTGATGAATTTGGACCATGGTGCCCTAGTTTCAATTTTTGCTTTTTTTGACGATTTTTCTACAACTCTTGCTTGATTGTTCGATATGGGTCGTAGTTCTAGTCGATTTATTCGTAGTACGAAAGTTTGTAGTCATGGAATTGATTAACGTTGATTCTAGCGTGTTTGGGGATTAGCCTATTTTGATGGTTTTCTTACTTGCACATGTTTAGGTTGAAATTGTTTTGTTTGGGGATGCATTATGCTAGAAATAGGTGTGAATTGAGTAATGGTTGAGTTAATTTTACATGGGTAGATGCAAAATGGAGTTAATTGCGATATTTTTGTGTTGTTTCTTGGAAAATTTGTGAAGTAACCTGAAGCTATTTTTATATTTTTCTTTCTACCATTGTAGTTAACTATGACTTTCCGACCAACTTTCGCCAACAAGGAAGCAGATGAGTTATACAAGAAATTTTGTGGCTCGAACTTTAGAGTCAGACACACTCTATATCCATGCCAAGAGACAATGGACCTGCTTGGGATTCGGGCTGATGTTGAGGCCCTGCTGGAGAGAGTCGGATGGGGCACTTGGATAGCAAAGCGGTGGCCCACATATCCATCGCTTCTGCTGGAATTTTTTGCATCACTCCAAGTCTAAGAAGTGCAACCAGAGTCCGAGCCAACAACCATTAGCTTCCAGCTTCTGAACCGACCTTACCAGCTTCCGAGAGATGTGTTGGATGGCATTTGGGGAGTCCAAAAAATTGGAGAGAGTTTTCTTCCCGCAAGTTTCAACATAGTCCAGTTTTGGCAACAGATCGCGGCTGAAGCGGAGGAGAATGTGTGAGAGTTTGTTAAGGAATGAAAGCCTCATCCATCGACAACCCCGTGTTCCGATATCTTCAGCAGTGCATGGGGGTGTCGATCACCGACCGCCATGAGAGTGCAAAGGCGCGGGTCAAAGAGCTCTACGCCCTCTATTGCATGTTGACGGACGAGAGCTTTAGTTTCGCAGCCATGGTCATGGACCACTGGAGGCGACAAGTGAAGGCCACAAAGGGGAACATTTGGAGCGGGGGATTTATCACCCCGATTGCGGAGCATTTGGGAATCGACTTGGCCGACATTGAGATGCTTCTAGACAGCAGGGGACTAGGCACTGCACGACTGGTGCAGATGCAAATGCTCACTGCACGTGAGGGTGGTTGGTCATTAAGGATGTCCAATGGGGACAGGTTTCCACTCCCTCAGCCGGATCTCACTCACGTCACGGATTTCCACTTCCGCGACAACTGGTTGGTGAGCACCCCCGCCCACTTGTAGCTCATGGTTGGACCCCGTGGGAGAGCTGGCACCTCCCGGCTCCATCATCGACCGGAGACTCGTGCCCGTGAGGAGGGCCGAGAGGAGAGGCGTCAGCGCCACCGTCTGAATTCCAAGCCACCGCAGGATTCACCCCCAGCAGATGTCTGATGGGTTTTGTATACTGAAAGCATTTATTATAATGAGTATACGACGGTTTATTTCTCCTATCTGTCAAACAAACTTACATGTATATAACAATGGTATCCTCTTGTCTCACCGATAGGGACGATCATACGGCGTGTAGTAGATCGCGGAAGACAGTATGATCACTTGACCTAGTGAGATATAAACCTGATCACAGCCGAGACAGCGTATGAGGATACGTTTGTCCGGATGGCTGCGGCATTGTCGGAATAAGTAGTCTGTCTTGGTTACTTGAGATGCTGGTACGCAAGGGTGGCGTATTGATGGACCGCAGTGAGATGTATTCGACTGTCTGACATCAGCGAATACAAGATCTCGTTATTGATTGAGTCCAAACCCTAACGAAGGTTCAGGGGTTTGCACGGATTGACTGTTGCTTTGACTTGCCATGGTGGAAAGCCTAAGTAACATGCTCGTATATCCGCATCTTGGGTAACAGCAGTTCGTGTAGTACTGTCTAAGACGGGGTTTTAGGTAACCATATCCGAGTAATAGGATGGGGACATTCCCTGAGGAGCTCAATGAAATTTATTGTGCCAAAGTCCTGTAGGCTGATTAAGTTCAGGCACGAGTGATAAGGATTGAGTGGTACTACTCAGGAATAATAAGATATTAATTAATTGTAGATAGAGCTTGTCAGAAGCTCTGATTAATTAATGAATGTCCGGTAATCTTAAATATGGGGATTCTCAATTAATCCAGTCTGTTCTCATAACGTGGTAATAAAGGGGTAGGTCAGTATTAATTTTGTAGTGAAAAAGAATTAATATTAATTAATTAATTGTGTCTTGGGTTGTGGACATGGGAATTAATTAATTTATAGGCACACTTTATTATTTGCATTAGGTCTCAGGTCTGGCCCAAGTAATATATGCTGAATGGAGCCCAGTAGCCCATTAGGGATAAAACCCTAGGTCTATAAATAGAGCCCTCTCTCTCTGAAACCCGAGCCACTTCATAACATTCAAATCAGTTTGAAACCCTAGAGAGAGAGAGAGCTGAGCGGCGCACCTGTAGAGGGAGGAGAAGGATTTTTCGCCTCTGGCCTACATCACAGATCTGTGGAATCCTCACCAGTAGCAGATCTGAACAGCATTGGGATACAGCCCTGAAGATCTGATCTGGAGAACAGGATTTTGTTTTCTTTAATTTTCTTATTCAATTAAATCTTGAAATTAGTATTCTAATTTCATATTCCGCAGATTTATTGAATCGCGTGGTTGAATTAAAGGGAATATTCAAACGCAAAAGATCGGATCAGACTCTACGGATTCACGGTAATCTCTTAATCCACGAATTAAATAAATTCATAGGAGCATGCTAGGCTTTTATTGTGAATTTTGATTATATGCAATATCCATAAATCGATCTGGTTCACTTGGGTTTTGTGATTCGGTTCACTTAAAATCCCTACAATGCTGCGGGGGAAGAGGCCCCCGAGGAGGAGGTGCCGGAGGAGAGAGCCTGCAAGATTCCAGGCGGGATCGGTGGTGCATCGTCCAGTCACTTTGCGGGGGATTCATCCTCTTCCGTTGTGGATCTGGCGATGATCTACCAGTTCATGCAGCAGCAGGCTGCTTTGCATGCGGCAGAGTGCACCCAGCAGACCGAGTTTCGGCAGCATGTGACCACGAGGTTGGACACCATCGACAGTCAGCTGCAGCGCCTTCTTTTGGACGACCAGCCTGAGTCCGTCTACACCCGCCGCCTTCGAGAGCGCCAGGACCGGCGTCAGAAACTCCCTGTTTGTCCATCCGCTGATGTGGAGATGGAGGACCTTTCGGAGGAGGACTGAGGTACCGTTTCTCTTTTCCTATCTAACTTTCAAACTTGTCCACTCCTTCGAGTGAAACAAGTTTGGGGGGATGAGGATGGAAAAGGGAAATGTTTTTAATTTATTTACTGCTTTTTGTTTTAGTTTGTTTATTTTAGGTTTTTTTGTATTTTTGAACCATCACCATCATTGTTCTTTTGCTTCAATGTGAACAATTGCTCTCTGCAATGCTTTTCATTCAAACTAGCATTCTGAACTCTTATTTTTTGTACTTGTAGTATTTTGAATTCTTGATTTGTGGTACTAGTTCTGAACCGTAGAGTCTTGAGAATTGTTCTAGGAGCTTTTGAACATAGGACAGTCGGAACTATTTTGATTATGTTGGTGTTGAAGAATATGACTCATCCTCCCTTAAATGAGAATAGTTGATTTATAATTGAGATTTTTGCTGATTGAGAATGAAAATCTGTGTGATAGAGTAGCCAATGATAGGAGCTATTTTGCTTGATGGGTTGATCTTTGAAATATAAATTCTTGCATGATAACTGTTCAAATTGGGTAATTGTTGAGGGGTAACAAAATTCAAACCCCGTGTGAGAATTTAAGCCTCCTTTTTCGTTTGATGAGTCACAAGGATTTTTAGCAATAACTTCCTAGAATTTGACGAGTTTCTCTCTTGAGGTTGCATTAAGTGTGGTAATAGGGTGAAAATGATTTTAGGCATGTTCTTTCATAGCCCATCTCCTATACACTAACCTTTAATTTCCACTCGTAGCCCGTTTGAGCCTTGAATGAATTTTCTTTGATTAGTAGGGTTGATGAATGAGAGTTTGCTTTGTTGGAAAGTGTGGTTTGTGAGATGTTGATATAGTTGTGGGAACTAAAAGAAAAAAAATGATGATGATTTCCATGTGTAAAATAAGGGTTCCCGTGGGTAGAATAAGAAGGTGAACATGAGTAGAAAAAGAAAAATATTTATGCTAATATGGTTGTGAGTTCACAAAGGTCTATGATAAGTTCTAAGGGACCCTGAAATTTTTATGAGAAAGGAAAGAAGAACAAGATAGTGCATAAGAGAAGAATTATGTGGTTATGGTATGTGTGGGCTTTATTGAGATTTCATTGTCATATTTTGAGTCACTTAGCCAAATATATCCCACCTTTTAGGTAAGCCACATTACAACCAAAATAAAGACCTATCTGATTCCCTGAAAAGCTACACTAACAAGCAGTGGAGAGATGAGAAACTTGTCAAACTTATGGTGAGGTGAGTTATGGCCTTGAGTGAGTGAAACACGAACCCATTACTTTTTGAGCGATGAGTGAAAACACTGCCCTGTGAGGTTCCTCCTCAATGATTTAACAATTCGAATTTTGTTTGGATTGCATAATTTATGTGAATGGGTGATACTTGGATAGTAAAAGAAGCTTGTGAGGCATTGCACACTTGTATCTGCATGAGATTTGATTTCTTATCTGTGAATTGATCAAGGAAGACCAATAGTTTAAGTTTGGGGGAGTTGATAAGTTAGTATTTTTACCAACTTATCCATTAGTTCTTTGACTATTTGGTTGATATTAGAGTAGTTTTATGTGTTTTCTTGTACATGAAGTGGATTTGGTGCTTGTAATATCGTGGTTGATGAATCATGCAGGTTTTTGAGTCGGAAACAGTGAAGAAATCGAATATGCTCATATTCCAGACCTGTGTCAATCGATGCCGGAGGCACGTCGATCGACGTAGCTTGCTTGAGAGGGCGATCAATGCAGACCAGCGGAGGCCAATTCCACATCGATTGACGCACAACCCGCATCGATCGACGTGGCCCATTCAAATGCGTCGATCGACGCGAGTCCCGCGTCAATCGACGTGGATTCGGGAAATTCAGATTTAATCCTGATTTGAAGATTTAGATAGATCTAATCCTAGATATTGTATGATATATCTATCACCACTATATAAAGCCATGTAATTTCGAATTTTAGGTGTGTAGAATTTCAGAATTCAAGTTTTTGGAGATTTCGAGCAGCTTTTATGTTTTATGATTGAAGACAGATTTTTGTGGGAAGACTTCTACACCCAGTTTTTATGCATTTCATGTTTTATTTATCTTTGATGAGTTTTACTATGAATATGTGTAACTAAATCTCTTTCAGATTCTAAGATTTCGAACTATCGAGTTTACATGTTTGATTAATTGAATTAGTTTTCCTTTCCCATCGTAGTTTGTGATTTCTATGCTTATTTGTAATCTTGAGTTGCTGGCCACATCTTAGGATTAATTAGTTGAGAATTAAAGACTTAACCGTGATAGTTTTCAATGGAAAGAGTTTTCACAATATAAACTGATTCCTTGTCTGAAAGGAAGGAAATAGATTATAGGAATAGATCCGCATGTTTTTGGAGTTAATTAATTAGTCTTGAGACCAAAAGGAGAAAGATAATTAATTAATCAACTTTGTGAATTGTCCAACAAAGAAATTCATAATACTTTTCTGATGTTTCACTATGAATAGGAATTAAATTGGGAATTGATCAGTTTATCCATACATGTAATACTTGATAGGTTGATATCCCTGGAATATGTGCTTCTCATATCTGAATCCGTCAAATTATTTTCTTTTCCATTTGAATTTTAAATTGCAAGTTAGTTTAGTTTTCGAAAACTACCACAACCAAAATTTGATTTTCCCTTAACCAGTATTTTAAGAAACTATGTTTTGGTACTTAAGGTTTTTCGTTACTTCTTTCCCCTGGGATTCGGTAATTTCATTTGCCTCTATATTATTAGCTCTGCTAAGTTGCTAGTAAAATAATTTAGCGATCAAGCATCCAAAGATGTTGCCCAAGCAATGCTCACAAGAACCGAAGTGCCAGACGTACCAGACCATGATGATGGCTACTACACGTCTAAGGATGAAAATGTTGAGGAAGCATTCCTTGCCTTCATGGCAGCCATTGATGGAGACGTTACCGATGAAGAAGAAAGTGCTCCATACCGCGAAATTATGGTAACAACTAATCTACCCTCATCTAGTGCATCTATATGTTTTGATGTCAACTCTGAACCATGTCACTCAAGCTCAGAGGACATTTCTTTTAAAAGAATTTGAAAATTTTTCATGAAATTAAAGATAAAGTGATTAGTGAAAATGCCTCACTGAAATCAGAAATTTCAGTTTTGACCAATGAAATCGAAAGAACAAGGTCAGTCAGTGAGGAACTAGAAAAACTCAAGGAAGAACATTCAAAACATCTTAAAGATTTTGAAAGAATTTCAAAAGAATGTGATTCCTTGAAGAAAACCGAACCTGTCAAATGCGAATGTACTTTCAAAAAGAGTTCTAGGAACTAGATGAAATTCTGAGTGTTCAAAAACAATCTTTTGATAAATGTGGAATTGGATTTTTAGAACACAAAAATGGAACATCCATGAACATACATGAATTTACTTATGAGAGTAAGAAAACACAGTTGAGCTCTGTCAAAGCCAATCTTAGTCCAAGTCATATGTTGGGGAAAGGTAATGACAATCTCAAAGAACCAATAAAGCAAGGTGTCAAGACCAAATGCTGGTAAAAAACTGACCCTAAACTGGCACCTCGACAGTATGATAACACAGTTCATAAACTGTCTAAACCAATTGTCGAGAGGAGAAATGACTTTTCTTTAAAATTGGACAAGCATAGTGTTTCATATGCAAGGAATCCAGTTTTACCAACAAGAACGACTAAGCAACATATAAATGTTGCAAGGAAGTCTGTTCGACAACCGGATATCAATCCGAGAAGTTATGATAGAACTCCGATTCATCATAACAAATCTCCGAATAGGAGGAACACCTATTCGAGGCCAGAGTCTAGAAAGTTTAAAACTCAAAAGCCTGTGATGGCTACTCACCTGAGAGCAGTTTCTCGAGACTCTCTCCAGAATAGTCATTTCAGGAATAGTCAAAATCTCAATTCTGAAATTTCCCCCAACACTGCCTTACAAGTTGTTTGTTTTCTATGAAAAAGTCCAAAACCACACAGCTTGTATTTCTAGAATACATCACATCACTCCTTACTCTATTCACTCTTCCTCTCTCACTCTCACTCTCACTCACACACAGAGACACCCAAAAAATCTAATGAATGTGAAGTAAAGAACATGGATTCTAGAAGACCACACCCAAATAAAATCTTTATATTCATATTGGCTTTTCTTGCAGCATTGAATGCAGATTTTAATGCAGAAAATCTCAAGCAATAATATGAATATGACAAAGTTGTTAAACTACCTGGCCAACCAAATAGTCCTCTAATATCACAGTTTTCAGGTTACATCACAGTTAATAAAGCTCATGGAAGAGCCCTTTTCTAGTGATTCTTGAGGCTCAATCTCTGCCACATAAGAAACCCCTAATCCTATGGCTCAATGGAGGTATATATTTATTGTCATTAATAATTAATGACAATTATTAATGACAATATGAAGAAGGGATAGAACTAAATTAGTATTTTTATCATTCTAATATGTACATACAGAACTTCAAGTTTGTACACATGAATATTAAAGGTGTAGAACAAATACAAGATTCAACTACTGCATATGAAGGTTTATAACAAATATTACAAGTTTGCAAACAGAGACATTCTTGTTATTTGAAGGGACTTATCTCTGACGGCGACGGCGACGAACTGAGGCGGCAACGTTAATGAGTTGCAGTTGCGAGGTGAGCTTCCCTACAAAAAAATTGTCATGATCACAATACCAATTCATCTGCCTCATTGTAGTGCTAAACACATATAATAGATTTTCCAAAAACTCATAAAACAATTGGAAATAGCTCATCACAATAAATCAAGAAACTTGTACAATTACATTAATGTTGAATTAACGGGGAAGAAGTCAGAGAGCAACGAAGGTCATGAGCAGCAGAGGCGATGGTAGAGAGCAGTAGCCCAGCAAAATGTCCCTGTATCAAGGGTACGGTGAGTTTGAGAGAGGGAGAGAAAGAGAAGGACTCACTTGCTCGATTGGTACCGGTGGGAGCGACAACAATGAGCAGCAGCTCGGTTGGTGCCCTCATGTTATTATAAAATTGATACAAAAACATCAAAAGAGAGAGACCAAGAGAGAAACGTAGACGAACTTACTGATAGAGGTACCGGTATGAACGGAGGCGCGCGGAGGTGTCGGTCGGAGACGATGAAGGAGATTCGAGGGAAAATGAAAACTCGCACGAATTTCATACCCTAAAATCTTAAAAGATTTGTGACCGATTAGCGACCAAAATTGTGGTCGCAAGTTTTAAATATTTTTTTTAAAAAAAAGTTAAAATATGCAACCCATTAGCGACCAAATATATGATTGCAAGCTTGATCACTGCTTTTTCTAACAGAATAATTATAATAACAGTGGCAAATAAATTTGTAAACCCTAAGGTTATCGATCCAGGGGAATTGTGTGGGGAAAATACCTTATGTACTAATTATGGTTCTAAAATCTATTGTTTGAGTAATTCAAAATTAGATTTTGGTTTTATAAAACTAAAGAGAACAATACGAAAAATTAAAGGTTG